>JAKJMR010016730.1:4018-46074 GCA_024449315.1 Daboia siamensis
AAAAAAAAAAAAAAAAAAAAAAAAAAAAAAAGGCCACCAAGATATTACCACCGCCGCCGAAGATGTCACCGCAGCCGCCAAAGATGTCACTGCAGCCGCCGAAAATGACCCGAAGAGGGCCGAAAACGCCACCGCCGGCGGGGAAAGTAGGCCAAAAGGCCCAAGAACGCCGCCAACGCCGCCACAAACGGCCCGCAAATGGCCCGAAGACGCCACTGCCACCGCCGAGAACGGCCCCAGAGGCGGCCCGGGAACGACGCCGACGACGCCGTGGCCAGAAGTGGTCCGAAAGCGCCGCCGCCGCCATCGAGGACGGCCCGAAGACACCACCATCGGAACAGCCCGAAACGGCCAGAAGACGTCGTCACCGCCGCCGCAAACGGCCAGGAATGGCGCGAAAACGCCGTCGCCGTCGTCACCAAAAGCAACCCGGGAGACGGCCCGAAAACGCTGCAGACGGCCTCTCCGAAGACGGCAGCCAGCAAACAGGCAGAACGACAAAACAAAAGCCTGGAGCCTCGTTGCCTGCCTTGGGAGACGGCCCGAAAATGCTGCAGACGCTGCAGACGGCTTCTCCGAAGACGGCAGCCAGCAAACAGGCAAAACGGCGAAACAAAAGCCTGGAACCTCGTTACCTGCCTTGTTGTCTGCCACTGCAAACCCCCCAACACAGAGGGCCCGAGGGCTCCCTGAGGGGCTCCTAGAGGACGCCTATCAGCTGGAGCTTGCGAGCTCAGCAAAGCACGTCCGCCATCTTGAAGCAGGAAGTAAGTAAGTTTGAGAAACTTTTAAAGACACCCCCACCCCATTCCCACTGCCAATCCTCAACAGAAATGCTCACAATGAAAACCTTGGACAGGAGGAAGAGCGCCACTGGGCGGGCAGGCAGGTGTCTTGCTTGGCTGTGGCTTGAGGGGCACTTTTTTCAGTGCCATTGTAACTTCGAACAGTCACTAAGCGAACTGTTGTAAGTCGGGGACTACCTATACTTCATCCCTTTTTTCCTTTTTCTTTTTTTTTGGTCATCAAATTTTTGACACCTTGCTAGGCGACTGGTGGTACTCGGATGTTGCCATATTCTAAAAGTGGTACAATGGATGAAAAGGTTGAAAAGCCCTGCTGTAGGGCTTCATAGAACCGGTCAATTTCATCCTCTTCAGCACCGGTGGTTGGGGCATAGACTTGGACTATTGTGATATTAGTTTGCCTTGAATTCGCACTGAGATCATTCTGTCATTTTGCGGCTGGTATCCCAGTATTGCTTTTCCTACTCTTTTATTGCCTACTCCATTTCTTCTGAGGGATTCTTGCTCAGAGTAGTATACCTGATGGTCATCTGAATTAAATTCACCCATTCCTATCCATTTTAGTTTGCTGATTCCTAAAATGTCGATGTTCAGTCTTGTCATTTCTTGTTTGACTACGTCCAGCTTGCCTTGATTCATGGATCTTACATTCCAGGTTCCTATGGAGAAAAAATCTTTACAGCATTGGACTTTCCTTTCACCACCAGATGCATCCACAGCTGAGCGTCCTTTCGGCTTTAGCCCAGTGACTTTATTCTTTCTGGCACTACTAGAACTAGCCCTCTGCTCTTCCCCAATAGTATATTAGACGCCTTCTGACCTGAGGGGCTCATCTTCCAGCGTCATATCTATTTGCCTTTTGGTACTGTCCATAGAATTTTCATGGCAAAGATACTGGAGTGGGTTGCCATTTCCTTCTCCAATGGATCACATTTTGTCAGAACTCTCTGCTATGACCTGTCCATCTTGGGTGGCCCTGCATGCATAGCTCATAGCTTCATTGAGTTACGCAATCCCCTTCGGTGCGACAAGGCAATAATCCATAAAGGGGACATGTTGTTTACTAAGCTTTAAAGGTTGTAATTTTAAAAAATTAATAAAACCTATAAGAAAAACAAAAGCCACCCATTATGAATGCTGTAACATAGCATCTCTCCTAATTTCAGGGCTTTTTTTGTCATAGAGTGAACCGGAATGGAGTTCCGGCACTCTTTTTTCAATGATTTTCCAGAGTTGCATTCTTTTCCTATTGTTTTCTTTCCTATCGTTGTTTGTTTTTGAAAATGCCCTGCTGGTGGTATGGTGCAAGCAGGGTCCCCTCCAGCACTATCTGCCTCCTCTGAAAGGAGTCATGAGGCGCCAGAGCACCACAGCCAGAGAATGGCTTGATTGGCTAGGTCGGACCATGTGGTGTGGAAGCTGATGGTGGTGGTGGGAGACACATAAACATGGAAGCCATCTTTCACAAGAGGATGAATGAACCTTTTGTCTTCCCTTACAGAAGGTTGGGTGTGAGGCGAAAAAGAGGCGAAGCGAGAGGAAAGAAAGGCTGCTGGTGTGGAAGCTTGCCTGAAAGCAAAACTTTGCTATTTCAGTTCCTTGGGTAGTTCAAAGGCTGGGATGTCTACAAAAATCTCTTTTTTGTCTTTTATACTTTATATTCAAATCGCAGAGGGAAAGAATAAGAATAAAGCCAATTTTTTGTGGTTTGGAGGTATTAATAATATATATTAATTATGTATTGGTCAAATGTAAAGGTAGACCTACAGTATGAGGTTTAATCAGACGTATTTATTAAATTGGGTTTAACTTAAAGGTAAATTAAAAGTAATCTGCTCACGGACAAACTTTCAACTTTAATTCAATATCCATATTAAACTCCACATGTAAATTTTTCCACCTTGTTTGACAACTTCTTAAAAATAATTCAATCTTTTACAAGCAACCATTTTTTTTTTATTAGGCCAATTTCATTCCACATAGAAAGCTGACATTTGCACTCATTAAACTAAATGGGTATGCCAATGGTAAATGTCCCAAAAGATTAATAAAATTTTATTAAAATTAATAAAATTTAAAGCCACACAGTACATGATAACATTAATAGTATTAACTTACCTTGAACAAAATCCTACTCTTAGATACACTAAAAATTGAAGGGTTTTTTTTTTCAACTACAAAGGTAAACCTCGTAGTGTAGGCAAGGTGGGTTGTATGAGATGTGTGAGTTCCAGCACTTTTTTTTTTTTTTACAAAAAAAGCACTGCCTAATTTTAATTCGGATCAATCGGCTTCCAAGTAACTGCACTGGGGGCTGAAAGCAGAACTTTCGCTTTAGGCACTGTTTCTTAGGATAAAGGCAATAGTTGTGGATAGATATAAGCTCCTCTGCCATTTTTGTTTTAAGTAACATCAATCCTTGGATGCCCAAAGAGGTCTATGATAATATGCCGCAACCAACTTGTCATGGCCGACTCGCCATGGCCAACTCAACACAGCCAACTCGCTATGGCCAACTTGCCACAGCTAACTCACTGTGGGACAACTTGCCACTTGTTGCGAGACAAAAGTTACACTAATATTAAAGAAATTATGGAAAAGAATCACTGATGAAAGGATGCAAAAGGAAGCACAGAATGAAATGGAAATAGTAAAAATTAAAATAATTTTTAATATTTTTTAAATAATTAAATAGAATTGGTAATTGTCCCACAGTATTGTCCCACGGCGAGTTGTCCATGGCAACTTTGCCACAGCAAATTGGCTGCAGCAAGTTGTCGCATTCCCGCCAGAAGCGTTTCTCACTCGCTCAGGGAATCTCTAGTTCAGACGTGTCAAACTAAAGGTCCTCAGGCCAGATCCGGCCCGTTTCCATCTAGCCCGTAGGGCACCCTGGAGATCGCAAGGAGCTAGCCCCAGCCCACCCCGGCGCTCCCCTTGGGCATCCAGCGGGGGGGGGGGGGTAAGGCTGGCAATGGCCAGCAGCAGCTGCAGCTCGTTGGCCCCTCTGCCGCTCATTGGCTGGCAGTGACAGGCAGCTGGATGCGAGCACGAGGCGTCCAGTAAGCCGCGCTCTGCCACATCCCACCTGCACCGCACTTGCAAACCTCGGGCTCCACAACCAGGTCACCCCGCCCAGCCACCTGCCTCGCCTAACAGACGTCCCCACAAAGACACAGCGGCGGAACTGGTAGCAACACCAGCCCCGTCCAGCAGGAGTCCTTCCGCCCCTCGGTTCTCCTCCAGCCAATGCGGCCCTCAATGAAATATGAGTTTCCCATCCCTGCCTAGGTCAACGTCCCCGCTCCCAGGAGCCGCCTTCGGCAGTCTTCGTGACTCCATCCAAGCAGCCAGACACAAGGCCCAACGGACCCCACCCACCGCCACCGCCTCCAAACCGCCTTAGGCGCTCGGCTCCTCCTCGCTTAGGCCGAGCCACCTAACTGGCGCCGCCATCCTCCATCACGGAGTGCTCCCCATTCTTCTTCCTCCTCTAGCGTGGGGAAACGAAGTGGCGCCGTCATCGTTCTTGCTGCGTCGGCCGCCTTTCCCGCGTTTCTCAAAGCGGCTGGGGACGCACCGTCGCTCTGCGGCGGAACTCCCGCTGCCAGCCGCAGCTGGGATTGGCGCTTCCTGGCGAGGCCCCGGTTGCAACTGGCGGCCGGGGCCGCGGGAGAATGCGGCGGCTGGCGCAGGTGGTGTTGCTGTGCCTGGGCTGCGGTTTGTGCTCGCTGCTGTACGCGTTCAGCCAACTGGATCTGTCGCTGGAACAGGAGGCGCCCCGACGCCATGGGGACTCTGCCTTTCCAGTCCGGAGGCAACTAAGTGGCGGCGACACACGCTGGGGACCTGTGGCGGGAAGCGCAGGCCGCGGCGAGAGTGAGCGGCAGTCGGGGCCGGAGAGGTATATAGCTCGGCTCTTAAGCTTGGTGAGGGGAAAAAGGGGTCTCTTCCCCCCGAGAGACTCTTCCTTTCTTCCTAAAATAGGTGGGATTTTCCCTCTTTTATGAGCTGTGGACCTAAGAAAGAGGAAAGCTCTTAAAGTGGTCCCTTGCTAAGAGTTGCTACTACAGTAATAGATCCTAGCAAAGATATACTATCGACCCCTTCATGAAGACCCCCAAACATTTGTTATATGAAAATAATTTATTAAATACCACTATGACTAATAGAACTATGAATAATAATATTAACATGAATATTATCAACTTTTGGGTTCTCCCATGACCTTGGGGATCCATATTAAACATTTTGCGGAATCCTACCTAAGGTAAGCATTTGGCAGGGGTCTTGTTTTGTTTGGTGGCATTGATAAAATCAGGTAGAAATCTTCCTAGTCAGGATTTCATCATAACATCCTCCAATTTTTTTAATCTTATTTCCTCTTCCTCAATATTTTTTTCCTTCTGAGCGCAATGAAAACAGTCTCTTTTTTCATCACTCTCAATAGTGATTCCCCAGCAAATAATGTTCATAGATCCATTTTGTCTATGTAAGGATTTGAATAAGGATTAATGGAAAATTGAGATAAGGTGGCAAAGTCATGAATGGCAAGTGTTCTATACATTTCTATGTATAGAAAGATCAGCATGTATATGATTGTAGCTTTACTACTGAAAAACTTCTGCAAAGAATAATAATTCCTCAGGTAATATGAAATGCCATAAAAGTCATATGTTTTTGAAAAATAATTTGACTCATTTGAAAAGCTAGGCAGGGATCAGATGGATGGGAGGCCATTAGGAAACTTAAATTGAAACATGAAAAAACATGCTGGAAGAAGGCAGTGTCTATGGAGATTCTCAGTCATCCTGGTCATGGTTGTCCCATAGCTGCTTTTTTCAAAAATAATGTTCCAATCTAACATCTTTGAATTACAATTTTGGTAGGAAAGAACTTGGCACCAGTTTCAGTAATTTCCTGAATTCTTTCATTAAAACCATGGCAGCAGGATAGGATGGTGTAAATAATTAAGCAAGGTCATTAGTTTTGGATCAATTCCTTGAAGCAACCTCAACTACTTGAATGTTTAGACTGCTTCAAGGCATCCCCCCAAGGTCTTCTGGGTATGACTGTCAGAATGCATAATGTTATGCAAAGCTGTAGTACACATCCAGTGGCCACAAAACCACATGCATATTCTTCCAACTTGCTGTTAAAATGTAGCTTTAAATATGACTTAAAAGGACATTACATTGATATAATCATATGTCCAAGGAAAATACATGATACCTGATCCCTCCCTTTGTGTGATTACTGCTGCATTATATAGAGATCTCATATAGCAGTGATGACGAACCTTTTAGAAACCGAGTGCCCAAACCACAACCCAAAACCCACTTACTTATTGCGAAGTGCCAGGGCTGCATCAGCATTGTGGTTCCCTCAGGGAGGGTGGTGTGTGTGGCCAGGGTGGTCACAGCAGACTGGGTGGGTGTAGCCAGGTAGGCGTAGCCACCTCAATGCTCTTAACACAGTCAAACTCGCGACGTCACGTGACGTCTTGGAACTTTTTCCCATTGTCAAAAATAGGATGGGCGCGGTTTCTCCGTGACACTCCGGCCCGCAGGCCAGCAGTTTGACACCCCTGCTCTAACACCTCTTCTCAAGCTTGCTAGCTGGCCATTTTGCCTGCTTTGTGCTGGGCAGGGCTACTGCTCCAGGTGGCAGCAGCTGCACCCTAAAGGACCTGCGTGAGCTGCTAGTGGTGGTGGTGTGTGTGCCCACAGAGAGGACTCTTGAGTGCCGCCTCTGGCACGTGCCATAGGTTCGCCACCACTGTCATATAGTATTCTCTGAAAATAGTTATGCTCCCTGATTTAATCAGTGAGAAAGATTACAGCCTTCCAAAGTAAAGGATCATAATACAGAAAAAATGTTTTTAACATTACACATTATCCCTTCTCTTGTTTATCTGTAAATAAATGCAAATATTCTTGTCTATAGTTGAAGTATAGTTTTGGTATTGTTATAAAATGCAAAATGACTTTTGTTCATATTGTAAATTAATAATATATGACAAGTGGGTTAGACAATATTATCAAATATACGCGTCTCTTTTTTTCCAACACCATTTCTACTTCTCACACATTTCATACTGAACAAAAATACAGCTAGGTCATTAATGGCTAATTGTGAATGCATGCTTTTTTGTTCTGTCAAAGTACGTGCCAGCCTAAGAAAACATATACTCATAACCTTTTCTGTATGTTATGACTTGTGTCTAAAAAATTCTTCCATCATTTTCATTCCTGTACTGAGCTGGATGCTGAACTCAAACACCTAAATGCACCCCCCCTTTCAGATATAATTCAATACACCTGAATCCATTCACAGTTTGTTCCTAGGTCCATTTTTGGTCAGGTTATTTATTAATATATAACCAATGATCAGATTTAAGTAGGATATGTTTATAACATCCTTATGACATAATAAATGTATTTTTTAACTTGCAAAATAGTCGCTACGTGTTCTGAACATCACTTTAGATGGTATAGTGCAATACTAGAATCTCCAACTTATAGCTGTCAACCTGAAGTTTCGAATCATTCAAAGTAGGTATTATGACACAATACTTTATTTGTAGTCTGCATTCTGCATCACAGATAGCAGTTGGACTATTTACATCTTAAAATTTAATAATTATAAACAAGTTCTCATCATATAACATGGGTCCCCAACCCCCGGTCCGTGGACTGGTACCAGGCCACAGCATGTCAGCAACCGGTCTACACAAACAAGCAAAGCCCCATCTGTGGGATGCAGGCAGCACACAAAGCCATGTACTCTCCAGTCTGTGAAAAAACTTTTCTCCACAGAAGTAGTCCCTGGTGCCCAAAAGATTGAGGACCTCTGATACAATAGGACAAGGAACAAGTGAACTGAAGAAACAGAAAATCAGGCTGAGACAGAACTCTAGTATAGTTTGGTCTAGTAGTTAAGACACCAGGCTAGAAAAGTGGGAGGCCATGAGTTCAGGTTCCTCCTTAGCCATGAAAGCCAGTTAAGTGTCACTCTCAGCCCAACCAACCTCATAGGGTTTTTATGGGAAAATAGGAGGAGGAAGGTGTGTGGGATATGTTCACTGCTTTGAATTATTTGCTAAAATAATAAAGGGATACTAATAAATAAATGTATGTTGTTAAGTGGAATAAAGGACAGCGTAATACAGGTAGTTCTTGAATTATGATCAGTCTCTTAACAACTGTTTAAAGTTATGACAGCCTTAAGAAAAGTTATTTATAACCCATCCTTGAAATTATGACTGCCACACCACCCCTGCACTCATGGGACTGCATTTCAGGCTTTTGGCATTTACACTAGTTGCAGTGTCTGTTACTAAAAATTGCTCTGCTTTCTATTAATGCTGGAAAAACATTACAGGTAATCCCCGAGTTACAAGCGTTCACTTAACACTCATTCAAAGTTACATGATAAGTGCCCCCTAGTGCTTGTGAGCAAGTCCCAAAGATACGAATATTACTGCACCACAGCAGTTGTTCGCCCTTACGAGCAACCACATTGACTGCAACATTCATCCTGGTTATTCCCTCCCTCCCCAGCCCCACCCTGGATCTCCCTAGGCACCAGGCCTTCAATACTCACCCTATGAAGATCGAGATCCTTTGCTTTCTTGGCTGCTCCAGGCCTTTGGTACGTTCAGAGAGAATGGAGGCCTAAAGTAATGTAAGATTATGCGAGATCAGTGAGGCAAGATCTCACGCTACTGATCTCACATGATCTCATGATACTTTAGGCCTCTGTTTTCCGCAACAGAGCACGGAACCGAAGCTGAGGGATGCTTCCACCTGCCTCCAGAGGCTAGATCAGGGTTCAGAAGCCTTTTCCAGGCCACTGCCGTTCAGATCTAAGATGCTTCTACATCCCCACCCCCCGTGGCCTGATACAAGCTCTGGAGGCCTTTTCCAGGCCACTGCTGACACCAGGGAATGCTTCTGCCCCTCCCCCCCAGCAGGCCAAACTGGGCTTCAGAGGTGTTTTCCAGGCCTGATTGGGCTGCAGGGAGGGAGTCTTTGGAAGCATTCTTCGGCCTCAAATCCAGGTGGCAGAGGGCTGGAAAAGGCCTCAGGAGCCCAGATTGGGCCGTGGGGGGCCCACAGAAGCATTACCCAGCCTCATATCTGGGCAGCAGTGGCCTGGAAAAAGCCTCTGGAGCCCGGATTGGGCTGCGGGGGGTGGGGAACGTGGAAACATCCTTCAGCGTCAGATCTGGGTGGCAACAGGAACCACAACAGAGAGGAGATGGATCTTTTCCAGGTGAGTCCGGTGCGGCAGGAAGGGAGGGGGAAGCATGTAGTATCTTAGTGGGTCAGAGAGGCCTTGGGGGCTGTTCCATCACTAGGCCCTCCATGGCCTTCCCCACTCTGAGATACCTAATATTCGCTTAACGAGCCGTGTGTGTTTTAACGAGCAAGGGAGTGATTCATTTGAGGTATGAGATTAATCTACGAGTTTTTGAGTTACAAGTGCAATGGGCAGGCTCCATTACACTCGTAACTCGAGGACTACCTGTATTTTTATCTTTTCTATGACATGGGTTTCTGACATCTGAAAATGACAATTGTTCCTGATAGTAAAATCGAGCAGGATTGGCATGAATAACATTTAATTTAATTGATCATTTCTGCCTTAATTTATACATTTTGTAATATTTTCTTCTCACATATAAGGCCAAATTGTGGGAGATAGTGCTACCAAAATACAGTTGCTACCTTAATTTTTCCACATAATTGCGCCAAGACATAAAAGCAAAAATACATCTTTTTACAAAATAAAGTAGCTGTGGCAAACTGAATGAAAAGAATCAACTTATTATATTTAATCGACACAATAAATGTCAAGCATAAGGAGTCTTAGTTTTTCGTAGTTTTTCTTAGCCTAATTTCAATTATGTTGGAAATGGAATTAATGAAGATCCAGATACAATACTAATCTTTCTTATTTCTTGCAACATCCCAGGATCAAACTGTCCTGTCTAGTAGTAGAAATGAATTTGGTATTGTCTGCCTTAATATTTTAAATGGGACTTGTGTAGCATGTGTCCAGTGCTTTTAGCAATTTGGAATGCATTGATAATTATAATAACCCTATAATTATAGATAGAGTGGGAGAGAATGAAGGAGAAATACTTGCTTATGGCTACCAAGAGCTTCCTTAATTACATCTTAGTCCCTCTCCTACATCAGTGTGTCTTTTACAGTGAGGGAAAAAATTATTTGATCCCCTGCTGATTTTGTACGTATGCCCACTGACAAAGAAATGATCAGTCTATCATTTTAATGGTAGATTTATTTTAACAGTGAGAGACAGAATAACAACAAAAAAATCCAGAAAACATATTTCAAAAAAGTTATAAATTGATTTGCATTTTAATGAGTGAAATAAGTATTTGACGTCTTTGCAAAACAGGACTAGGTACTTGGTGGCAAAGCCCTTGTTGGCAATCACAGAGGTCAGACATTTCTTGTAGTTGGCCACCAGGTTTGCACACATCTCAGGAGGAATTTTGTCCCACTCCTCTTTGCAGATCTTCTCCAAGTCATTAAAGTTTCAAACTGATGTTTGGCAGCTCGAACCTTCAGCTCCCTCCACAGACTTTGTATGGGATTAAGGTCTGGAGACTGGCTAGGCCATTCCAGGACCTTAATGTGCTTCTTCTTGGGCCACTCCTTTGTTGCCTTGGCCATGTGTTTTGGGTCATTGTCATGCTGGAAAACCCATCCACAACCTATTTTCAATGCCCTGGCTGAGGGAAGGAGGTTCTCACCCAAGATTTGACAGTACATGGCCCTGTCCATCATCCCTTTGATGTAGTGAAGTTGTCCTGTCCCCTTAGCAGAAAAACACCCCCAAAATATAATGTTTCCACCTCCATGTTTGATGGTGGAGATGGTGTTCTTGGGGTCACAGGCAGCATTCCTCCTCCTAACATGTCGAGTTGAGTTGATGCCAAAGAGCTTGATTTTGGTCTTATCTGACCACAACACTTTCACCCAGTTCTCTGCATCATTCAGATGTTTACTGGCAAACTCAGTTGGGAAGTTGAGCAGGGGGACCTTGCAGGCAGTGCAGGATTTCAGTCCTTGACGGCGTAATATGTTACCAATTGTTTTCTTGGTGACTATGGTCCCAGCTGCCTTGAGATCATTGACAAGACCCTCTTGTGTAGTTCTGGGCTGATTCCTCACCGTTCTCATGATAAGTGAAACTCCATGAGGTGAGATCTTGCATGGAGATTGACAGTTATTTTGTGTTTCTTCCATTTTGCAACTAATTGCATCAATTGTTGTTGCCTTCTCATCAAGCTGCTTAGCAATGGTCTTGTAGCCCATTGCAGCCTTGTGTAGGTCTACAATCTTGTCCCTGACATCCTTGGACAGCTCTTTGGTCTTGGCCATGGTGGAGAGTTTGGAATCTGATTGATTGCTTCTGTGAACAGGTGTCTTTTATACAGGTAACAAGCCGAGATTAGAAGCATTCCCTTTAAGAGAGTGCTCCTAATCTCCACTCATTATCTGTATAAAAGACACCTGGGAGCCAGAAATATTGCCGTTTGATTGGGGATCAAATACGTATTTCACTCATTAAAATGTAAATCAATTTATAACATTTTTGAAATGTGTTTTTCTGGATTTTTTTATTGTTATTCTGTGTCTCACTGTTAAAATAAGCCTGCAGTTAAAATTATAGACTTTTTCAGTGGGCAAATGTACAAAATCAGCATGGGATCAAATACTTTCCCCCACTCACTTTTCCCAAGTGTAATTGCCAGTGTGCTCACAGTACTATCCCAAGCCAGTTAATTTATGTCCAGTATTTCATATAAAGGATTGTTTTATTAGAATTTAGAGTTTTATTTGGAATTAATTGTTAATCAGTACAATGTTATATTTTCCACAGATAATATTCAGTAGCATCACTATCTGTAGCAAAGTTGAATATTTTGTTGTTGTTGTTAGTTGCGAAGTCGTGTCTGACCCATTGCGACCCATGGACAACGTTCCTCCAGGCCTTCCTGTCCTCTACCATCTTCTGGACTCCATTTAAGCTCACACCTACTGCTTCAGTGACTCCATCCAGCCACCTCATTCTCTGTCTTCCTCTTCTTCTGTTGCCCTCAATCTTTCTCAGCATTAGGCTCTTCTCCAGTGAGTCCTCATTAGGTGGCCAAAGTATTTGCGTTTCAACTTCAGGATCTGGCCTTCTAAAGAGGAGTCAGGATTTATCTCCTCTAGAACTGACTGGTTTGAACACCTTGCAGTCCAAGGGACTTGCAGGAGAAGTTGATAATAAAAATACAAATGATTACAAATTTGTTCTGATTAATATGCAGAGTTATCAGTAATCATTCTCTTACCCCCTCTTGATCCATCCATTTATTTATTTATTTATTTATTTATTTATTTATTTATTTATTTATTTATTTATTTATAGTTTATATGCCACCCATCTCAAAAGCTTACTAGGCAGCTTACAATCAAAACATCAATGTAAAACATTAAAATATTAAACTTGATTTAAAACTGACAGAACTGGGGAAGAAGAAAGCAAGATGCACATGGGGAAAGGTGGAATCTTATCTAGTTCTTAACTGCTTCCCGAAAGACACACCACCACCAGACTCCCTGACCACTTGGCAGAGCCAAGTTTTCAGGCCTTTTTGCAAGGCTAAAAGGGTGGCTGCAGATTTCACGTTGGGGGGGGGGGCACAATGTTCCAGTACAGGTAGCCCTTGATTTACAACCATTCATTTAGTGGCCATTTGAAGTTACAGTGGCTCTGAAAAAAGTGATTTTATAATCGTGCTTGCAACATCACAGCATCCCCATGGTCATGTAATCAAAATTCAGGTGCTTGGCAACCGACATATATTTATCACAGTTGCAGTCTCCCAGGGTCTTATGATCACCATTTGGACCTTCCCAGCTAGCTTTCAACAAACAAAGTCAATGGGGGAAGCCAGATTTGACAGAAATATATTTTATTTGATTAAAGGGTTCCTGTGGGGAAATGAAGCTTGGTGCCGCCATTTAAGTATAACTATATAACGGGAGGAACAAAAACTCCATATAGATTTCTCAGCACTATTTCTTGTGGAATATGCAATTCTGGCATTAATTAGTGGAAGCACAGTTGTTTTACATCACAGAAATTGTCATCTAAAATAAATTATGCAGCTGCTTTCTGTTTACTCAGGGATGAATTTTAAAATTCTCTGTGAAATACTGAGAATTTAAATTATATTTTTAGTGCCTGTATTCTTGTTAGCATTTTTTATAAAGTACAGTTTGACAGTGTATAGTCTACTGCAACTACATTTCTAAATATTTAAAATGCGTTTTGGATGTGAATGTAGTAACCATCTGTAGAAAGCCTACATTTCCTGATGACTTACACTACTAAAGATCAGCTTCACTGATTTTAATGCATATTACCAATTCCTAATGAACATAGGGTTTTTGTATATCCATATTCCATGTGATTAACTTTTTAAAACTATTTTATTTGTACCATATGATGTACTTTTGTATGAAAAGCACTAAGGAATTAAGTATGTTGATCATAAGAAAAACAAAATATGTTTCTCTTAATTTATTATAATTTATTATAAATGCAAAATAAAATGAAAATAGCAGGAAAATGAAGGGCAGAGAAGAGAAAGTTGTGTGGGGTAAAAAAAAAGCATTGACTTCCAACTCTTTAACAGTAGAACAAGATAGCAGCATAACAGCCTTAACTTTTTACTTTTACACACTTAATATGTATTTGCCATTTACCAAAAGTCAATGTTTCATTTTTTCCCCCATCTCAAGCACAAAATCCAGAAGTGGTTTCCATGTAAAAACAAAACTGGATGAGTTATTTTCTTTGATTAAGGCAATTAATTTAGCCATCTCTACTAGTTCCATCAGTCTTTTCAGCCATCCATCCATTGTGGGAATTAAAGTATCTTTCCATTTTTGTGCATAAAAGCATTCTTGTGCTGTGAACATATATAACAACAAAGTTCCAGACTTTTTTTCAAGTTCTTTGTCCATCAAGCCTAAAAGAAAAGTTTCTGGCTTGATTTTTATATTCATATTAAGAACCTTCTGTATCAAAATATAAATCTTACCCCAGAATTTTTTTGCTTTGTCAAAAGTCCACCAAAAGTTCCTTCTTTACATTTACATTTCCAACATACATATGAAATACTTTCATACATCTTTGACAGTTTTATCGGGTGTTAAATACACAATAAATGTTAAATGGTGCATTATTTTATAAAAATTTTCTTTTAAATTATAATTTAATGTAAATTTTAAACCCTTCATCCACATGTCCACATGTTTAAAATTGTGCAATTATTATATTATACTCAAAAAATTTTACCCATTGGATCATGCTATGCTTCAACATATTCATTCTCCAAATTCAATTTCAATAACAATAACAATTTATAAACTTTGGCATTACCATACAATATAATTTCAAATTCATTTTTTTTACAAAGTCAAACCTGTAACTTTGAGGGTTTTGTATGTCTGTATATTCCATGTGATTCACTTTCTAAAACTATTTTATTAGTACCATATTGTATATGGTATGAAAAGCACTAAAGAATTAAGTGTGTTGATCATAAGAAAAAGCATATTGAGGCAATTGTCAGAATCCATTTATATTCCATTCCTCATTTCCTATCTGAGCAAACCTAAATATCACCCCCTTACTGGATTCTGCCATCCATCCACAAGGAGGGGGAGAGAAGATGTCAATTGGCCACCCTTATCCATTAGAGGAAAGGTTGTTTGTTTAGCCTGCCTGGAGGCCATCATCAAAGACCAGAGGAAGAACCTTTGAACTGAGAAGAACAAAAGGAAGGGGGGGGATTCTGGTTTGCATCTCCAACTGAATGTGAAGAGGAGGAAGTAGTGATGTTTTAAATGCATGAAGTTTCTCTTTTCCCACGTAACACATGAAACTTAACTGGTTTTACTCAGGGAAACTTTAAAAGTATCAATCTGTAATACATTTCCAGATCCTGTCTAGATTATCCACTGTCAACCATGTTTTAGTAAAAGTTCCTGCTTGGACAATCCTGTCTTCAGGAGTTCTTCTTTCCTAAGATGTGGATTGGGGTGGGTCCTGATATTAATACTATTTTTCATTTTTAATTATCCTATCAAATTTATGTAGATAATTAATATGCACATAATTTGTTAAACAAGAATTAGCTGTATTTAATATGGATTATACACAAGTGTGATTGTCCCACAGTAATATTTCATTCAATTGTGCAATATCTTCATAATAATATCCCTTTCCACTTTCACTTGCATCAGTTTCCTGTTGGTTCTGTTCCTCATCTTTCACCATAGTCAGCATTTTAACTCTGCTTGAGTATTTACTTGGTGTTTATCTTGGTGTTTTTATAAAAATGTTTCCTAAGTACTCCAGCATTTTATTTATTCATATAACAGTTTGTATACCCTAAATATTAAAGAATTTGGGCTGTTTACCATCATAAAAGTATTAGTGTAAGTAAGCAATATCTATATTAACCCATCTAGTTTTCATAAAAATATAATAAAGCATAATCTGTTAAAAACTCAAGCTGTGATACTTCCCATCCATTATTAATCACGAACATGCTTTTTACATGCATGTTACTTCACAGATGAAAGATCCCAAAAAGCATAGATTCTGAGATCCATCCACTTGACTTCATTGGGAACTCTCAGCAACTCCTCTCATGAAGAATACATTAAATGGGGAGTACCCATTCAATCTTAGGTATAAACAATGCTACTTTGGCTACATAGCAATTCCAAGCTTATTTTTAAAATTTAAAATTATTTACAATTTAAATACTGTATATATTAATTTAGCCTGGTGAACATTCAAGAAGAAATAGGTGCTTCTTACAAATATGTTTAGTTTTTGGCTTATCAACTTGCAACATTGTTCTATGAAATACATGATTTTTAAAATGCAAGTGGTTCCTGATAGAAAAAAATAGACGCTAGCCAAAATGTGCAAATAGAATATTAGAAGAAAGTAAATTATTCACAAGCAATAAATAGAAATGACTGCAAAAATAGCACTAAAACATAAATCCATGTTTATTGGAGTGTCCTTTAAAAGTTAATTTTTTCTCTTCTTTTGTATGTCACTGACTTTATTATTTATAGGCAGCATCTGTTCTGTACAAATATTTTAATATAAAAACAAGTTTAATAGCAAACATAGTAAATATTTGATATGGCAGATAATAAGGAATTGTTCATACTTCTCTATTAAGTACCACTGGATTTAATTTTTGTAAAATTTGGCATTTCACTGATACTAGGCTTTTCAGTTAAACTTTTTACTCCCATTAGATTTATCTTGATACTATCATAGGGGAAGTTATGTCTTCAAGGAGTGGAACAGATCATTTAGTAATCAATCACTCAATCTTTATTACAGTCACAGACCAGCATTATCATTTAGTAATTACTGTTTTTTTAAGGAGCAAGTAAAATATTCCACAGAGATCTCTAATGATAAAACACAATATTCATACAGGATTGTTTCTATCTTACCCTGTTAGGTGTAAGAATACTTCTGTATGTTACTGGAATTCCTATTGGATACTGCCCTCTGATGTTTGTGGAAAGAACTGCTTTTGGGAAGCTGCCCATAGGTAGGCTTTGCCACAATCTTAATTCCTCAATTAGCTAATTTTAGACATGCTAATAAGTATTGCAGAAAGTAGAAAAATGCTGAAGCAATTACCCAACTCTTTAGCTTTTTTTCTGTCACATTGCACTTAATAGACATAGAGGTTGTTTTTATTTAATTTATTTTAAAAAGGTTCCCATTTTTAAATTATGCATTTCTTTACATAATATATCCTTTAAAACAGGGGTTCCCAACCTGTGGGCCGCAGCCCACTACCGGGCCGCTGGCACTTGGCCACCAGGCCGCATGAAGGGATGGCCAGTGCATGCGCACATGAGTGCACATGGACACGCGAGTTCCCGCCGGTGCTAGCACCACCCCGCCCCAAGCGTACCACTGATGCTAGCACCACCCTGAGCATCCTGCCAGTGCTAGTGCCTTCCTGACTCCAAGCGTCTCACCAGTGCTAGTGCTGCCCCGAGCATCCTGCTAGTGCCACCCCACCCCGAGCATCCCACCAGCACTAGTGCCCCCCGTCCCAGAGTGTCCCACTGGCACTAGTGCCGCCCATAGCATCCCGCCAGCACTAGTGCCACCCCATTTGCAGCACATGCACCTGCACAGCTCCATTTGCATGTGCACATGTGCTCACGTGCGGCCCATTTGTCCGTGCGCATGTAGCGGTGCCTGTCTCCTTTTCCAGGCCACCAAATCAAAAAGGTTGGAGACCTCTGCTTTAAAATATGCATACTAATTGGTTGTTGTAATTATAATCTAATCAGCCTAAGAAAGGGTCCCAAATTTGGGTGGAGGATTGTTTCTATAAATGTATAATGTTACTAAGATCATATCATAAAGCAATAAAGTCTGCAATATATTTATGTAATTATACTTCTAATTATGTGACTTTTTAATTTTTTAATTGAAAATTTGCTGCTGACAACTTTAGTCAAAATTTAAGATAGTGAAATACGTTTTTTGAGGAAAAAATAGAATCCTTTGTTTTCTTCCCATTGGTAGGAGATCAACAGAAAGAGGTATAATTGAATAGAAAAATGTTAGCCCTGGCAATGCTGGACAACTCTTTTTTTTCTCTTTTCCCTGTGATACATTACATCTGTGTCTAATTTCTATTCCCTGTTCACGTTGAGTTTTTAGACTGAAATGGTAAAAATCTATCTTTGCTCTCATTTTGTGTTTATCTGGATTTTTAAAGCCCAAATCTGAGACTAGGGCATTGCTTATTCCTTGTCTGTCTATGGAAAGACTCCCAGTATTAGTACCCAGCTTCTAATAGACTCATATTGTATTATAATTAGAATAAGAAAATAAATAATATGTAAGGACCCACTTCAGTCTACATCTTAAGAAAACAGAACTCTTGGAAGCTGTTTCTTCCAACAGGAATCTTTATTAAGAGAGACTGACTGAAGGTATGCTAGACAGGATCTGGGGGATCCCCCTCCCCACCATTTAATGTTTTAAAGTGTTTCCAAGCAGCTCCTCCCCACCCGCAGTTCTTCCAGGCAGTCCAAACCGGCAGATTTCTAGGTGTTGCTTCAGGAAAAATAACATCAGTCCGGCTCCCTCGGCACGATCATTCAATCCTCTTCTCTTTCCCCCTCCCCTTTTCCCTCGCTGTCGGTGAAGAGAAGAGTTTCAGAGAGGCATAGGATGAAAGGCAGATGGCTAAATTGTTATGGTTAGCCTCTGGAAGTGAATCAACAAAAGGTTACTTTGTAGTGAAGACAGGAAGTGAAAGTAGTAAAACCCCCATACATACCCCGTCCCATTTTTTTAGTATGACAGAATCCAGGAGATAGGGAGGATTGGTTTTTAAATCAGAGAAGATAGAAATGAAATATAATTGGCTTCTGACATAATAGGTAGTTCCTTGTTTCATCTCCAAATGAGAGTGGACAGTTGTCTGGACAGTTGTCATGAAAACAAATAGAGATTTGACTAATAAAATGGTATTTGAATTCTTTCCTCAATTTTGAAAGAAAAATCATGCAGCATACTATGTAAGTTTGGCTTTGAAGCTGTAATTCTGTACATGCTTACATAGGAACAAAAGTTTTTTAAAAGCAAATGAGGTGTACCTGTTGATAAGTATACAAAGTCTTTAGCTGTAAATGTAATGAATGTGCTTGAAGAAAAATTAATAGACAAAACTCAACTATATTTTTCTATAGAATGTCACTATTTTTGGTTAGTGGAATAATAAAGATTTGTAAGTTTCAGAAATATTGTAGTAGCATTAAAATTACTCTGGCTTATTATGATATGTCCTTATTTAGGGATATGACAATTATTTCAACACTCATATTTATAGGCCACTTTGGACATCATATTAATCTGTGATTCGCACAATATGACTTCTGGTTAATTATATAACATTGGGTGCTTAATAGTGGAACTGTGGTTTAGTTGTGTCATACATACATCCTTTATTTTCTTCCTTGCTCTAACAGAGTCGTGAGGAATAGATCTGGGCAGATAATATTTAAAACAGCATGAAAACCAGAAACAACATAATGGGGTAAAAAAAAATTCACCAATAACAAATCAGCACAATCATTGCACAGACTCACCCATACCCACTGATTTCTATGCCCCGTGACAAAACCATGTCTGTAACTGTTGCAAAAGGACAACAGGATCAGGGCCAGTGGAAATGATATTTCAAATTGTGGGCACCACAACAGAAAGGGTTCTTTTCCTGGCTCCCATCAATTGGCACTCCTTAAAAATCAAACCCAGAGAATTCATTTCCTTTTAGATCTAATAGGATTGGTCAATCCCTCCTGAGAGGCAGTCTCTCATATATCTGGATTAAGCCATGAAGCTTACAACCAGCACCAGAAACATACTGACAGCCAATGCAGCTCACAGAACAAAGGTGTACACTGATTAAGGAAGGCACATAACTGCTGAATTGTTATCTACTAGCTATAACTTCTGGATTCTGTTCAAGGGTAGTTCCATATAAAGTATATGGCAAAAGTCCATTTGGGACATGACTAAGGCATGAACTGCTGTGAGAAGGGCCTTGCTGTTTAAGAAAGAGTCAAATTGGCAGAAAATTGTGGAAAGCCCCTTCCCCCAGCTGCTGCCTTTTCATTGAACAGGAGCTTGTGGTCCAGATGGAACCCCAAATTGTGCAGTGTTTCTGCTTGAGGTAATGTGGCCTCCAAACAGAACTAAAGATGGAAAATCCTTGGAAGAAAGTGTCTGTAATACCCAACGCCACTCAGTGTTGCTAGGATTGATTTGAAGCCAGCTCTTCCCCATCCAATCCCCACAACTCCAGACACTAAGACAGAATCTCTGTGGTATCGCTTTGGTGGAAGATGTAAAGCCAGATATCGTCAACATATTGATGATATCTTGCATCATGCTGGCAGGAATACAGGGATATTGGAAGCCAAAAATGTTCCTTTCAGAAAAAAACCCAAAAGGTTTCACTGTATCTCAGATGTTTACCTATTTAAGGGTAACCAACAGTGTTCAAGTACACTTAAAACAGTATGTATAAGTTGTGTTGCTGCTAGGGTTTCCTGTTTGTCCTGTTACATACATATATACAGTACATACCTCCCACACACACACATTGGAACCACATTTCTGACAGCTCACAAAACAATAAAACCAGTGAAAAGGAGCAGCATTTTATTTTGTCTTTAAAATCTGATTCTAGCAGAGTTGGGCCAAGACTAACAGAGAGTTACAAAGCTCTTTCATGAGAGTAAGTTAAGTTGGATCCTGTTCTTTACTGCATTCTTTGTAATGTTTTCCTCTAAGGAACCATGGTTTCATGCTCTCTAAGATTTATTATCAAGCTAAAGGGATTTGATGATGTCAGAACCTATTCCTATTTCATTTCATTTTTATCCTCTGATCTAAAAACAAATCCCACCTTTCCCTGGTTTCTGCCATACTCCCAAGGGGGAGGGGGGATGTGCCTGCAGGGTTATTACTTTCACTTCCTGTATTCGTTACAATGTAATCCTTTACTTTATTGGGTCTGTATCCTCAATCTGCCCACTGAAATGTAACAACTTGTTTCCTGCATTATCTCTCTCTGAACTCTTTAAACTGTCAGTTAGAACAAAGGAGGAAATAAGTAATGCAACCTCAGTGCCTGGTTTATGTCTACGCTCTCAGAGGAAGGTGTGAAGAACCCGCCGACCCTCGCTGCGTGAGCTGGAGACGGGCCAATGTCATCTCCCCGATTCCCACAATGGACTTAACACTTGAGGATTGGCCATCTCACATCGGGCGGTCGATCTATGGGGTGGGGTCTTGCTTGGGGAATACTATAATCTACTGCGCTGTGCAGGAAATCTCAGATCCTGTCTGTTATGCCTGCTATCAACTACTCTTACTAAAAGTTCCTATTGGAACAAATTGTTTCCAAGAGTTCTACTTACTTAAGATGTGGAGTTGAAGTGGGTCCTGACATATTCATTCATTTAGCAGTTTGAAGGAAGGCTGCCTGAATATTTGGACAGCTTACAATTAAAAAAGATGAGAAGAATACAAAAATAAACACCATGAAGATATATGAACAAAGAAGCCATATAATGAGTTACACCATAAATCTACCCCAAAGTCTGGGAGATACAGCCAAGTCTTCAGTAGCTCCCTTAATGTCAACAGCTTGGGAGCTATCTAGATAACTCAGGAACTGAATTAACATTTTACCTCAAGACAGAGTACTTTATATTTGAATTCAATTCAATGCAACAGTTAAGCATTCAGATTTTTAAAAGAAAAAGTATTTGAACTATTTGTATACCCCTATTCTTATGTGTATAAATAGAAGATGCTAGAAATTAATTCTTAAATAAAAACATTCTGATCTGTAAAATACATGGTGAGGTATTCATTAAAGTTTCAAGAATAAATCTAAAAAGAATGAAGTATCTAGTATTGAACTGATAGATTGCATCCAGGACTCTCTTATAGTATTCACATACTAGTGAAATTTTGGTACTGGAATTTGACTACCTTTCAATTGATGATATATCTACTCAATTTAATAGCACCTAATTATATATTTACTATTTACATCTTAAGGTTAATAAACTATTGTCTGAAACATTTTGATTTTTATTGGAATTTATTTTGATACCGGTATTACAAAAGATTCATGTGTCTACAGTGTGTACATTGACAATTTTTTTCTAGCTATTAGTATTGCAATTGATTTTGCATTTGCTTCTTGATTTATTTCCTTTACAGCAAAGCATTTAAGTTAGGAGCAGAAAATGTCATTGTTAGGTATAGGCTGTAAAGAACATAGTAATGAAAGCTAGTGAGGAATAATATAAGAAAATATTAAAATTTTTGCAACATGGAAAAGTGGGCTGCATTCTCAACCAAATGTGTTTATTAAAAAAATGTTCTTTGACAAAAATGAGTTGCTTTTTTAAATAAAAGTTTATGAGCAGATAAGGTAAGAAAATATATTTTTATAGTATATTTAGAATTAAAACTACAAAAAAGTGACTTAAAAACTTTAATAACAGCAAATATATCCTTGTCATTCTCTTGATTGTTATAACTACTTTTTCTCAAATTGTGATAAGGTTAAGTAATATTAATGACTAACTTGAACAAAGAATCTTTGTTTCAAATGTAATATAGAATATTTACATTTAATATTGTCTCCATGGAAATGTTTATTGTATTTTTTGCATCAGATATGATTTTCCAAAGCCTCAGCTTTCTGAGAGGATGCATTTGGCAGTGGTAGCCTGTGGTGAAAGATTGGAGGAAACTGTTACTATGTTGAAATCAGCTATTATTTTCAGCATCAAAACTCTTCAGTTTCATATTTTTGCTGAGGAATCATTACACAGTGACTTCAGAGAAATAGTAAGTATTCATAAAAGAATGTATGCTTGGATTAAGCTAACTTTTTTGTATTTTTCCATTAAACTTAAGTCTGCCTGCTTTCAGTATCTAAATCTGCTAAGATCTATATTCTGTAAAGTTTTTTTTTTTTACCTTATAACTGGAAAACAATATATTTCCAAGAGCAAAAAGCATGTAATTTTGGTATAGTGTGACCTTCTGGTGGATGTGTTGAACCCCTTCTCAATCATAAGTGGAGCTAGTATTCAGAAATTGCATGGTCTCCAGTTCTTTGAACTCTAAAGTTGAAAAGAAAATGAGTAATTAGAAATGGTTATAGGAGATATCGATTACTGCCTTGTCGTGGTGAAGGGGCTTGCGTAATTCAATGAAGCTATGAGCTATGCCGTGCAGGGCCACCCAAGACGGACAGGTCATAGCCGAAAGTTCTGACAAAATGTGATCCACTGGCGAAGGAAATGGCAACCCACTCCAGTATCTTTGCCATGAAAACCCTATGGACAGTACCAAAAGGCAAAACGATATGACGCTGGAAGATGAGCCCCTCAGGTCGAAAGGTGTCCAGTATGCTACTGGGGAAGAGCAGAGGGCTAGTATTAGTAGCGCCAGAAAGAGTGAAGCGACTGGGCCAAAGCCGAAAGGACGCTCAGCTGTGGATGTGTCTGGTGGTGAAAGGAAAGTCCGATGCTGTAAAGATTTTCTCTCCATAGGAACCTGGAATGTAAGATCCATGAATCAAGGAAAGCTGGACGTGGTCAAACAAGAGATGACAAGACTAAACATCGACATCTTAGGTATCAGCGAACTAAAATGGACAGGAATGGGTGAATTTAATTCAGATGACCATCAGGTATACTACTGCGGGCAAGAATCCCTCAGAAGAAATGGAGTAGCCTTCATAGTCAATAAAAGAGTAGGAAAAGCAATACTGGGATACAATCCTCAAAATGACAGAATGATCTCAGTTCGAATCCAAGGCAAACCATTCAATATCACAGTAGTCCAAGTCTATGCCCCAACCACCAGTGCTGAAGAGGATGAAATTGACTGGTTCTATGAAGCCCTACAGCACCTTATAGAACTAACACCAAAAAATGATGTTCTTATCATCATGAGGGATTGGAATGCTAAAGTAGGAAGCCAAAAGATAACCGGAATAACAGGCAAGTTTGGCCTTGGAGTGCAAAATGAAGCAGGGCACAGGCTGATAGAATTCTGTCAAGAGAATACGACAGTGATAGCAAACACTCTTTTCCAACAACCCAAGACACGGCTCCACACATGGACATCACTAGACGGTCAACACAGAAATCCGATTGACTATATGCTCTGCAGCCAAAGATGGAGAAGCTCTATACAGTCAGTAAAAACAAGACCAGGAGCTGACTGTGGCTCAGACCATGAGCTGCTCCTTGCAAAGTTTAGGCTTAAACTGAAGAAAGTAGGGAAAAGCGCTAGGCCACTCAGGTATGAATTAAATCATATCCCTGTTGAATATACAGTAGAGGTGACAAATAGATTTAAGGAATTAGATCTGATAGACAGAGTGCCTGAAGAACTATGGACAGAGGTTCGCGACATTGTACAACAGGTAGCAACCAAAACCATCCCAAAGAAAAAGAAATGCAAGAAAGCAAAATGGCTGTCTGAGGAAGCTTTGCAAATAGCTGAGGAAAGGAGGGAAGCGAAAGGCAAGGGAGAAAAAGAAAGATACGCCCAATTGAATGCAGAATTCCAGAGAATAGCTAGAAGAGATAAGAATGCCTTCTTAAATGAACAGTGCAAAGAAATAGAAGAAAACAATAGAATAGGGAGGACCAGAGATCTTTTCAAAAAAATTAGAGAAATGAAGGGAACATTTCATGCAAAACTGGGCATGATAAAGGACCACAATGGCAGGGACCTAACAGAGGCAGAAGAGATTAAGAAGAGATGGCAAAATTACACAGAAGAACTATAGAAGAATGAGCTTAACGTCCCTGATAATCACAGTGAGGTGGTCACTGACCTCGAGCCAGACATCCTAGAATGTGAAGTGAAGTGGGCCTTAGAAAAGCTGAGCAACAACAAAGCTAGTGGAGGTGACAGTATTCCAGCTGAGCTATTCAAAATCTTAAAAGACAATGCAGTAAAAGTGCTACACTCAATTTGCCAGCAAATTTGGAAAACTCAACAGTGGCCACAGGATTGGAAAAGATCAGTTTACATTCCAATTCCAAAGAAAGGCAGTGGCAAAGAATGTTCAAACTATCGCACCATTGCACTCATTTCTCATGCTAGTAAAGTTATGCTTAAAATTCTACAAGCTAGACTCCAGCAGTATGTGGATCGAGAACTACAAGAAGTACAGGCAGGATTTCGAAGAGGCAGAGGAACTAGAGATCAAATTGCCAACATACGCTGGATCATGGAGAAAGCTAGGGAGTTCCAGAAAAACATCTACTTCTGCTTCATTGACTATGCTAAAGCCTTTGATTGTGTGGATCATAACAAACTGTGGCAAGTTCTTAAAGAGATGGGAGTACCAGACCATCTTATTTGTCTCTTGAGTAACCTATATGCGGGTCAAGAAGCAACAGTGAGAACTGGACACGGAACCACTGATTGGTTCAAAATTGGGAAAGGAGTCCGGCAAGGCTGTATACTGTCGCCTTGCCTATTTAACTTATATGCAGAGCACATCATGAGAAAGGCTGGGCTAGATGAATCAAAAGCTGGAATTAAGATTGCCGGAAGAAATATCAACAACCTTAGATACGCAGATGATACCACTCTAATGGCAGAAAGTGAAGAAGAACTAAAGAGCCTCTTGCTGCGGGTGAAGAAGGAGAGTGCAAAACTCGGGTTGAAACTTAACATTAAGAAAACCAAGATCATGGCATCTGGCCCTCTCAATTCCTGGCAAATAGATGGGGAAGAAATGGAGGTAGTGACAGATTTTATTTTCCTGGGCTCCAAGATCACTGCAGATGGGGAGTGCAGCCAAGAAATTAAAAGACGCTTGCTCCTCGGGAGGAAAGCCATGGCAAATCTAGACAGCACACTAAAAAGCAGAGACATCACCCTGTCAACAAAAGTACGTATAGTCAAGACTATGGTCTTCCCAGTTGCAATGTATGGCAGTGAAAGTTGGACCATAAGAAAGCCTGAGCGCCAAAGAATTGAGGCCTTTGAACTATGGTGCTGGAGAAGACTCCTGCGAGTCCCTTGGACTGCAAGGCGATCCAACCGGTCAGTCCTAGAGGAGATCAATCCTGACTGCTCTTTAGAAGGCCAGATCCTGAAGCTAAAACTCAAATACTTTGGCCACCTAATGAGAAAGAAGGACTCACTGGAGAAGAGCCTAATGCTGGGAAAGATCGAGGGCAATAGAAGAAGGGGACGACAGAGAATGAGGTGGCTGGATGGAGTCACTGAAGCAGTAGGCGTGAGCTTAGATGGACTCCAGAAGATGGTAGAGGACAGGAAGGCCTGGAGGAATGTTGTCCATAGGGTCGCGATGGGTCGGACACGACTTCGCAGTTAACAACAATAACAACAACAACATAGGAGATGTTCAGGCTACAGATGGTCTTTGACTTACAACAGTTGTTTTAATGACCATTCAAAGTTACAACAGCACTGAAAAAAGTGACTCATCACCATTTTTCACATTTAAAACTATTGTAACATCCCCATGGTCATGTGATCAAAATTCAAACACTTGGCAACTCCCATTTATGACAGTTACAGTGTCCCGGGGTCAGATAATCACCGTTTGTGATTTTCTTACAAGCAGAGTCAATGGGGAAGCCAGATTCACTTAACAACTGTGTTACTAACTAGCAACTGCAGTGATTCACTTAACTTTGGCAAGAAAAATGAGGTAAAATTCACTAACAACTATTTCTCTTTCTTCTTAACTCATACTTTGCATCAGTCTTCACACAAAAAGAAACTATAGCCCAACATACCAAAAAAACACTGCAAAGGACAAATTACAAACAAAAATTAAAATAAGCAAGAAAATGACAAGAGAACACCTGTCCAACCTTGACGAATATAAATCACCGGAGCCTGACATATTATATCCCAGAGTTCTTAAGGACCTGACAGATGTTATCAGAACCATTGCACCACATCTTTCAAAAATCTTGGAGCACCAGAGAAGTACCTGAGGATTGGAAAAGGGCTGATGTGGTTCCCATCTTCTAGAAAGGGGAAAAAATGGACCCAGGAAACTACAGACTAATCAGTTTAACATCAATATCTGAGAAGTTCCTAGAAAAGATAATCAAAAAACGGATCTGAGAACAACTAGAAGCAAACAAAGTTATAACTAGTACTGGTTTGTTAAAAACCATGTCAAACCAATCTTATTTCATTCTTCAGCAAAGTGACTAAACTAATAGACCAGTGGAATACTGTGGACGTAGTATATTTAAGACTTCAGTAAGGCATTTGATAAAGTAGATCACAACCTACTCCTTGGTATGCAAGAAAAATGGTGTAATAGACAACTTCACCACAAGATGGATCTGTAGCAGGCTGGCAAGCCATACTCAATGAGTAGTTCTCAGTGGCACTACATCCACATGGAGAGAAGTAAGCAGTGGGGTACCACAAGGTTCCGTCTTTGGCCCAGTACTCTTCATTATCTTCATAAATGACTGAGATGAGGGAATTGAAAGGGAACTCATCAAATTTGCACATGACACTAAACTGGCAGGAGTAGCCAACATCCCAGAAGACAAACTAAGGATCCAAAAAGATCTTGACAAACTTGAACAATGGGTCCTATCCAACAAAATGAGTTTCAACATGGAGAAAAGCAAAGTTTTGCATTTAGGCAGGAAAAATCAAATACAGATTGGGCAAGACCTGGTTTGAAAACAGTAACTGTGAGAGGGACCTTGGAGTCCTAGTGTACGATCACTTAACCATGATCCAGCACTGTACAGCAGCAGCCAAAAAAGCTAATACAATCTTGGGTTGTATAAACAGGCATAGAATCAAGATCACATGAGACATTAGTACCACTTTATAAAACCCTAGTAAGATCACAGGAATACTGAAGCCAATTTTGGTCACAATATCACAAAAAAGATGAGAGTTTGAGAAAAAATCAGAGAAGAGCAATTAAGATGATCAAAGGCCTTGAGAGTAAAACATACGAAGAACAGCTGTGGGACTTGGGTTTGGCTAGGCCAGGGGTCAGCAACCTGAAACAGTGAAAGAGTCACTCAGAACTGGTTCCCTCACAAAAGGAAAAACTGGGAGCCACAAAAAATGTGTGCACATGCGTGTACATGTGTGCATGCGCAGAACAGGGTTTGACTGAAGAGTGGAGCCAAGGAGAGATATGCACCTACCCTGCGTATTTGAATTGATTGGTTGAACTTTTTTAGTCCCACTTTTTTGGACTTCACATGGCAGAGGACTGGGAGCCGCAGGAGATGGCTGAAAGAGCCGCATGCGGCTCTGGAGCCACGGGTTGCAGACCTGTGGGCTAGGCTAAAGAAAAGAAATAGCGGGGACATGATAGCAATATTCCAGTATTTGAGGGGCTGCCACGAAGAAGAAGGGATCACATTATTCTCCAAAGCACCAGAGGGCAGGACAAGAAACAATGGTTGGAAACTGATCAAAGAGAGAAGCAACCTGGAATTAAGGAGAAACTTCCTGACAGTGAGGACAATTAACCAGTGGAATAGCTTGCCCTCAGAAATTGTGGGCGCTCCATCACTGGAGATTTTAAAAAAGAGGCTAGACAATCACTTGTTTGAGATGGTATAGCTTCTCCTGCTTGAGCGGGGGGCTGCACTAGAAGACCTCCGTGGTCCCTTCCAGCTCCTATTCTATTCTATTCTATTCTATTCTATTCTATTCTATTCTTAGCAACAGAAATTATGGGCTCAGTTGTGGTCATAAGTCAAGGACTACCTTTATCTATAAAATATTCATAACATATTTTAATATTTACACCATGATAGAAGTGTAGTCTTATAAGAAACACATAGCCTCTTAAATTTATATAAAGAGTAGAGCCAGTTTGGTGTAGTGCTTAAGATGCTGGTCTAAAAACCAGGAGATTGTGAATTCTTGACTTGCCTTAAATATGAAGAGATGTTTATCCTATGAATTGCATTTGTCTCAATTATCCTCTGATACAACCTGAGTTTGGCAACATTAGTATACTGCTGAACATACATATTTTTTACCTTAAATATAAGTACACATGCTCGCTGTCTTGTATGAAATTGAAAAACAGGCAAGGTGCTTTTCATAGAAAATGCATTTGTGATAAGTTTTGCATTTGGTTATTTAGTATTCCCAACTATTTGCATAAAGAGTTTTTTTAAATACCGTTTTCTAAAACACAAGTTATTTGCATTTAAAATACATTTTATGTTGATTTGTTTTTCTATGTGTTTTTCATGAATTTCAAGTAGTGACTGATGCAAGGTATTTTCATCCTCTTTGTAAAATATGAGTACATTTGTTTTAGAAAGGTAGCATATAAATCCAATAAAATAGGGAAGCAATTGTTAGTATTATCTATTCTTTCACAAATCTTAATTTAATTTTATACACTTGAAAACATACTGTTTAATAACCAAAGTGAGAAATAGAGTAGTTAGAAATTGGTTAATCTTGCTTTTGATACAAAAATACTAAAATATGTTGTTTTTTTCAGCTTGATAATTTGCCATATAATGAAAAATTTAATTATACTCTCTACCCCATCTCATTTCCAACTGAGAATGCAGCAGAATGGAAGAAATTATTCAAGCCTTGTGCTTCTCAAAGACTTTTCCTACCAGTAAGTAGCAATGGTAGTTGTTAAGCAAAACTAATAATTTGAGTCATAAGTGAAAAGCTATTTTATTAAATCTATACATTTAAAGAACTGCCCTGATGTCAGGACCCACTTCAATTCCACATCTTATTTTTTTTTATTGAAAAGTTTTAAAGTACATTTTTAGACATAAACCCCATCCCCCACTAACCCTAACCCATACCCTAACCCACCCAGTACCCCTACCTCCCCCACACCCACCTCCCCGACTTCCCAAAGCTGAATACAGGGTATTATTTCTAACAATCTTAATCTAAAATATACTAACTAACTATAAGTACACTTTAAATCCAATCGCACTTTAACTCTCCTTAAACATCACAATATATCTCCGTTACAAATATTCTTCACATATTCCAAATTCTACCATTTCTACCTAATTCAAAACTTTCAAAATCCATTCTTCTATAGTAAACAAATCAGCATTCTTTCAATATAACACTACCAACAATTTACTATAGTTACTAAATTTAGTTTCTATAATAATAGTCTATAGCAATACCCTACAAAAATAATTATAAAAAGAAAAAAGAAAAAAAAAACTTATCTTTTTCTTAAAAATCTTACATATTCCACCAAATTACTTTAACTTTTAAAATTGTAATCTTTTACAATTCCACCATACATAATAATACATTGCATCACCACCACATCTCCAACATTTAAGCTAACAATTTAAATACATACATTAATTTTTAAGATCTACTGTAAATACCATCTCCAAATGTCCACCATTATTAGTCTTGATTATCCTACGATCTTTAACAAGTTCCATTTCTAAATCTTATTTCTATCAATGTCTTCCTTATATACACTTGACTTTAATCTCTACTGTTATTGTTATTATTATTCCTTGCATCTAGATGCAGCCCGTATCATTCTTTGAGTCTTAGGTTCTTTTAATAAAACTAAAAATTGCACAGCTTCCGAAACTATTTCTTATAGCTGTCGCTCTCCTTCTTCCTTTCCTTTTTAACTTCTGAGGATGACGGTAAGCCTGCTTTCAATACATTAGAATAAAAATCACGTGCCTTCCAGACTGTGTTAAGACAATATCTTTCTCCAGCATAATTCACCACAATGCCCGTTGGTACCTCCCAACTAAACCGAAGCTGTTGTTTCTTTAATTCATCTGCCAGAAAAAAAAAATCTTTCCTTTTTCTCAAAATTCTTGGAGGAATCTCTTTCAGAATCAAAACCTCCTGATTAGCCACTTTAAGTCTTTTATTATAAAAAATTTGAATGATCTCATTTCTTATCTTTTTCTTTGTAAAGTACACCACCACATCCCTTGGCAGTTTCCTTTGTCTAGCAATCCAAGAATTAACACGGAATACTTTGTCTATCTTCCAAAAAAAAATCTTCAGGTTGAAACCCCAAAATAGGCGCCAGAGCATCCACCAACATCTCTTCCAGATTTTCCTGTGGGTTCTCTTTCAAACCTCTGATCCTCAAGGCGAATTCGATATCTCTGTATTGCATCATCACTATTTCATCTTCACTTCACTTCACTTTTATTCTCCACTTTTATTCTCCACTTCACCCATTTTAGCTTCCAGCATCAGATTATTTTGTTTCACTTCTTCCACACATTCATCCAGGTTCTCAATACAGCCTGAAAACACTTGAAGTGCCATCAAAGTATCCTCCCTTATTTTCTTGCTTTCCTTTTCAATAAATTCTGCCACCTTCTCAAATATTTTTTCAGACTGAATTTTTAAAGCATCGTTGTAAAGCATATTGTAAATCTTTTATTATTATTATTTTTATTGAAAAGTTTTACAATACATTTTATTTTTAACAAAACAAAACCCCTCCCAACCCACTCCCCACTCCCCAACCCTCCCCAACATTTCCCTCCCTTCCCCCTCCCCCCTCCCTGACTTCCCAGAGCTAAATATGGGGTATAAAAATACAAACAATCATAATCTATCTTATGCAAACAACAATAAACTATTAAATCTATCGCACTTTAACTCTTATAAAATAACTACAAACAATATAAATATCACATCAGTACTTATTCAAATGCTAAATGAAACTTTTTAGTCCCATATTTATTCTGAATATAATCAATCCATTTTTTCCACTCCATGATATATCTCTGTTGCGAATGGTCTTTCAAATACGCTGAAATCTTTGCCATTTCCACCAGGTTGGAAACTTTTAAAGTCCATTCTTCTATAGTCGGCAGTTCTTCCTTCTTCCAATATTGCCCTACTAAAAGTCTTGCTGCCGTAATTAAATTCAACATCAACTTAGTGTCCACAACAGTAGTATCAGTAATAATACCCAATAAAAACAATTGCGGACAAAACTTTATCCTTTTCTTAAATATCTTTTGCATGTTCCACCAGATTCTAATCCAAAAAGCTTTAACCTTTTTGCAGGTCCACCATATATGAAAATATGTTGCATCTTCACCACCACACCTCCAACATTTAGGCTGACAGTTCGGATACATACTTGCTAATTTTTTAGGATCTAAGTGCCACCTATAAAACATTTTATAAAAATTCTCTCTTAGGTTTTGAGCTTGCGTAAATCTTACATTTCTTACCCAAATCTTTTCCCAAGTATCCATTGTAATAACTTCTTGGAAATTCTGAGCCCACTTTATCATACAATCTTTAACAAGTTCTGTCTCTGAATCAATTTCTATCAATGCAAGATATATCCTTTTAATATGTGCTTGACCTTGATCTCTAATTTGTTTTACCAAATTTTCATCAATCATTGAAAAACCAGTTTTCTGGTCTTCCTTCCACCTGGCCTGTAATTGCCCATACTGAAACCAAGTTTGTACAATCTTTTCTTCTCTTAAAATATTATATGGCTTTAGTTGCCATACATTCCTTTCCAAACTTAAAATTTCCTTATATGTAATCACATCATGTTTGAACCCAACACTTATATTTTCTATTGCATGTTTTGGTACTGCCCATATAGGTATCTTATAATTTAACTTATGTCTATACTTTTCCCAAACTCGCAACAGAGCATATCTTAAAATTTGCACCTTGAACACCTTATCCACCTTCTTATCATACAATAAATATGCATACCAAGCAAATAACAAATCATGACCTTCAAGATTTAATAATCTCACTTGTGTTAAATTAATCCAATCACTTATCGCTGACAAGGCAGCAGCTTCATAATATAATTTAAAATTAGGCATTTTAAGACCACCTCTCTCACGCTTATCCTGCATAATCTTAAATTTAACACGTGGCCTTTTCCCTGCCCAGACAAATTTATTAATACCCTTTTGCCATTCCTCCAAATTTGAATCCTTTTTAAGAATACGTATCATTTGAAATAAAAATAAAAATTTTGGCAAAACATTCATTTTCACTGCTGCAATTCTTCCCAATAAATATAATTGTAATTTTTCCCAACTATCCAATTCTTTTTGAACTTTTGCCCATAACTTTTCATAATTATTTTTATATAACTTTACATTCGAGGGTGACAAATATATCCCCAAATATTTAACCCTTTTAACAATTTCAAATCCCGTTAGCCCTTCTAAAACAGCCTTTTGTGATACTGTCATATTCTTAGACAACATTTTAGTTTTTTGTACGTTAACCTTAAACCCAGAAACTTTCCCATATTGCGTTATTATCTCCATCAGCTCTACAACTGAGTCTTCAGGCTGAGTCACCGTAACAACCAAACCATCTGCGAACGCCCTCAGTCTATAATCCTGATCTCTTATTTGAATTCCCCTAATTTTTTCCGAGTCCCGTATTTTAATCAATAATATCCCCAATGTCAAAACAAATAATAAAGGTGACAACGGGCACCCCTGCCTCGTGCCCTTTTCAATGTTACATTCTTCCGTCAAACTATTATTAACTATTATACGGGCTGTTTGCTTTTGATATAATGCCCTAATTGGTTGTAAAAGTTTATCCCCAAAATTCATTTTATCTAATACTTTCAACAAAAATTGCCAATCCAATTGATCAAAGGCTTTTTCAGCATCCAAAAAGATCAACGCTGCAGGGATCTGATTGTTACTTTCCAGAAATTCCAACAAATCAACTATATGCCTCACGTTGTTCTTCATTTGTCTACCACTTATAAACCCAATTTGATCACCATGAATTATTTGTTGCAATACCCTCATTAATCTATTAGCTAAAACCTTAGCAAATATCTTGTAGTCCGTATTCAAAAGTGATATTGGCCTATAATTTTTTCCTTGGGTGACATCCTGATCTTCCTTCGGAATCAAAGAAATAAAAGCAGTTTTCCAGGACGGGGGCACCCCTCCTCCCTATTGAATTGTCTGAAACAATTCCCTTAATGGCTTTACCATCTCTAACTGCAAATTTTTATAATGCACAGCAGTCAAACCATCAGTACCTGGAGCTTTATCCACTTTCAATTGTTTAATTGCTGAAAAAAATTTTTCCTCAGTTATCAATTGATTCATCTCTTCCTTTTCTTCTTGTGTAAGAACAGGAATATTAACATTCATCAGATATGCATCAATATCTGCCTCACTAATCTTATCTCTAGCATATAATTTAGAGTAAAAATCAACAAAAGTCTTCTTAATAAGATTCTGCTGATACACTACCTTACCTTTATGTTCTATTCTATCTATATTAGAAGCCCTTTGCTTCTTCCTTAACAAATAAGCTAACCATCTACCTGGTTTATTAGCATTGCAAAAAGTATTATGTCCAACATACCATATGTTAGTTGCAACTTGATCTGCCATCAACTTGTCAAACTGTCCCCTTAATAAATTAATTACCTTTTTAATCTTCACATCCGATGGATTCAAAATGAAGGCCTTTTCTTTTTCCCTAATTTCATTCTAATTCCTTCCTCCTAAACTCCAAATTACGTCTATATTTGTTATTCAGATATATTAATACACCTCTCATATAAGCTTTACTAGCATCCCAAACCATTTCAATAGAAGTACCCTTATACATATTAATTTTAAAAAAATCTTTCATCTGTTTTTTACATTCTTCCACATTTTCCTGATTTCTAAACAGGTTCTCATTTAGACACCAGGAACGCCTATCTCTGTTATCCTTGTCTATCTCTAACCAGACTGGACTATGATCAGACATAGTTCTTGGACAAATCTTAATCTTCTTAGTCCTGGAAAAGAAATCAGTAGTAATTAGTATAAAGTCAATCCTAGAAAAAGATTGATGTCTATCGGGAAAAAAAGTATAGTCCTTTTCTTGCAGATTTCTTTCTCTCCAAATATCTCGCAGTTCCAAATCATCCTTCATTTCAAAAAAGGATTTAGGCAGTGTAGCATGAGTTGGAACACTTAAAAAAACCACTCTTGTCCATTTGTACATCCAAAACACCGTTCCAGTCTCCCATAAAAATAAAAGATTTATAATCCCACTGAGTAATCTTGCTGTGTAATAAACTATAAAAATCTGCTTGTTGTTGATTAGGAGCATATAATCCAACCAGAAGTGTTTTCTTGCCTTCTATTAACAGTTCAATTATAACGTATCTTCCTTGTTTATCTGCTTCAATTAACTCCGCTGTCAAAGTATTCTTAACATAAACAACCACTCCATTTTTCTTAGCCATTGCAGAAGCAATAAATTGTGTACCCAGTCTTGAATTTAATAAGTACTTTTGATCCATAACTCTAATATGTGTTTCTTGTAAACAAATAACATCATTCTTAAATTGTTTTAAATATTGAAAAACTTTCTTTCTCTTCTGTGGTGAATTTAAGCCATTAACATTCCAAGTTAGAAACTTTGTTGCCATCCTTCACGACCCGAAGCTTTTGGAGCGCTTCTCCCAAGATCACCTGCACTTTCTTAGGTCGCGCTCCTCCCACAGCTTCAGTATAAGTAAGTTTTGGAGGTGCCATCATAACTTTCTGCTGATCTTGTTCTTGCTCTCGTCTCATTCGTCTCGAAGCAGCACGCATCATCCTCTGGTCTCTGGCCTCCTCTGATGATACTGAAATTTGATCCACTCCTGTAGCTTTCTCATCTGTCTGCGTTGTTCCTTCAGCACCTTGTAAATTCTCACTGCGTAGTTGAGGCTCTCCCTCGCCATTCTTCTTTGTAGATTCCAAAAGTGGTATGGGGACTGCTTTTAAAACATTACTATAAAAATCACATGCCTGCAACACTGTAATAAGACAATATCTCGTACCCTCATGCATCACCACCATGCCCACTGGTATCTCCCATCTGAACTTGATATCACGTCGTCTTAATTCTTGTGCCAAAAAGGCAAACTCCTTCCTTCTCCTTAGAATTCTTGGAGGGATCTCTTTTAAAATCAAGACTTCTTGCTCAGCAATTGCGAATTTAGTATTATAAAAAGCTTGGATAACCTCATTTCTAATTGCTCTCTTTGTAAAATAAACCACCACATCTCTGGGTAATTTCCTTTGTCTTGCGATCCATGAATTAACACGGAAAATTTTGTCTATATCTTCCATAATTGCATCTGCAGGTCGCCCCAGCACCCCTTCCAAAGCCTCAGAAACAATTTTCTTCAAATTTTCTTTAGAATCCTCTTTTAAGCCTCGAATTCTCACAGCAAACTCCATCTCATGGTACTGTACCAAAGTCAGATCACTATCAATTTTCTCCACCACATTTTCAGTCTCTGTCATTTTTTTATCTAATATTATTTTGGCTGAGATCTTCCACTCTTTCGTCCAAGCGCTCAATACACACAGCCATGCCTTGAAATGCAAGTAAAATGTCTGCCCTTATTTCTGTTAACTTCTCATCAAGAAGCTCTGTGAGCTTTTCATCCATAAACTCAGCTAATTGTTGCGATTGCTTTTCCATAGCCTCTTTCATTACATTCTGCAAATCTTTAACTGTAAAAGTTGGTGCAGGTGCAGGTGCAGGTGCAGGGGGAGGGGGCAGTAAAGCTTGTAACGAAGACTGCTGCACCGGAGAAGCCCCCGTACTTCTAAGAACTTTAGAGGATTTGGCAGCCATTTTCACCCATTATTGCCTGCTATGCACTTTCACTTTCAAACTCCACAAAGTCCATTGAGTTAAATATCCTAAATTCACTTTCACCTGGATCTCCTGTACCGCTCTGCCTGCATCCAAGTTCTCAAAGGTTCTCTCTTGCTGGCAGGAATGGTTGCAGACGCCCTGCTCTGCTCCAAAAAGCATGGAGCAGAGGCGCCCCGCAGTCCGGAGCAAACCCAGGCTTCGGGGGGGCTCAATCCTTCAGCCGCCAAAACCTTTAGCTCTGGCAGCCCTGGAGAGCTCTATCCCTACCTGGGCGCTCACCCCTTCCTCTTCTCCCGAGGAGGGGGCTTCCAAGCTGCCAAAACAGCTGATCGGTGCTGTTTTCGGCGGCTCACGGAACCGGCAGGGCTGACAGCCAAAGAATGGCTGCCTGCGGCGACGCCTTACCACCCGGAAGCCCCCATATTGTAAATCTTTTAAAGTCAATACAGATGCTGCAGCTTCGGAGGGTAACTTCAAAAATGCGTTCCAGATTGCTGAACAAGCAATGCCTCCACACTTTTAAAAACAGGTCTATGCAGTTTGGGGGCCATTTTTGCAGCTAATAACTTTCAATACACACTTTCACTTTCTAGTCCATTTGTTACTTTGTAGTTTAACTGTGAAATAACCAAATCTTAAAAATGACTTTTTAGCACCTCCAAATTTTAGCTAGCTCTTTTAAAGTTTTAAAAGTCCATTTTACATATTCCTACTCAGTATCCAAACAGTCATTTTACTTTGAAGAAAAACACTTTCGCTTCTTGTTACAAAAAAACAATCAGTCAGGCACCATCTTCCCCTTCTTTCAAACGATCGTTGGAAGAGGAAGAGAGTTTAAGTTTCAGAGTTAAAGCCTTGTACTTGCTATTTATACAGTTCCTTCATCCGCTCTGCTGCTACAGCCACTCAAGATGACAATCAGATCCGGCAGGAGTGGATTCAGCGTCTTGTTCTGCAAAAGCAGAAGAGTCCTCTGATCCAGAGCATTCCCAGGCTTCGGGGGAACTCTCACCCTTCATGCCCCAGAACAAATGTTCTGGGGCGCTAGGGGAGCTCTACCCCTACCTGGAAGCTCCCCCTCCCCTCTTTGCCTGAGGGGAAGGGTTTTCAAGTGGCGGAACAGCTGATTGTTGGCTATTCCTCCGCTTCAACGGACTCCGACTGGGCAGAGTCTGACGATGGGGAATCGAGCAGTCTTGCGAATATTACTTGGGAAGAATTCGATCCTGTGACTCCAGAAGAAGTGGACAGGATCATGGGGAAGCTGAGTTCCACCACTTGTTTACTGGACCCGTGTCCCTCCTGGCTGGTTTATGCGGCTCGGGAGGGGACACGAGGCTGGCTCCAGGCAGTAATAACTGCTTCTTTGAGAGAGGGTAGCTTCTCCGCCACCTTGAAGGAGGCGGTGGTGAGGCCCCTCCTCAAGAAGCCTGCTCTGGACCCGGCCATTTTGAATAACTATCGTCCGGTCTCCAACCTTCGCTTTTTAGCGAAGGTTGTTGAGAGTGTGGTGGCTCATCAGCTTCCTCTGTTCCTGGAGGAAGCGGATTATCTGGACCCCTACCAATCGGGCTTTAGGCCTGGGTACAGCACGGAGACGGCATTGGTCGCACTGGTGAATGACCTCTGGCGGGCTCGGAACAGGGGTTGTTCCTCTGTCCTAGTCCTATTAGACCTCTCAGCGGTTTTTGATATCATCGACCATGGTATCTTACTGCGGCACCTCAGGGGGTTGGGAGTGGGTGGCACTGTTTTACAGTGGTTCTCCTCCTACCTTCTGGGTTGCTCGCAGTCGGTGTTGGCAGGAGGGCAGAGGTCGGCCTCGAGGCCTCTCGTTTGCGGAGTCCCTCAGGGGTCGGTCCTCTTGCCTCTCCTGTTCAATATCTATATGAAGCTGTTGGGTGAGATCATTCATGGTCTGGGGGTGGGGTATCATCAGTACGCTGATGATACCCAGCTTTTTATTTCCACCCCAGATCAACTCAGTGATGCCCTCTCCGTGATGTCCCGTTGCCTGGAGGCGGTTCGGGTCTGGATGGGGAGGAACAGGCTTCGTCTAAATCCCGACAAGAGTGAGTGGCTGTGCGTACCGGCATCTCGGGTTGTCCATTCTATTCCATCTTTATCTATAGGGGGTGAGGTGTAACCCCCCGTAGATAGGGCTTGCAACTTGGGCGTCCTTGATTCACAGCTCAATTTTGAAGATCATATAGGAGCTGTGACCAGGAGGGCTTTTGCCCAGGTTCGCCTGGTGCACCAGTTGCGACCCTATTTGGACCGGGTTGCCCTGCGCACAGTCACTTATGCGCTTGTGACCTCTCGGATAGACTACTGCAACGCTCTCTACATGGGGCTGCCCTTAAGTACCACTCGGAGGCTCCAGCTGGTGCAGAATGTGGCCGCGCGAGTTGTGATGGGGGTTTCCCGATACTCCCATGTAACACCTCTGTTCCGCGAGCTGCATTGGTTTCCAGTTGTCTTCTGGGTGAGATTCAAGGTGCTGGTGATGACCTATAAAGCCCTAAATGGCATGGGTCCGGGTTATTTACGGGAGCACCTTTTGCCGGCTTTAACCTCCCATCGTCCTGTGCGCTCCCACAGAGAGGGCCTCCTCAGGGTGCTGTCAGTCAGGGAATGTCGACTGGCGGCCCCCAGGGGGAGAGCATTCTCTGTGGGTGCGCCTGCTCTCTGGAATCAGCTTCCGGTTGAGCTCCGGATGGCTCCCGACCTTCACTCGTTTCGCCGCAACCTGAAGTCCTGGCTATTTGAACTTGCCGGCCTGGACTGAGGGATTGGGGTTTTAGTTTTAATCTTAAAATTTTAATTTTAAACTGTGTATTGTTTAGGGCTTTGATTTAATTCTGTTTTAATTTTTATACCTTATGTGTTATTTATAGTGTTTTAATTACCCTGTACACCTCCCCGAGTTCTTTCGGAGAGGGGCGGTATATAAATCCAATAAATAAATAAATAAAAAATCAAAGGGCCGGCGGTCGAATCCGACCGTCCATGCCGCTGAAGCGCCACCCAGAAGTTAATTCCACATCTTATGAAAGCAGAACTCTTGGAAACAATTTCTTCCAACAGGAACTTTTATTAAGAGTAGTTGATAACAGGCATAATAGACAGGATCTGAGATTTCCCACGCACAGTAATACCTTAAGGTATCCCCAAGTAAAATCCCACCCCATAGTTCAGCCAGTGTAGGACAGCCAATCCCCAGGTGTTAGGTCCAACGTGGGAAAAGGGGAGATAACATTGGCCCATCTCCGGTTCACACAGCGATGGTCGGTGGCTCTTCACACCTTCCTCTGAGTGTAGAAATAAACCAGGCAAGGAGGTTACATTCCTTATTCCCTCCCTTGTTCTAGCTGACAGTTTAGGGAGAGGAAGTTCAGACAGAGATATAACGCAGGAAAGCAAAATGTTACATTGTAGTGGGTAGAGGAAGCTGAGGAAATAAATGAAAGCAAACGGTTAAATTGTAGTAGATAGAAAAAACAGAAGCATTAAGCCCAGGGCACATTGCCTCCTCCCCCTTGGGAGTATGATAGAACCCAGGGAAAGGTGAGATTTGATTTTGGGTCATAGGGGATAGATAGAAATGAAATAGGAATGGGTTCTGACATCTGAGTCATTTTTCAGAGTGAGATGGGCAGCATATAAATGTAATAAATAAATATGCTTCCAGAAAAAAAGTGAGTTATTTGTTAAGCAATTGCTCTTTGAATGAACATAAAAACTAATCTCTTCAGTTATTTATTTGACATATTATGAAAATAAAATAATGTGGAGGACTGGCTCTGCCCTTTCAGAAGTAAGCAGCACTACCAAGTTGAAGTATAATCAGATTGAGTATGAAGAGGTAGGTCATTACTTGTAGGCTGAAATTCCTGTTTTAGTATTATGTTCCGTTACTCCACACTAAAGATGATTGTACTTTGGCTTAGAAGTATTACTGGAATTCTGATTGGTAGGGTTGTACCTCCTTGCAGTTTCCTCTCTCATGAATAAAGTGATGAAAAAATTAAAGATTCTAATAAGCCAAATAAAACCAACTTTATTCACCAACCAACAGAAATTTGAAGCATATCTGTGTATTCAGTATATTTGCCAATTATAGAATCACCAGCACAAATTTTATGTTAAACGAAATAACATCATAGAGTTGGGAAGAGCAATTTAGATTTTCAGTCCAAAATTTTGCCCAATATAGAAATTCAAATTAAAGTATTCTGAGTAAATACTTTGCATTCTGTACCTAAGCACATCTAATGAAGGGGAACTCACCATTTCTCTTGGTAATTAGCTTCACTATCAGACTTCTCTGAATGTTAGGAAGGTTTTTCTGACATTCAATTGCAACATGCCTTCCCACAACTCATTTTTTTCTGTATAATATTCACACTCTCTCAAACAATCTTGCCATTTTTGTCTCTGTCCTTCCAAATGGACAGTGCTACCATATCTTCCCCATGTTTTCTGTGTTTGATGCTAAATATTGTGAATTTCTTTAAATTTAGACTGACTTCCTAATTGCTATCCAGAATAATGTGGGATTTCTATCACATATTTTGATAATAACAACAGCTTTGCCACAGTCTAAGGAGGTTATAGGTAGTCCTTAACCTATGACCACAATTAAAGCCAAAATTTCTTTGTTAGGTGAATTTTCAGTTGTTAGGTGAATTTTGCCCCATTTTATGACCTTTCTTTCCACTGTTGTTAAGTGAATCACTGCAATTGTTAAATTAGTAACATGATTGTTAAGAGAATCTGGCTCCCCCATTGACTTTCTTTGTTAGAAGGTAACAAAAGGTGATCACATGACCCCCAAGACACTGCAACTGTCATAAATATGAACCAATTGCCAATTTTTGAATTTTGCTCACGTGACCATGGGGATGCTGCAACGGTTATAAATGTGAAAACCGGTCATAACTTGTTTTAGTGCCATTGTAACTTTGAGTAATCACTAAAAGAATGGCTGTAAGTTGAGAACTACCTGTACAAGTTTTAAAAAGATGGGGTGGGGTAGAATCCATTATGACTTCTTGATACATCTGTGTTGCCTTTTAGTAATTACTGCATTGTGTACAGTGTGCTTACTGATCAGCCTTTTTACTTTGATAATATCTGGGTGTGCTGTATCCTTAGGATGTACAGATGATATAATAATAATAATAATAATAATAATTTTATTTATATAGTTTATATAGTTCTGCAGTTGCACTGCTTAGAGGCTGTAAGGACCAGGAAGGAGAAGAATAAATACAGAGTGGCCTGGTATTTCAAAGTTATCTGGTTAAAGGGATATTTCATCTCTGGTTCTGAATGGAGTTCTCATCCCTGTACTGAACAGATTCATAATGTTTTCCTAAATTCACAGCTCCTGCTGAAAGAGCAACTGACAGTTGTGGTCACAAAGACTTTTAATAGTTTCATCTGATGCAACGATTACCTTTTCTTGAGTGAAAAGTCCTTCTCAATGGGCATTTACATTTGGACTATTATAGTACATTCCATTTGAAAAAAGTAAGCAATCAAAACTAGTTATTTTATTAAGGCTGGGGGGGAGGATAAAATGAATGAAGATTCATCCTGTATCAGAATATAAAATTAATCAGGGCTTCATGAGCATAATGTCAGGACCCACCCCAATCCATGTCTTAGGAAAGAAGAACTCTTGGAGACAGGATTGTCCAAGAAGGAACTTTTACTAAAACATGATTGTCAGTGGAAAAACTAGATAGGATCTGAAACTGTGTTACAGATTGATGCTTTTAAAGTGTCCCCGAGTGAAACCCCCTCCCCTCAGTCAATTTGGTCAGTCCCGGATCAATTAAGGTTCAGGTGTCAAAACATTCC
>JAKJMR010016730.1:51074-114933 GCA_024449315.1 Daboia siamensis
CTTTTACAGCCCTGCTGCCGCGGCCAATTTACGGAGCTGCTGCCTTCGGAGGAAGGCGGCAGCTCTGCAAACGGGCCGCGGCAGCAGGGCTGTAAACGGGTGGCGGTGCGCGCGCAGCTCTCCAAACCTTTGGAGAGCTGCGCGTGCACCTCCGCCCGTTCGGAGAGGTGCGCGCGCACCTCCAAACAGACGGTGCCACTCTCCATTTGGAGAGGTGCGCGCGCACCACTGCCCGTTCAAAGAGGTGCGCGCGCACCAGGCAACTGGGAGCCGCATGAGACGGCTCAAAGAGCCGCATGCAGCTCCGGAGCTGCGGGTTGCCGACCCGTGATCTAGGGAGATGTAGCCTTCCTTTAACTTGTATATTACTTTTAGAGTTAGAATTAGTGGACGCTGGGGGGAGTAGTGAGAATATATCTCAAGACTGTTTGTAATAAGAGAAGATAAGAATTTGGCGGTTGTTAAACAGGAGGGAAAGTTTGCATTTTAAATTAACTGGAGAATGTGATTTATGATGTTTAATTAAGGAAGAGAATTGTGCTTGATACAATGTGTTCAGGGGAGGAGAATTCAGATTTTGGCTTCCAATATGTACGTGCTGAAGCTATGCAACTATCTTAAAAGATTCTTTAAGGTAAACAATGCCTTGAAGTTTTTTGAAGTACTGCATTTGTCAGAACCATGACATTAAGCCAAAATCTAAAACTTTTTAAACTATTTTGGGGTCTTGAACCACAGCTGCTCTCTCCAGACTTGAGGGGAGCTGGCAGAGATTCAAGAGAAGATTTCATCATGGGAAAAGAGAAACTGCTTGAAGCTAGCAACCCGGCAGCGGCTGCTATCCCAGGGGGGAGACGACAGATAACAAATGGGGAAGAAAAACTTCGGCAGGTCTCCTAGCTACGAGAGCTGATCTGGCCCTCAGAGCAGGCCCAGCCCAGTGGAGACTCCAGACGCCTTAAGACTACCTTGCCACCCTCAAAGGTTTCAAAAGCAGACCGGTGGAGAGCTACCAGATCGTCTGCCGCTGAAGGTTCGGATGAGTCATTGGAAAGATTTGAAAAGCTAGAAATGAGAAACAGAAATCAACTACTACTGAGAGGAGCCTATAGCCCCTACATTGCAGATCAGATAGCCTTCCAGACCCTGTCTTCCCTTGTCAGGGCCTCCAGTCCTACAGAGAGAGAGAACCCCAGTCTGAGGCCTCTGCAGCAATGGGGAGTTTGGCAGCCCCCACAGGTAGACGGTCAGCAACTTCTGAGCTTGCCATAGCTAATAGAGGCCTTGCAACAGCTTGGGGTGGTGCAGAAGCCAGGAGATTAGCAGCTGGTGGGAGGACGACCACAGCAAGGAGATTGGTCATTGCCCCCGAACATACAGCAACCTCTGACGGGCCCGCAAATGAGAGAGAACCAGCAGCAATCCCATCCATCCAGCAACCATTGAGGGGTCTACAGCAGCAGAGGGCACCACAACTCTATGCTAACCAGCAGCAGGAAGTTCAACAACAGCTCCCACTCAGGCAGCTGTCTTTGGGAGACCCCTGGAAACCTACGAGGTTGCAACTGCAGATATTACAACTACAGCAGGGGGCGTGGCCACAGCCCCTGAATGTGCAACCCCTGGGCATGCAGCAGCAGTCAGGATGGGACCAGCAGCAACTGGGGTGGGTGGGGGGAACTGTCACAGTGGGGAGCACTGCAGCCAGTGCTTGATCCATCTTTCAGAGCAACCTTCGATGGGAACCCAGAGAAACTGATTTTTTTTTCTCAACCAAGTGCGCGCTCATTTGAACCGCTGTGCCTACCTCTACCCAGACCCAGCCACTATGGTCGATATGATTGCGTCCAGTCTAGAGGGAGAAGCATCTGAATGGCTGATTAATTTATACAATGAGCAAGCCCCTGAATTGGAGGACCCCCATCTCTTCCTCCTAGGACTGAAAGTTTTGAGGACCCATCTATTGCCCTCAAAGCAGAAGAACAAATCTATAAGATAAAGCAAGCCGGCCAGCCTGTCCTGGAGTACGTATGAGAGTTTTGTAAGATAGCCGGTCGGATAGAGAGGTGGCCTGAGCAATCCATAGTCCATCACTTCAGGGAAGGGTTGGACGACCACCTCTCTTGGGCCTCAATCTATTGAACGGTACCTGATCAGCTGCATGCATGGTACAAGGCGATGGTAAAACTAGACATTTAGCTTGCCCACTATAAGAAACCTCCCCCACCTGAAGCTGAGCCGAGGCCAGAGCAACCCAAACATCAACCACCACCCTGAGGATCTCCAACTGCTGCAGCTGCTGAAAGACCCAGGCCACCTGCAGGCCTGCCAATCAAGTTCTTCTGATGTAGACAGGGACATCGAGCAGCGAACTGCCCAGTCCCCTACCCCCAACAGCAGAGCAGACTAGGACCAGCAGTGAGAAAGAAACCTGCACAGCAGCCAATGAGAGAGAAATCCAAGCAGATCACACAGGAACCTGTTGCCCAAGTCACATCCCCCACACAGCAGGATGCAGAGACTCAGGCTGGATCCACCCCCGCTGTACCCTTTTTCGAAAGCAACGACGGGACAGAACGACCCGATGGTGAGCCGACATGTCACATCTTTCTCACTACCTGCCAAGCTCATAATACCTAAGTCAGGTATGCAGGTAGATTTAAAAGTGCTAGTTGATTCTGGATGATCCCGATGCATCATTAGTTTGCCATTTGCCATAAAATTGGACATACGAGCAAAAATACTCTCCAAACCTGTGAGGTTTGAGCAAGACGATGGCTCCCTGATGGGAGGGACTTTAGTGACGCAATTAACGGAGCCTCTACGCCTAGAAATAGGTGAGCACTGGGAGTTCATTCATTTTCTAGTGGCTCCAAAAATGACTGAGGCTGTGATCCTAGGATTAGCCTGGTTAGACAAATGGAAGCCATTTATCTGGTGGGAGAAAGGAATAAGAACTGTGAGACTACCTATAGGGCCCAAGCCCCATTAATTCAACAGATGTTACAGGAAATTTTAGCCCACCCAATGAGTGTGCGCACATGGCTGCCTCATAGCCACCAAGCGAGCTGCTCATCCCCAGTGAGTATCGGGACCTAGCCAAGGCATTCAGTGTGAAATAATGCAATATCTTGCCTCCTCACCGGCCCAATGATTGTTCCATTGAACTGTTGCCAGGGGCCAAACTTCCATGACCAAGAATGTATGCTATGTCCCCCCTTGAAATGGAGGAGATGCAACGATACGTGGATACAAACCTAGCGAGCGGATTCATTGAATGAGCCAAGTCAGCAGTGGAAGCCCCTGTGTTGTTTAAAGAAGATAAAGATGGGTCTCTCCGTCTCTGTGTTGATTACAAAGGTCTGAACGCAATGAGTGTGGAGAATAAATACCCTCCCCTGAAGGATTTACTGACCCACCTAGCAAAGGGGAGTGTCTTACTAAACTAGACCTGAGAGAAGCATATTACCAGGTGAGAATAAAGGAGGGAGATGAGTGGAAAACTGCCTTCAACTGCCCCTTGGGAAGTTACCAGTTCAAAGTCATGCCATTTGGACTGCAGGGGACCCCAGTCGTATTTATGCAGTTGATTAATGAGGTCCTACACGATCATTTATACAAAGAGGTTCTGGTGTACCTTGATGACATCCTGATATACAGCATGAATATGACTGACTATATAAGACTGGTGAGAGAAGTGTTAAACTATTGAATGCCAAGTTTTATGTCAAATTGTCAAAATGTGAATTTCACCAAACACAATTAGATTATCTTGGCTTTAGAATTTCCAATGAGGGCATTGGACCCAGCCAAAGTGAAAGCTATAATTGAATGGCAACACCCAAAGATTCGCAAACAGCTCCAGAGCTTCCTAGGTTTTGCCAACTTCTAACATCAATTCATCCCTCCTTTGCAGAGATTGCCCTGCTCCTTACAGAACTACTAAAAACAGGCAAAGGAGGAGGAAAACCATGACCAACCACTAGCTTGGACTATGAGCTGCCAAACAGCTTTTGAGAATTTAAAAAGACTATTTGCTGCTGAACCGGTTCTAAAGCACCCCTGCCCAGGGGAGCCCTTTGTAATTCAAGCTGATGCCAGCGATGTGGCAGTCGGAGCTCATTACTGCAAAAGAATTCATTACATTCATTCCAATGTAAAAAACTGTAGTCTAGTTTTTTACTCTTTATATAAACTCCAAATCAGGGTGCGGAAATACAACATCTACTACCCTTTCCAATTTTTAATTTTAGAATGTTTGAACTGAAAATATGACTTTCAAGTGCCTTCTAGCATGCTTTTGGATTCCATGTGTAATTTGTACCCTGAAAGATTTTATTAAAGAAAGAAAAAGCAATAGGAAAAGCCAGGTTTTAACCTTGTATTTGAAAATTGAAACTATTCTTTAGACTCATGTCATTTTCAAATTTAGGTATTTGAGGTTAGCTGAACATTATTTTGTTTAGTCTAGAAATGTTTTGTGTGTTGATAGACAACATTAAAATACATAAATCTCTGTTTTTGCCTATACTTTCTTACTCATTTTTGGAAAGTACTTTATATTGAGCCTTGTGTATATTTCTTGTTTTTATAGAAGTTTGTAGTTTAATCTGGTAGAATCTAAACTGAATATGCTTTTGGTTCTATTTTTTTTATAAATATTTAATAATTAAAAAACATTGCCTATTTAAATCAGAAAGACTTACTACCATGACATAATACTGCATAAAAATGAGGCATTGTGTGATAAAGATTAAAGAAGCATATATTTTATCATAAACAGTAGGATCTAGATCCTCTTACTTCTAATTCTGGTGTTTTGATTTTGAAGAATGATATGACATCAGTACAATTACGTTGGGAAGAAATTCTCATGCCGCTACTGAAAAAATACAAGTTGAATATAACATGGGGTGATCAGGATCTTTTGAACATTATGTTTTTTCATAATCCTGGTAAGTTGCTTTTAAAAATGCAATTTTAATTTTAATCTTAAAATGATATTGCTATTTGTGTTATACAAACGTACTCTGTTTTAAAGTGCTCCCATGCTAATCATATACAGTCATACCTCGGCTCTTGACTGCTTCAAAACTTGTCAAATTCATTATTCAATGCATTTTGAAGCAAAAATCTTGTCCTGGTGCTCTTCTGATAGTTGACATGCAAGCAAGAACTTGCTTGTGTTGGCTGCCTCATAAGTCGCTATTTGTTTTGGCCGAAATAGCAGGTCACATAGTAAGTCACATGATTTAAAGTTTTATAAAAGTTGTAACAGTGATTGGGAACTGCATTATTAGGGGAAGGCAGGCCACTACATTAATAAAAGTATAATTGGGAATTATATTTTTCAAATCCAAATAATTGGGAAAAGTTCTGTTGTACCTCACCTTGTTACTGTGTTGAGTTTAGACAAACAGACAAGTAAAAAGAAGAGCAAGAAGAATGGTTAGGGGATTAGACACTTAAGTCCTATAAAAACCTCAAGGAGACAGGGTGTTTTTTGCTTTAAAAGAAAATGACTGACACAAGGAAATAAAGCTCTCTTCAATTAGTACAGATATTAATTCTTTAATATCCTATAGTGCTAGACACAGAATAATGGTATTAAATTGGAGGAAGACATTTCAGTTCAATGTTAGGGAAAGTTTTGTAATGGTAACACATTTCAACAGTTGAACCAGTTATCAAATGAGGGTGTAAGTTTCACTTTGTTGTATGTATTCAGGTGAAGTCTGGACAGCATTCTGTTAGATATAGTTTAATTTTGATTTTTCTATTTAATAAGGGCTTGAACTTGATAACCTAAGTCCTTCAATGAACAGTTTGCCTTGAAACATTATAATGGAGGATTTTTTGTTGTTCACTATAGAAAGCCTTTTTATTTTTCCTTGCCAATGGAACTATCGGCCTGACCATTGTATTTATGGGAGCAATTGCCAGGAGGCAGAAAAGGAAGGAATATTCATTCTTCATGGAAATAGAGGAGTTTACCATGATGATAAGCAGCCAACATTTCGTGCTGTTTATGATGCAATTAAAAATGTAAGTAAACATTTTAATCTGAACTTTTAAAATTAAAAATAATTCTGAGAACTTTACCTCAAGCCTTCCAATAAATCTATAACCATGTTATACAATAAATTTTATTTATTTTATTTTTTAAAATAAAGACATTGAAAGTGCACACTGCAGAATCTGTTCTGAAATATTCAAGAATAAAATAGACTTTGAAAGAAGTAAAGCTTTGGCCTATACAGAAGGGCAGAAGTGACATAATCACAGTATTGATTTTAGTGAGACACTGAACAACTCGATAGTATTAAGCTTTTTAATTTTAAATTTCATCAAGGCCTGGTGAGATAGATTATTTTCACTCAGGAGCACAATACTATGTTTAAGAAATTCCATGCAATATGTTGTTTTGATAAATGCATGTAATTAGTAATAAGTCTTTATTGATTAGCCCTTGGGCCATATCAGAGTGCAAAGTTCCAGCAACAAATTGTTACTAAAATTTGATAAAAGCAATTTAAAATGGAATTTGATAAAATACAATTTAAAATGGAATTAGAATAAAATACAATTTCAAATGAAATGCTAATAGAATACAATCTAAAATGAAATTGTAATAGTGTACAATAATTTAAGATATAGATAAAATATGATAAAATTATATTTCGGGGTCACCCTTGCAATCTACCCCAATCAGTCCCACATATGCAGATCTCAACCGAACCATTTTGCTTAAGTACTGTGCTACGTTAAATGTTATTTTCAAGTTCTGGCCGGACATAAGGTAAGTTATTTTGATATGGGGGTCCCAATGGGTCATTCATTTGGTATATAAACCAAGATACCTGTCTCTCACCCTCTTATACAGGCAACAGTCAAATAGGTTGTGAGCCAGGTCTTCTACCTCTGCCACTCCGCAAATGCAGAGACGCTCATTGTAGGGTATAGCGTGAAATCTCCCATATCTGACCATTGTATCAAGCTGTTCGAATCTTGCTTGCGTAAATATCTCCCTAAGATGTTTTGGGAGTTGTGACTTCAAATAACTGTCTACTTGAAAAGTACATTTATATTTATTCAGCCATATCAGTTTGTGCTTATATATCCTTAATTCTTTGGGCAACTCTGTTTTTGGATTGTTCTCCTGTTATGCAAGAGACAGGAAGGCCACAGCTTCTTTTAAAATTTGTTAGTTGGTGATCCAGGAGATTTGTGATTGTAGTTTTATTTGCTCTAGTAGGCATAACTTGGGGAGTCTATCAGTCTCCATTTCATTAACTTTGTACCAGTAGTTACAGTCATGACTTTGGAAGATTATGAATGCAGGCAGAGCGATGCAAGAGATTAAGGAGTAAGTGAACTTTTGAACTTTGGCTCAATCCACATAGAAGACCTAGAAAGTGAAAGTGCGTAGTAGCAAAAGAGGGAAAAGATGGCGGCTAAATCTTCTTCTAAACTTCCTAAAACTACGGGGGCTTCCCCTCTGCCGCAATCTTCAGCGCAAGTGTTAGCACCTCCTGCACCTTTACCTTCGCCTGTCTTAACAGTAAAAGTTTTGGAAGATGCTTTGGAAAAACATTCACAGCATTTGGCTGTGATGATAGATGAGAAGATGGATGAGAAGCTGACAGAAAAGTTTACAGTAATAAGGGAGGAAATCTTGCATGTATTTCAAGGCATGGCGACATGTATTGAGCGCCTTGACGAAAGAGTGGAGGACCTTACTCAAAATAATATTAAATTGGATGCAAAGATATTAGAGACTGAAAATGTGGTGGATAAAATTGATTATGATCTGACATTGGTACAATATCATGAAATGGAGTTTGCTGTGAGAATAAGAGGTCTCAAGGAGAATTTAAAGGAAGACTTGAGAAAATTAGTTTCTGTTGCTCTTGAAGACGTGCTGGGAAGGCCAGCTGAAGGAATTGCAGAAGATATAGACAAAATTTTTCGTGTTAACTCCTGGATAGCGAGACAAAGGAAATTACCAAGAGATGTGGTTGTTTATTTTACAAAGAGAGCAATCAGGAATGAAGTTATTCAAGTTTCTTATAATACAAAGCTTGTGATTGCAGACCAAGAAGTTTTGGTTTTGAAAGAGATCCCTCCAAAAATTTTAAGGAAACGAAAGGAATTTGCATTTCTGGCACAGGAGCTTAAGCGACGTGATGTCAGGTTCAGATGGGAGATTCCAGTGGGTATGGTGGTAATGTTTGAAGATACCAGATACCGTCTTGCTACAGTCCTGCAGGCACGTGATTTCTATAGCAATGTTTTAAAAGCAATCCCCATACCACTTCTGGAACCAACAATGGAGAGAAAGTCATATGATGCTGAAGGAACACAAATAGATGAGACTGCAGCAGGAGTGATTCAAATTTCAACACTAGAGAAAGCAAAGGACCAGAGGGTTACTCGAGCTGCTTCGAGACGAGCCAGACGTGAGCAAGACCTAGACCAGCAGATTGTTGTGGAACTTCCAAAATGTACCTATAGCCAAGCTGTGGGAGGAGCGCGACCTAAAAACGTAAAAGGGATTTTGGATGACGCGCTTCAAAAGCTTCGGGTTGCCAGAAATGGTGACTAAGTTTTTAACTTGGAACGTTAATGGATTAAACTCACCACAAAAGAGAAAGAAAATTTTTCAATATTTAAAGCAATTTAAGACTGACGTTATTTGTTTACAAGAAACACATATTAGAGTTATGGACCAAAAGTATTTATCAAATTCAAGATTAGGTACACAATTTATTGCGTCTGCAGTTAACAAGAAAAATGGAGTGGTTATTTATGTCAAGAATACAATTACGGCAGAATTAATTGAAGCTGATCAACAAGGAAGATATGTTATTGTGGACTTGTTATTAGAAGGTAAAAGAACTCTTCTGGTTGGATTATACGCACCTAATCAACAGCAAGCTGACTTTTATAGTTTATTACACAGCAGGATTACCCAATTGGATTACAAATCTTTTATCTTTATGGGAGACTGGAATGGTGTTTTGGACGTACAAATGGATAAGAGTGGATCCTACAGAAGTACCCTAAGTCATGCTAAATTGCCTAAATCTTTTTTTGAGATGATGGACGATATGGAATTACGTGATGTCTGGAGGGAGAGAAATTTACAAGAAAGAGACTATACTTTTTTTTCTGATAGACACCAATCTTTTTCCAGGATTGATTTTATATTATTGTCTAATGATCTCTTTTTTAGAACTAAGAGGATAAAGATTTGTTCAAAGACTATGTCTGATCACAGTCCAGTTTGGCTGGAGATTGGAAACGACATTAGAGAACGACGTTCCTGGCGTTTAAATGAGAATCTGTTCAGAAATCAGAAAAATGTGGAAGAGTGTAAGAAACAAATGAAAGTTTTTTTTGAAATGAATATGCATAAGGGTACTTCTATGGAAATGGTATGGGATGCTAGTAAGGCATATATGAGAGGAGTGTTGATATATCTTAATAACAAATATAGACGCAATTTGGAATTTAGGAGGAAAGAATTAGAGACAGAGATTAAAGAAAAAGAAAAGGCTTTAATTTTGAACCCATCGGACGTGAAGATTAAAGAGACTATTAAGTTATTAAGAGGACAATTTGATAAGTTAATGGCTGATCAGGTGGCAACTAATCTACGGTTTGCAAGGCATAATACTTTTTGCAATGCCAATAAACCAGGCAGATGGTTAGCATATATGTTAAGAAAGAAGCAAAGGGTTTCTAATATAGACAAAATAGAACATAAGGGGAAGATTGTGTATCAACAGAATCTTATTAAGGAAACCTTTGTTGATTTTTTTTCTAAATTATATGCTAGCGACAAGATTAACGAAACGGACATTGATTTATATTTAAAAGACTTTAATATTCCGGTTCTTACGCAAGAGCAAAAAGAAGAAATGAATCAGTTGATAACTGAGGAAGAAATATATTTGGCAATTAAACAGTTAAAAGTAGGTAAAGCACCAGGCACCGATGGTTTGACTGCTGTGTATTATAAAAATCTACAGTTTGAGATGATAAAGCCATTAAAGGAACTGTTTCAGACAATTCAAAAGGGGGGAGGAGTACCCCCGTCTTGGAAAACTGCTTTTATTTCTTTAATTCCTAAAGAAGATCAGGATGTTACTCAAGCAAAAAATTATAGGCCAATTTCACTTTTGAATACGGACTACAAGATATTTGCTAAGGTGTTAGCTAGTAGACTTATGAGGGTATTGCAACAGGTGATTCATGGTGATCAAACTGGGTTTATAAGTGGTAGACAAATGAAAAATAATGTGAGACATATAGTTGACTTGTTGGAATTTTTGGAAAGGAATAACCAGATCCCTGCAGCATTGATCTTTTTGGATGCTGAAAAAGCTTTTGATCAATTGGATTGGAAATTTTTGTTGAAAGTATTAGATAAAATGAATTTTGGGGATGAATTTTTACAACCAATTAGGGCAATATACCAGAAGCAAACAGCTCGAATAATTGTTAATAATAGTTTGACTGAAATATGTAATATTGAAAAGGGTACGAGGCAGGGTTGCCCGTTATCACCTTTATTATTTGTTTTAACATTGGAGATATTACTGATTAAAATACGGAATTCGGAAACAATTAAGGGAGTTCAAATAAGAGATCAGGACTATAAATTGAGGGCTTTTGCGGATGATCTGGTTATTACTTTGACACATCCAGAAAATTCTGTTATGGAATTGATGGACTTAATATTTCAATATGGGAAAGTTTCTGGATTTAAGATTAACATACAAAAAACTAAAATTTTATCTAAAAATATGACAGTATCACAAAAGGTTTTTATAGAAAGCTTAACTGGATTTGAAATTGTTGAAAGGGTTAAATATTTGGGGGTATATCTAGCACCCTCAAATGTTAAATTATATAAAAATAATTATGAAAAGTTATGGAATAAAGTGCAAAAAGAATTGGATAGTTGGAAAAAATTACAACTATCATTATTGGGAAGAATTGCAGCAGTAAAAATGAATGTTCTGCCAAAATTTTTATTTTTGTTTCAAATGATACCCATTCTTAAAAAGGATTCAAATTTGGAGGAGTGGCAGAAGGGTATCAATAAATTTGTTTGGGCAGGGAAAAGGCCACGGGTCAAATTTAAAATTATGCAGGATACACGTGAAAGAGGTGGTCTAAGAATGCCCAATTTTAAATTATATTATGAAGCTGCTGCATTATCAGCTATAAGTGATTGGATTAATTTGACACAGGGGAGACTCTTAAATCTTGAAGGGCATGACTTGTTATTTGGTTGGCACGCATATTTACTATATGACAAAAAGGTAGATAATGTTTTTAAAATGCATATTTTGAGGTATGCTTTGTTGAGAGTTTGGAAAAAGCACAGACAAAAATTAAATTATAAGATACCGTTATGGGCAATACCCAAACACGCAATAGAGAATATAAATGTTGGATTTAAACATGATGTGATTACATATAAGGAAATTCTGACTTTGGAGAGGAATGTATGGTGTTTGAAGTCATACAATCTTTTACGAGAAAATAAGATTGTACAAACTTGGTTTCAATATGGACAATTACAAGCCAGGTGGAAAGAAGATCAGAAGATTGGTTTTTTGAGGGATGATGAAAATCTGGTAAAACAAATTAGAAATCAGGGACCAGCGCATATTAAACGGATATATCTTGCATTGATAGAGATTGACTCAGAAACAGAAATTGTTAAGGACTGTATGATAAAATGGGCACAGAACATTCAGGAAATCATCACAATGGACACTTGGGAAAAGATCTGGGTGAGAAATGTGAAATTTACGCAAGCTCAAAATTTAAGAGAGAACTTTTATAAAATGTTTTACAGATGGCATTTAGATCCTAGAAAGTTAGCAAGTATGTATCCAAACTATCAGCCTAAATGTTGGAGATGTGGTGGCGAAGACGCAACGTATTTTCATATATGGTGGACTTGCAAAAAGATCAAACCATTTTGGATTAAAATCTGGTGGAATATGCAGAAGATATTCAAGAAAAGGATAAAGTTTTGTCCGCAACTGTTTTTACTGGGTATTATTACTGATACTACTGTGTTGGACATTAATTTGATGTTGAACTTAATTACGGCAGCGAGACTTTTAATAGGGCAATATTGGAAGAAGCAAGAACTGCCGACTTTAGAGGAATGGACTTTAAAAGTTTCCAACCTGGCGGAGATGGCAAAGATTTCAGCATATTTGAAAGATCATTCTCAACAACGATATATTGTGGAGTGGAAGAAATGGATTGATTACATTCAGAATAAATATGGGACTAAAAAGTTTTATTTAGCATTTGAATAAGTATATTGCTTGTAGTCAATTTATAAGAGCTAAAGCGCGAGAGAATTAATAGGTTATTATTGTTAGCATATGGGCGTTTATGATTGGTTATTTTATTTTTTATACCTTGTATCTTGCTCTGGGAAGTCCGGGGGGGGAGGGGGGAGAGGGAGGGTAAGAGGGTGGGAGAGGGTGGGGGAGGGGTGGGGAATGGGATGTTATAATTAAAATGTATTGAAAAACTTTTTAATTAAAAAAAAAAAAAAGAAAAGTACATTTATATTTATTCAGCCATATCAGTTTGTGCTTATATATCCTTAATTCTTTGGGCAACTCTGTTTTTGGATTGTTCTCCTGTTATGCAAGAGACAGGAAGGCCACAGCTTCTTTTAAAATTTGTTAGTTGGTGATCCAGGAGATTTGTGATTGTAGTTTTATTTGCTCTAGTAGGCATAACTTGGGGAGTCTATCAGTCTCCATTTCATTAACTTTGTACCAGTAGTTACAGTCATGACTGAAATTGTTGGCACTCCAGAAATTTTTCCAGAAAATCAAGTATTTCTCACAGAAAAGTATTGCAGGAACACATGTTTTGCTATACACAGGTTTATTCCCTTTGTGTGTATTGGAACACAACAAAAAAAGGGAGGAAAAAAAGCAAATTGGACATAATGTCAAACAAAACTCCAAAAATGGGCTGGACAAAACTATTGGCACCCTTTCAAAATTGTGGGTAAACGAGATTGTTTCAAGCATGTGATGCTCCTTGAAACTCACCTGGGGCAAGTAACAGGTGTGGGCAATATAAAAATCACACCTGAAACCAGATAAAAAGGAGAGAAGTTCACTTAGTCTTTGCATTGTGTGTCTGTGTGTGCCACACTAAGCATGGACAACAGAAAGAGGAGAACAGAACTGTCTGAGGACTTGAGAACCAAAATTGTGGACAAATATCAACAATCTCAAGGTTACAAGTCCATCTCCAGAGATCTAAATTTGCCTTTGTCCACAGTGTGCAACATTATCAAGACGTTTGCAACCCATGGCACTGTAGCGAATCTCTCTGGTCATGGACAGAAGAGAAAAATTGATGAAAGGTTGCAATGCAGGATAGTCCGGATGGTGGATAAGCAGCCCCAAACAAGTTCCAAAGGAATGCAAGCTGTCCTGCAGGCTCAGGGAGCATCAATGTCAGCGCAAACTATCCGTCAACATTTAAATGAAATGAAACGCTATGGCAGGAGACCCAGGAGGACCCCACTGCTGAGACAGAGACATAAAAAAGCAAGATTACAGTTTGCCAAAATGTACTTGAGTAAGCCAAAATCCTTCTGGGAAAACGTCTTGTGACAGATGAGACCAAGATAGAGCTTTTTGGTAAAGCACATCATTCTACTGTTTACCAAAAACAAAATGAGGCCTACAAAGAAAAGAACACAGTACCTACAGTGAAATATGGTGGAGGTTCAATGATGTTTTGGGGTTGTTTTGCTGCCTCTGGCACTGGGTGCCTTGAATGTGTGGAAGGCATCATGAAATCTGATGATTACCAAAGGATTTTGGGTCGCACTGTAGAGCCCAGTGTCAGAAAGCTGGGTTTGTGTCCGAGATCTTGGGTCTTCCAGCAGGACAATGACCCCAAACATACGTAAAAAAGCACACAGAAATGGATGGCAAGGAAGCGCTGGAGAGTTCTGAAGTGGCCAGCAATGAGTCCAGATCTGAATCCCATTGAACACCTGTGGAGAGATCTTAAAATTGCTGTTGTGAAAAGGCGCCCTTCCAATAAGAGAGACCTGGAGCAGTTTGCAAAGGAAGAGTGGTCCAAAATTCAAGGTGAGAGGTGTAAGAAGCTTATTGATGGGTTATAGGAAGCGACTGATTTCAGTTATTTTTTCCAAAGGGTGTGCAACCAAATATTAAGTTAAGGGTGCCAATAATTTTGTCCGGCCCATTTTTGGAATTTTGTTTCACATTATGTCCAATTTGCATTTTTTCCTCTCTTTTTTGTTGTGTTCCAATACACACAAAGGGAATAAACCTGTGTATAGCAAAACGTGTATACCTGCAATACTTTTCTGTGAGAAATACTTGATTTTCTGGAAAGATTTCTGGGGTGCCAACAATTTCGGCCATGACTGACTGTATAAGTCTTAATTTTAGATAATGCATAAATTGTATGAATTCCCAATTCAGCTCTAACTGCTGCAGCAGATGTTCTTGGATCTACACCCAAAATACATCTTGAATGCTGGGACTGTGTTTGTTCTAGGACTGTGGTTGAGTAAAGACCCCAGATTTCTGCTCCATGCAAAAGCATTGTGGTAATTAGCCTTATAAACCTTGATTAATGGGGCTAGAGACTCTGGGTAATTATGGTTCTTTAATTTGAGCAGTAAATTCAAACGGGCTTTTGGTCTAAATGTACTCCGTTGATGATGGCAGGCCCAAGATCCAGTCTTGGAAAAAGTTACGCCCAAATATACAAAGGTGTTAACCTGTTCAATTGGTTCACCATCTAATTGCCACTTATGTCTCTGATGGTTTCTTCCAAACACCATTATTTTTTATTTAGATTTGCTAATTATTAGGGAGTTATCCTGGCAATAAGAGCTGAATCTTCTTAATCTACATAATCCTACTTGTGAGTATGATAATAAAATCATATCATCAGCATAAAGCAAGCTGTTACAGTAAGTATTTAGGATCATCGGCATGTGTACCATGGTATCCTTCATTAACCCTGGCAAGTCATGATGTATAAATTAATTATGGGGCCAGGATACTCCCTTGCCTTATCCCTTTATTTGTGTGAATCCTGTTAGTCAGGGCCCCATTACCCTCATACCACACCCTCAAACAGGTACTTGTGTAAAGGGCTTTAATCAAAGCCAGGAGTCTGGGTTCTATTTTATGAGATTCAATTTACTCCATAGTACTTCTCTATTTACCATATCAAATGCTGCTGTAAGGTCTATGAAAGCAGCAAATGGGTCTCCTCTTATAGGCATATTTGGCAATTAGATGGTTAAAGCAGTTATCAATAGTAGATCTGTTTTGTCTAAAACCTGCTAGTTCTTCCGTGAGTCTGTTATTTTACTCTACCCAGATTTCAATTCTGTTCAGAAGGTACCTAGCATGTATTTCTGCTACAATGTCAATGAGGCTGATGGGCCTGTAATTACTAGGATCCCTTTTATTCCCTTTTTTATATATGGGGACAACTATTGCCATCTTCCACCCATCTGGTATATGGCAGGTGTTATTTATGTGTGTAAAAAGACCTGCCAATACAGGCCCCACCAATTGGGAAATTTCTTGAATAATTCTACTGGTAAAAAATCCTCACCTGGGGCTTTATTGCTCTTTAAGCTTTTAATGATGGACTGTATCTCCTTTTCTGAGACTGGTGGCCAAGGGGGGATGAGTTCTAGGGTTTACTAAAGCACTGTTTGAAAATAGTTTCTTTACCAGTTCAGTGGGAGCAAACAAGCATTGATAATAATTCTCCCAGTCCTCAGCAGAGATTGGTATGTCAAACGCAAATCTCAGTTCTTTCAGGATACCTGCTACAGAGTGCCAAAATAATACTGAGTTATGGCTTCTGGCAGCCAACTCAAGTTCTGACCAGATTTAAATGGCAATTTTTTTTTCTTTAATGTTATAGTTTTTTTTATATTCCCTTCTTGTGTGCAGCATCTTAGCTTGTATATGGGCAGTAGGATTCCTCTGGGCAAGCCTCATGGCTGCCTTCAATTTCTTTTTCAGTCACTGGCAATCAGGATCAAACCAGCGAGGTCTACCCACTCGGGCTCTTTTTGTAGCAGGTTTAGCTGTTAGATGTTTCTTCAGTATATTACACAGATTGGAGAATGCATTGAAGGCTGACATCCATTCAATAGTAGATGACTGGATTGTTCTAGCTCACTTAGTAGCATTCTTTGTTTTAAGGCATTCTAATATTGCCTTAGTATCAACTTTGGCCCACATTAACTTTTTATTTTGGGTCACCTCTACCTTTTTGGTGAGCCATCTGTCAGCCATGTTTTTTTTTATTGAAAAGTTTTACAGTACGTTTTTAAAATACAAAACCCCTCCCCTTCCCTTCTCCCCAACCCTCCCCAACCCTCCCCTCCCCCCTCCCCAACTTCCCAGAGCTAAATACAGGGTATAGAAATACAAACTAACATAATCTAAAATATGCAAACAATAATAAAATATTAAATTCTATCGCACTTTAACTCTTAATAAAATAACTACAAACTAATTATACATCATATAAATCCACTACTTATTCAAATGCTAAGTGAAACTTTTTAGTCCCATATTTATTCTGAATATAATCTATCCATCTCTTCCACTCCACAGTATATCTCTGTTGCGATTGATCTTTTAAATACGCTGAAATCTTTGCCATCTCCACCAAGTTAGAAACTTTTAAAGTCCATTCTTCTATAGTCGGCAGTTCTTCCTTCTTCCAATATTGTGCTACTAAAAGTCTCGCTGCCGTAATTAAATTCAACATCAATTTAATGTCCACAACGGTAATATCTGTGATGATACCCAATAAAAACAATTGCGGAGAAAACTTTATCCTTTTCTTGAATATCTTTTGCATATTCCACCAAATTTTAATCCAAAAAGCTTTGACCTTTTTACAAGTCCACCATATGTGAAAATACGTTGCATCCTCACAACCACACCTCCAACATTTGGGCTGACAATTCGGATACATACTTGCTAATTTTTTAGGATCTAAATGCCATCTATAAAACATTTTATAAAAATTCTCTTTTAAATTTTGGGCCTGTGTGAATTTCACATTTCTAACCCAGATCTTTTCCCAAGTATCCATTGTTATAACTTCTTGAAAATTCTGGGCCCACTTTATCATACAATCTTTAACAAGTTCCATCTCTGAATCAATTTCTATCAATGCAAGATATATCCTTTTTATGTGTGCTTGACCTTGATCTCTAATTTGCTTTACCAAATTTTCATCAGTGATCAAAAAACCAGTTTTCTGATCCTCTTTCCACTTAGCCTGTAATTGCCCATACTGAAACCAAGTTTGTACTATCTTTCCTTCTTTTAAAATGTCATATGACTTTAGTTGCCATACATTCCTTTCCAAACTTAAAATTTCCTTATATGTAGTCACATCATATTTAAATCCCACATTTATATTTTCTATTGCATATTTAGGTATTGCCCAGATAGGTATCTTATAATTTAACTTGTGTCTGTACTTTTTCCAAACTCGCAACAGAGCATACCTTAAAATATGTATCTTAAACACATTATCCACCTTCTTATCATACAATAAATATGCATGCCATCCAAATATCAAATCATGACCCTCAAGATTTAATAATCTCGCTTGTGTTAAATTAAACCAGTCACTTATCGCTGACAAGGCAGCAGCTTCATAATACAATTTAAGATTAGGCATTTTAAGACCACCTCTTTCACGTGTATCTTGCATTATCTTAAATTTAACTCGTGGCTTTTTCCCTGCCCAGACAAATTTATTAATTCCTTTTTGCCATTCCTCCAAATTTAGATCCTTTTTAAGTATAGGTATCATTTGAAATAAAAATAAAAATTTTGGCAAAATATTCATTTTCACTGCTGCAATTCTTCCCAATAGATATAATTGTAATTTTTTCCAACTATCTAATTCTTTTTGTACTTTTCCCCATAACTTTTCATAATTATTTTTATATAACTTCACATTTGAGGGTGACAAATATATCCCCAAATATTTAACTCATTTAACTATTTCAAATCCCGTTAACTCTTCTAAAACAGCCTTTTGTAATACTGTCATATTTTTAGACAACATTTTAGTTTTTTGTATGTTGACCTTAAATCCAGAAACTTTCCCATATTGCGTTATTATCTCCATCAATTCTACAACTGAGTAATCAGGCTGAGTCACTGTAACAACCAGATCATCTGCAAACGCCCTCAATCTATAATCCTGGTCTCTACCGTCAGCCATGTTATATAGTCTTAAATCTGAGTGGCCTCGCAATGTCACGCTTATGTTCTGTACCAGCCTGCTACCGGCCCTGCAGAAAAGGCAGGGACAACCCCTTTACAAATGGCAAGAGGCTGGAATAAAGCCTGCCAAATTTATTGACATAAAACAGAGCAAAACAAGACACCAACCATGAAACAGAAGCTATGAAACAGGAACTATTCAAGCGGTTCCCTTCAGCAAACCAGCCCTCCCACGCATTCCCCTTTTAAACAGTTCAGGGCATGGCTTCTCTCTGCCTCCTTCCAAGGTTCCCCATTGCCTTCCTCTGTTTACTCCTGATTGACTGCCTCCTGCGTCGGGCGTCCTTGAACAGGGCCAGCTGTGGGTCATCTTCATCCACGCTGTCAGGCTCACACAGCTGGGTCTGCGTCGTGACCATATGGGAGGGGCCTGGCTGAGGGCTCTGTGCAGCCTCAAGGCCATCATCAGCAAGTTCTTCAACACCCCCATCCTCCTCCTCCTCTGAGTCGTCCGACCCAACTGCCGAACCCACAGGCTGACCCTGAATCACAACAGCTTATCAGCTGATGGTCGCTATTATCGCTAAGATGTAGTGTGACCTCCGAAAAGAGGTTAGCCTTTTCTCTAGACACACAAAAGAGATCCAGTACACTACTTGAATTGGCTGAGTGGTATGTATAAGGGTATGTGTAATTCTTATCCTTACCTCCCACGATTTGGAGATTACCCTTAAAAATTAAGGAGACTAGGAGCAGGCTAGCGGCATTACTTTTACAGTCTCTCGAGAGCCACTGAAGATAGTTATCAAAGAACTCCCCTGGGATTCCCTTCTTCTGGGCAAGCTCATACAGAGAGGGACCCAGCCTAGCGTTCAGATATCCTAGTAATATCACTATGGACTGGGGGTACAGTACAGATATATCTTCTAGGATAACTTCCAAGCCCATCCAGTATTTGGAATTATAGTGCTGGGATGTGCTTAGAGGAATATACACATTTACCAATATTAACTCAAAACTGGTCATATTCAAAATTGACAGCTAGGAAGTACGGATACTTATCTTTGTTATATAATTTCTCCCCCTGCCATTGCAGTTCTTGCTTTATAAGAATGCATAGCCCACCAAAGGGTCTTTGTTCTTTGTTTTTTGGGCTTAGAAGGCCCATCCCTGAAAGCCTGGCAGTTGTACTGGTTCGTCCACTTCGGTTAACCAGGTTTCTTGAAAGGCTATTACATCAAATCTAGAGAGAAAGCTCATTAGTCCACTATCAACCATCCCTTTCCAGCCAGCTACATTACAGGTCATCAACTGTATGGGGTTCTCAGAGGCAAGATGGTCTGGCTTGGTTGATTGGCTAGATGGTAAAAATGCCAGATGTCAACTTGACATTGGAGTCGGGTCGAAATAATCTATGCTTCCCATATAAACACAGTTGTTGTGAGGTTCAATATTTCTCCTCGTGGGTTGCAGAACTTGTTTTTGCTCCTCTATATCTCGGTTGCCAGCGTGCCTCTGCTCTTGCTCCAAGAATGATTTTTTTTCCAATGAGCAGGTACTCCGGCTTAAGTCTATAAATGTAGATTTATGTCCATTTTTGGAGAGGCGTAGCTGAGGATTCATCTTGTGAAAAGATGTTGTGGGAACTTCTAAATCAAATGAGGATGGAAGCTGAATTATATCCTTAGTGTTTGTCAGCTTAGGGGGCACTGTGTGATGAAGCCCTTTGTCTGTCAGTTGTTTCTCAGAGGCTGGGTCAGTCAGTGCAGTTACCCCACTGTAAGCCTATGTGACAGTACCTTTTTTTACTATTGAGGTAAAGGCAGATTGTTGATTAAATATATTGTCACAAGGTTGTGTGATTAGTGGAGCCAAATTAAATAGAGGCTTTGCTGTAGATTGGGTTATTGTCAGTGCCTCTTTTAGGTCATCCAGTCTTTGAATGACATTAACTTGCTCAGGTACCAGCAATGCACTGAATAGGTCAATCAGCATTTCTTCGGGCACATCCTCAGCAGTTCTTGCAGCTGTGGGTAACACAGTTTGTATATTGCTCCTTTGCCTTCTCAGGGTCAGTTCAGTTGCAGCAGCCTCAGGCTTAGTAGTGTGAGGGCTGTTGCAGCCTGGATTTAAAATGACAGTTCCCTCTTGGTGATGCTGTTTCAGGAGTGGGCACACTTTGTCTGAGCAAAAGACCCTTACTGGAAATATTGAAAAGGTGCTCAGAAAGGGCTTCATTCTGAAGAGCATGGAGGGAATAGTGGACTGCTTGAACAATAGGAGAATTCTCATACATTGCGTTCTTGCTGGTAGCCACTCTGCATGTAGTAGATCTATCAGAGTGAATTCACAGTGAAGCAGCTGGCTCAGGGACAGCCTAACAGCTTCTCTATTACTCCAACACCCTCTATTTACTCTCTTGTCATAAATTTGCAAAGTAACCTGGTTAGTTTGCAGACTGTAGTTATATTGGTTATCTCTTAGGCCAGGGGTAGGCAACCTTGGCTCTTTTATGACTCATGGACTTCAACTCCCAGAATTCCTGAGCCGGGCATGCTGAGGGGAAAGGGAGAGTTTCCAAGCTGAGCCATGCTGGCTCAGGAATTCTGGGGGTTGAAGTTCATGAGTCATAAAAGAGCCAAGGTTGCCTACCCCTGTCTTAGGCCTTTACCTGACTGAGTGTTTTCTCTATGTGTGTTCAGATTTTTGGAAGGAAGACAAGGTCCTTCTCTAGTTTCATTTTCTGAATTAGCCATCCCATGTCTATCCATGATTGTCCTCCCAAGTTCTTCTGCAGTATTTGGGTGACTCCTAACAAACTTTGCAAAATATTCTTTCAGGCAGTCAACCTTGTTTATGACAATTGACAAAAGATCATTTCTTAATTCCTTTGAGTATTACCAAAAAATATTAAGAGAAGAAAACTGTTGGCTTTATTTATGATCAGATTTTGTTTATGCAAAACAATTGCATAAACATAAGTTATGCAGAACAATTCCAGCAAATTAGCCAAGTTATTTTATTTGTAATGTTTTGTTTGCATATATTATTTCATTTATAACACATTAAACAAACCTGTAACTGAAGAGTAAAACCCTCTACTTCAGCATTATATACTGTCTGTGTGTGTTTATAATTCAGTTTAATGAAAGTACCCTTTCTTTAATGATTCTATAGATTGCTATTTTTATGCTATTTCTACTCAATATATTATATATTAATATATCACTTGAATATCCTGGGGGAAGTTATATGTATTTCAGACTAAAACCACTTTATCAGAACAAAATGGTCTACAAAAATTAATACATTAATTTAAGTGCTAGTATGATTTTTATGTATCTTGTGTGAATATTTGTGTTTTTTACATGTTTTTAAATTTCATTTAAAATGATAGTAACTGGTCATTATGAAATCAGATGATATTGCTGATGAGGATTAAGAATATTAAAAATAGGGGCGGTTTTTTTACTGAACCTAAATTATTTTACTTAGAAAAACATGTTTATAAAATGCAGTATAACAGTAGTTTCAGAACTATATCAGAAAACCTGGCATTGTTGGAATGACATTGGCAAATCTGACTTGTCAATATAATGTTTCTAATACTTTTCCAGTATTCATTTGAAGACGACCTTCTACATGCATTGCTTCTACCTCTTGAACAGGAATTACAAAAGACACAACATACATACTGTGGAAGAATATACAAAGTGTTCATAAAACAACTCACGAAAAGTATAAGGAACCTTATTATCAGAAGAACTAAGGAAAGGTGATTATTGCAAGTTCTGCTCTCTATACTTTCATATTGAACAGACCATTGTAGCAGAATATTTGATGCTTGAAGGTCATTCCTAAAGAAATGGTGTGCTCTAGTATGCTGTTATTTGAAGTCTGCATTATCTTCCATTGAGGACAAAATAAAGATAGTGATCATCTTAGGCAACTACAAGTTGAAGGTTGGGAATAATAATGGAACATGACTTATGAAACCACATATATCATACATGAGCAGTTCTCAACCTTTCCACCTTGGTTGCCTTGTGCAGAAGGGGAGGTATGAGTGGCAGGCGCACGCACGTGGGCACAGCTCCATTGGTGTGAGCGACAGGCACTCAGGCCCTCCACTTGCGCAAATGGAGCTTCATGCACAAGTGGAGGGCAATTGAGCAGAGGGCACCTGTGCTTGTGCGTGAAGCTCCACTTGAAGGAGCGGAGAATGCTCATGTGCAAAGCTGAATTCGTCCAAATGGAACTTTGTGCTTGAGTGTAAGGGCCCACCGCTTGCACAAGTGCAGATTCGCGTGCACTTGTCTGCTACTCGTATGTGTGCTGCTTTGCACAGCCCAGTTTCGAATACGCCAGGACCCAGCAGTAGGCCGCATCTGACATTGGGTACAAGTTCAAAAAGGGTAGGATTTGCATAGTGATGTGGATGGGGGGGCGGGGTTGGTTATTATATTTTGTACCAGATTTTTATGGTTTTATCTTGAATTATTCTTTACAGAACTTTTCTTTACTTAGTAGGGATCTTTGAAGTTGAATTAATACACATTACTGCAGTGAATTAGGAGAGATATATTTGTATTCAGGTTTATTATTCATTATTCAGTTGCTTATAAACCTGAAGAGAATCATAAATATGAAGGCATTTATGTTTTAGGAATGGCAAAATATATTGTCATTGCTAATCTCAATTTTACTAAACTGTGAATGAATGAAGTCAGCACTGTCTTCACTTTAAAAGTACAGGTGAAACTCGAAAAATTAGAATATCATGCAAAAGTTCATTTATTTCAGTAATGCAACTTAAAAGGGGAAACTAATATATGAGATAGACTCATTACATGCAAAGGAAGATAGTTCAAACCGTGATTTGTCATAATTGTGATGATTATGGCGTACAGCTTGTAAAATCCCCAAATCCACAATCTCAGTAAATTAGAATATTGTGAAAAGGTGTAATGTTCTAGGCTCAAAGTGTCCCACTCTAATCAGCTAATTAAGCCATAAAAGAGCCTTGGTGGAGCAGTGGGCTGATGCCTCCTTAAGTAACACCAGCTGCCTGCAATTAATGCAGGTTCGAGTCCCACCAGGCTCAAGGTTGACTCAGCCTTCCATCCTTCCGAGGTAGGTAAAATGAGGACCCAGATTGTTGGGGGCAATAAGCTGACTTTGTAATAAATGCCACTTGGGGTGTGTGTGAAAGCCCTAATGAGCAGGCATATACATAGAATGAAGGCTACTGCTAAGCTTGTAAGCCGCCCTGAGTCTTCGGAGAAGGGTGGGATATAAATGGAATTAAAGATAAAAGATAAAGATAACACCTGCAAAGGGTTCCTGAGCCTTTAAATGGTCTCTCAGTCTGGTTCCCCCCCCCCCCGAAACCTGGGAATGCTCCGGACGAAGGATTCTTCTGCCTTTAGCAGAACAAGATGCTGAATCCACTCCTGCCAGATCTGATTGACATCTTGAGTGACGGTAGCAGCAGAGCTGATGCAGGAACAAGATAAATATCAAGTACAAAGCTTTAACTCTGAAACTCAAACTCTCTTCCTGTTCCAACGATCGTTTTGAAAGAAGGGCAAGATGGTGCCTGACTGATTTTTTTTTCTTTTTAACAAGAAGTGAAAGTGTTTTTCTTTAAAGTAAAGTGACTGTTTGAAATGAGTTGGAATATGTAAAATGGACTTTTAAACCTTAAAAGAGCTACTTATAATTTGGAGGTGCTAAAAAGTTATTTTTAAAATTTGGTTATTTCACAGTTTAACTACAAAGTAATAAATGGACTAGAAAGTGAAAGTGTGTATTGAAAGTCATTAGTTGCAAAGATGGCTCCCAAACCGCATAGACCCGTTTTTAAAAGTGCAGAGGCATTGTTTGTTCAGCAATTTGGAACGCAGTCTTTGAAGTTACCTCCCGAAGCTGCTGCATCTGTATTGACTTTAAAAGATTTACAATATGCTCTAAACGATGCCTTAAAAATTCAGTCTGAAAAAATATTTGAGAAGGTGGCAGAATTTATTGGAAAGGAGAGCAAGAAAATAAGGGAGGATACTTTGATGGCACTTCAAGTGTTTTCAGGCTGTATTGAGAATCTGGATGAATGTGTGGAAGAAGTGAAACAAAATAATCTGATGCTGGAGGCTAAAATGAGTGAAGTGGAGAATAAAATGGAAAAACTTGAAGATGAAATGACGATGATGCAATATAGAGATATGGAATTCGCCCTGAGGATCAGAGGTTTGAAAGAAAATCCGCAGGAGAATCTGGAAGAGACGTTGGTGGATGCCCTGGTGCCTATTTTGGGGTTTCAACTTGAGAATTTTTTTGGGAAGATAGATAAAGTATTTCGTGTTAATTCTTGGATTGCTAAACAAACGAAACTGCCAAGGGATGTGGTTGATTTTTTTCTTTCTGACAGATGAATTAAAGAAACAACAGCTTTGATTTAGGTGGGAGATACCAGTGGGGATTGTGGTGAATTATTCTGGAGAAAGATATTGTCTTAATACAGTAGAGAAGGCACGTGACTTTTAATGTATTGAAAGCAGGCTTACCGCCATCCTCAGAAGAAAAAAAAGGAAAGGAAGAAGGAGAGCGACAGTTACAAGAAATAGTTTCGGAGGCTGTGCAATCCTTGGCTTTACTTAAAGATCTTAAGATTCAAAGAATGACACGGGCTGCATTTAGATTTAAGGAATAATAATAATAATAGTAGTAGTATTAGTAGTAGTAGAGATTAATGGAGGACTTTGATAGAAATAAGATTTAGAAATGGAACTTGTTAAAGATCGTAGGATAATTAAGATTTAATAATGGTGGATATTTGGGGATGGTATTTACAGTAGATTTTAAAAATTAGTATGTGTGTATTTAAACCGCTAGTCTAAATGTTGAAGAGGTGGCTGTGATGATGCAATGTATTATTATGTATGGTTGAATTGTAAAAGATTGCAATTTTAAAAGTTAAAGTAATTTAGTGGAATATGTAAGACCTTTAAGAAAAAGATATTTATAACTAATAACTAGTAGAATTTTTGGTACTGTTATATTTGAAAAAGGCTGATTTGTTTATTATAGAAGAATGGATTTTGAAAGTTTTGAATTAGATAGTAATGGTAGAATTTGGAATATGTGAAGAATATTTGTAATGGAGATATATTATGATGTTTAAGGAGAGTTAAAGCGCGACAGGATTTAAAATTATAGTTAGTATATTTTAGATTAAGATTGTGAAAATAATACCCTGTATTCTGCTTTGGGAAGTCGGGGGGGGCTGGGAGAGGTAGGGGTATTGGGTGGGTTAGGGTATGGATTAGGGGTAGGGGGGATGGGGTTTATGTTCAAAAATGTACTTTAAAACTTTTTAATAAAAAAAAAGTGTTGGGGACTTTTACAAGGAGTGGATTGAGGCTGGAGTCAGTGCATCAAGAGCCACCACACACAGACGGATCCTGGACATGGGCTTCAAATGTCGTATTCCTCTTGTCAAGCCGCTCCTGAACAACAAACAACGTCAGAAGCGTTTTACCTGGGCTAAAGAAAAACAGACCTGGTCTGTTGCTCAGTGGTCCAAAGTCCTCTTTTCTGATGAGAGCAACTTTTGCATCTCATTTGGAAACCAAGGACCCAGAGTCTGGAGGAAGAATGGAGAGGCACACATTGCAAGATGCTTGAAGTCCACTGTGAAGTTTCCAGTCTGTGTTGATTTGGGGAGCCATGTCATCTGCTGGTGTTGGTCCACTGTGCTTCATTAAGTCCAGGGTCAACGCAGTCATCTACCAGGAGATTTTGGAGCACTTCATGCTTCCATCCGCAGACGAGCTTTATGCTGACTTCATTTTCCAGCAGGACCTGGCACCTGCCCACACTGCCAAAAGCACCAAAACCTGGTTCAATGACTGTGGGATTACTGTACTTGATTGGCCAGCAAACTTGCCTGACCTGAACCCCATAGAGAATCTATGAGGCATTGCCAAGAGAAAGATGAGAGACATGAGACCGAACAATGCAGAAGAACTGAAGGCCGCTATTGAAGCATCAGCAGTGCCACAGGCTGATAGCTTCCATGCCACGTCGCATTGAGGCAGTAATTGCTGCAAAAGGGGCCCAAACCAAGTACTGAGTACATATGCATGCTTATACTTTTCAGAGGTCTGATATTGTTCTATGTACACTCCTTCTTTTATTGATTGCATGTAATACTCTAATTTTCTGAGATTGTGGATTTGGGGTTTTCATGAGCTGTATGCCATAATCATCACAATTATGACAAATCATGGCTTGAACTATCTTGCTTTGCATGTAATGAGTATCTCATATATTAGTTTCCCCTTTTAAGTTGCATTACTGAAATAAATGAACTTTTGCACGATATTCTAATTTTTCGAGTTTCATCTGTATAAGAATACATTGTTTACAAAGCTTACAAGTTACTTTGTTTCACAGAAATAGGTGATGATTGACAATCTATATGTGCCTTTGTTTTCATATCTTATATTTTAGAAGATTTGACAATCATGTTTTACATATATTTAATTGTAAACTGCTCGTGACAAATAGAATATCCACTCAACGCAAGATTACTTAATGGAAACAAATTTAAGATTTTCAATATTTTATTATATGTTTCTATAAATAATTCATTAATCTGATATTTTATAACAGTTCTAAATTGTAATTTTTCTCAATTCCAGCCAGCATGGCCATACTGGAGAACATCGGGTACTTATATGCAACAGCATACATCTAAGGAACTTCATGGCAGAATAAAAAGTTTGGGATGGTCATGTTCAATAGATCTTCATATATTTCCCCTATATTTCAATAATGGACCATTAAATTAAAGTGAATTGTTATGTCATGAATGTGTTTTCAAATTTCCTGCAGTTCTGAGCACATTTTTGCTATGTATCATAGAGAACAAAAAGCCTAAAGTATCTTAAATGCAAAAAACAACTTATCATAATAAACTGGCAAAATGTGGCTGGATTTTTATATTTACCTGAGGTTCAATTTGATACACATAACTCTCAATACAACTTTGATGATTGATTTAGTTATTAAAGGAGGAAAACTCACTGCAAAATATGTGCTTATGAATTATTATCTTAGAATTCTTACAGTTCACTAAAATCTACTTACATCCTAGCCTTATTCAGGCATTACAGTGTTTAGAGCCAGGCTTTTCAACCAGTGGTACAGGTACCACCTATGGTACATTGGCACCTGGCAGGTGGTACGCAACATCCTAGAGAAGTGGTAGCGGGGGAGGGGAATGAGCTGAACTGGTGCCAGCACCACACAATGAGCAAGAGATGGCTGGAGCCGCAGGGCTGTCAGGGCTCAGTGGAAGCGCCAAGATCAACACCAGGCTCCAGCTGGAGCTCAGCACTGATCCTGGCGCTTCTGCTGAGCTCAGAAGAAGCGCCGATCAGCTGGAATGTTGCAGCATTCCCTGGGTCTTGTGATTTACATTCGGATGCTTGGCAACTGATTCATTTTTATGACGGTCACAGTGTCCCAGGGTCATGTGAAGTGACCAAAACCTGCTACAACCACCCAGCAGACAGGGGGAATAAAAACAAAACACACCCCCACCCCACCCCGCTGCCAATCCTCAACAGAAATGCTCACAACAATGAAAACCTCTTACAGGAGGAAGAGCACTGCTGGGCGGGCAGGGAGGTGTCTTGCTCAGCTGTGGCTTGGGGGGACACTTTTTTCAGTGCCATTGTAAATTCGAACAGTCACTAAGCAAACTGTTGTAAGTCGAGGACTACCTGTACTTCACTTTTTTTTCCTTTTGAGGGGGTCATCAAGTTTTTGACACCTTGCTAGACAACTGGTGCTACTCGGATGTTGCCATATCCTAAAAGTGGTACAATGGGTGAAAAACCTCAGAATGCTTAACACTGAGCTCCCCATGGTAACTTACATAGGTCTAATATGTCAATTTCTGGACATGCTAACTTCTCTTTCCTGTAATGGAAAGTGTGCAGAGTCTGCATGGAAACCACATAATGGGCAGTCTGGATACTTTACCATCTGAGTGGGTAATAGTGTAATACTAAATAAAGTATTAGAACTGAACTTCATTTTACATTTTTTAGCATACTTTGGTATTTATTACAAATTAGGCAACAAGTTTCCTCAAAAGTAAGACCCAGTCTTATTTTCTTTTGGGCTCTGAAGTAAGCATTAGGATTTACTTTCAGGGTGGGCTTATTTTTTGCCACTACTACAGCAGTAGGCTGCGAGCATGTAGGAGTGGGGTGGGGCCTGTGCACGGGGTGGAGAAACAAAGTGGCGGTGATAATGTGGTGGCGGACCAGGTATGGTACTGGAGCGGGTGGGAGGGCGGGGTGCATGCCCTTCCCATGCCATGCCAGCCCCTGCAACCCCAGGGTGGCTGTACTGGGCAGCAGCAAACAGGGTGCTGAGATTGGGGCTACCAGGCTAACCAAATCAGCAGGTGGAGTGCTAGAGGCTCGGGGAAGGAGGGTGGTGAAGCGGGTGGGCAGGCCATTGATGAGCGCAATGCAGCTTGGCCAAAAGCGGCCACGGAACAAGAGGGGCAGGTTCCCCCCTCACCTGCCCATTCTCTTCTCTGTCAGAGAAGAGAACTTCACAGCTCTGCCTACAGAGCCACTAAAGTGGCAGGTGGAGCGACAGAGGCTCGGGGAGGGAGGATGGTGAAGCAGGTGGGCGTCTTGCCATCACCCATGCCAGCTGCTCCTTCCCCGTGGAGCTGGAGAGCTTGGCACAACACCGCCCAGATGCCCTCGCTCCCCCCAGGAATTGCATTTCTTTGCTTACCTGACTCCCAGCCCCATGCCGTTTCTCCTTCGCAATTTGCTTCCACAGTGTGCAGGAAAACAAGGTTTTTTTTGGGGAAAAAGGTCAATCAATTCCAACTTCTCGCAAAAAAAAGTTGAAATTGATTAATTGACTTTTTCCCAAAAAAAACTTCTTTTGTTTCCCTGCATGCAGCCGCAGCAGATGGCGAAGGAGAAACGGCGCAGGGCTGGGAGTCAGGTAAGCAAAGAAATGCAATTCCTGGGGGGAGATAGGGCATTTGGGCATTATTGTGCCAAGCTCTCTGGATCCATGGGGAAAGGGCAGCTGGCATGGGTGCTGATGGCAGGATGCTCGCGTGCTTCACCCTTCCTCCCTGAGCCTCTGGCACTCTCCCTGCCATCAAGTGAAGGGGGAACCTGCCACACTTGTTCCGTGGCTGCTTTCAGCCGAGTTGCATTGTGCTCGCCAATGGCCTGCCTGCATGCTTCACCACCCTTCCTCCCTACTCCACCTGCTGCTTTGGTCGGCCTGGCAGGCCCCACAGCACCTTTCCTGCCACCTCCCAGCCCCGGCCACCCTGGCTGGCCTGGCATGGGAAGAGCATATGTCCTACCACCCTCCCTCCCCAATCCTCCTGTGCTCAACCTGCCACTTTGGTCACTCATAGGTAGAACTGTGAAGTGTGGCTCGGGAGTGACAGAGAAGAGAATGGGCAGGTGAGGGGGGATCACCTGCTGCCGGCGTCAACTTCCCTCCGCCCAGTGCGTTCCCACAGAGAGGGCCTCCTCAGGGTGCCGCCGGTCAGAGAATGTAGGCTGGTGGCCCCCAGGGGGAGGGCCTTCTCTGTGGGTGCCCCGGTTTTATGGAATGAGTTACCGGTTGAGCTCCGGACGGCGCCTGATCTTCGCTCCTTCCGACGCGATCTGAAGACCTTTCTATTTGAACAAGCCGGCCTGGCCTGATGGGGGATGGGTTGGGATTTTATTGAGGTTTTTTAAATTATTATATATTGTTTTAGTTGGGCTCTATTTAATTCTTTTTAACTTTTATATTTTGTATTTATGTATGTCCTGTTCACCGCCCTGAGTCCTTCGGGAGAAGGGCGGTATATAAATATAATAAACTAAACTAAACTAAACTAAACTAAACCTGCCCCACTTGTTCCACGGCTGCTTTCAGCCAAGCCATGTTACACTCACCAATGACCCGGCCATGAGACCTGGCAGATTCCCCTCTCCCCATCTGACTCATGCGAAGCCATAGCCAGGCATACTGTATGTTAACTCTAACTCCCACTGCCCCCACCCCTAACAGGAGATGGGAAGACCTGAGGGGGAAAATGGAAAAACCTGGGTAGGAAGAAAACAGTTTTTCCTATTTGCTTCCAAAGCAGTTTGGAAACGGGAAAAACTGTTTTTTCCCACCCAGATTTTTCCGTTTTTTCTCCAGGGCTTCCCATTTCCCGTTAGGGTTGGACGGGCAGTGGGGGTTAGATTTAACATACAGTAGGCCTGGCAGTGGCATTGGGCGCAATGCTCAAGGTGGCCAATGGCCATGCCTGCCGAAACTGGCCATTTGCTGCCTCCTGCCCAATGGCACTGCCATGAAGCCATGGAACAAGCTAGGCGGAGGTAAGGAACTGGTATAACAGCACGTGGGTCAGAAGGGGGGGAGGATCCTCCAGGCCTCATCACAGCAGCATTGGGCGTGATATATGATGTGGCAAATGGCCACGTCACATCGAAACTGGCCGTTTGCCGCCTCACGCGTTGCATCCAATGCCGCTGCCATAATGCCGCTGCAGCTGGGCCTTTGTCATGCTACCCCCTGCTGCTGGGAGGCGGAACCAACCAGGTGGTTCCACCCCAGGCACCTGATGGACCCGGATAGGTTCCAGATGGCGCTTGCATTGATTCCTACCTCCCTTTCCCACAGCCCGGTCGAGACCTTAGTTAATGCCTGGCAACGGGCTGCTTTGGAGGCTCTGGACCGTGTTGTGCCTTTGCGGCCTCTGACCCGGCGCAGATCCCAGTTCGCTCCTTGGTTTTCCATGGACCTGCGGGAGATGAAGTGCCGGAGAAGGGGCCTAGAGAGCATTTGTAGGTCCAGTCGGTCCGAGTCTGACTGAACACAGTTAAGATCCTTTTCTAAATCTTACCTTGTGGCAATGGAGGTGGCGAAGCGTGCTCACTTCACCACCCTCGTTGTGTCCGCAGATAACCACCCGGCTGCCCTGTTTAGGGTGACCCGTTCCCTTTTAAACCAGGGGATGGGGGAGGACCCCTTGCGGGGACAGGCCGAGGAGTTTAGTCAGTATCTGGTGGATAAAATCGCTCAAATTCGGGCTGGTCTGGACTCCGACTGGGCAGTGTCTGACGAGGGGGAAGCGATGGGTTTGGCCGATAACATTTGGGAGGAGTTTGATCCTGTGACTCCGGATGAAGTGGACAGGATCATGGGAAAATTAAGTGCCGTTTGTTGGACCCATGTCCCTCCTGGCTGGTTTATGCGGCTCGGGATGTTACACGAGGCTAGTTCCTGGCAATTATTAATGCTTCCTTGAGTGAGGGATGCTTCTCTGCCACCTTGAAGGAGGCGGTGGTGAGGCCCCTCCTCAAGAAACCTGCCTTGGATTCAGCTATTTTAAATAACTTTCGTCCTGTTTCCAATTTTCACTTTCTTGCGAAGGTTGTTGAAAGCGTGGTGGCTCGGCAGCTCCCTTTGGTCCTGGAGGAAACTGAGTATCTGGACCCGTACCAATCGGGTTTCAGGTCCGGGTACAGCATGGAGACGGCATTGGTCGCGCTGGTGGATGATCTCTGGCAGGCCCGAGATAGGGGTTATTCCTCTGACCTGTTCCTATTAGATCTCTCAGTGGCTTTTGATACCATCGACCATGGTATCTTGCTGCGACGTCTTGAGGGGTTGGGAGTGGGAGGCACCGTTTTACAGTGGTTCTCCTACCTCTCGGGCCATTCGCAGGCGGTGTTGGCAGGAGGGCAGCGGTCAACCCCAAGGCCCCTTAGTTGTGGGGTACCTCGGGTCGGTCCTCTCGCCCCTCCTGTTCAACATCTACATGAAGCCACTGGGTGAGATCATTCATGGTTTCGGGGTGAGGTGTCATCAATATGCTGATGATACCCAGCTTTTCATCTCCACCCCAAACCAACCCAGCGATGCCCTCAATGTGATGTCCCGTTGCCTGGAAGCGGCACAGATCTGGATGGGAAAGAACAGGCTCCAGCTCAACACGGCCAAGACTGAGTGGCTTTAGGTACTGGCATCTCGTTTAGTCCAAGAGGTTCCATCTTTGGTTATGGGAGGAGAGGTGTTACCTCCCATTGATAGGGTGCGCAACTTAGGTGTCCTTCTGGATACATGACTCAGTTTTGAAGATCATATAGGAGTTGTGGCGAGGGGGGCATTTGCCCAGGTTCACCTGGTGCACCAGTTGCGCCCCTATCTGGACCGAGATGCCCTACATATGGTCACTCATGCACTCGTTACCTCCCGTATAGATTACTGCAATGCTCTCTACATGGGGCTGCCCTTGAAGACCACTTGGAGGCTCCAGCTGGTGCAGAATGCGGCCGCGTGGGTAGTGATGGGAGCATCCCGATACTCCCACATTACACCCCTCCTGTGAGCTGCATTGGTTACCGGTTGCCCTCCGGGTGAGATTTAAGGTGTTGGTACATACCTTTAAGGGACGCGGTGGCTCAGTGGGTTAGGACGCTGAGCTTGTCGATCTGAAGGTCGGCAGTTTGGCGGGTCGAATCCCGAGTGCCGCGTAGCAGAGTGAGCGCCTGTTACTCGTCCCAGCTTCTGCCCACCTAGCAGTTCGAAAGCACGTAAAAATGCAAGTAGAAAAATAGGGACCACTCCGGTGGGAAGGTAACAGCGTTCCGTGCGCCTTTGGCGTCTAGTCATGCCGGCCACATGACCACGGAGACGTCCTCGGACAAGCGCTGGCTCTTCGGCTATGAAACGGAGATGAGCACCGGCCCCTAGAGTCGGAAACGACTAGCACGCATGTGCGGGGGAACCTTTACCTTTACTTTACCTTACATACCTTTAAAGCCCTACATGGCCTAGGCCTGGGATATTTGCAGGACCGTCTACTGCCGGGAACAACTTCCCATCGCCCAGTGCGCTCACACAGGGAGGGCCTCCTTAGGGTGCCGTCGGCTAGACAATGTCGGCTGGCAACCTCCAGGGGAAGGGCCTTCTCTGTGAGAGCGCCAGCCCTGTGGAACCAACTTCCCCTTGAGCTCTGGATGGCCCCGGATCTCCGGTCCTTTCACCGCGGCCTTAAAACATTCCTTTTCCATCAGGCTGACCTGGACTGACAGGGATTTTTAAAATGTTTTTAACTTATTATTGGGGCTGCTAGTTTAATTCTTTTGAGACTTTTGTATTATTGTATTTTTATTGTTGTTAGCCGCCCTGAGTCCTTTGGGAGATAGGGCGGCATATAAGTCCCAAAAATAAAATAAATAAATAAATAAATAAGGCCACGGAACAAGCTGGGCAGCAGTAAAGAACACCAATATCGTAGATCAGATCCCCTCTTCCCCATCAGCTTTGTCTCATCACAGAGACAAATGGTGAAACCAGACGGAATCGCCAAGAGGCCATCTGTGCAGGCCCTTAAGTAGGGCTTACTGTTGGGGGGAGGGCTTATATTAGGCCCACCCCTCCCAAAATCAGCTGGGGCTTTCAGGGATGGGTTTACCTTCGGCGAAACATGGTAGAAATGGTATAGTATATTGCTATTAACAGATAGTCCTCATTTACTAACTGCCTCATTAGTGATGGTTTGCAGTTATGAGGTGACAAAATAGTTACTTTATAACCAAGTCTCACATTTATGGTCTTTGCAAGTCTGGAAAGCTGAAGTAAGATCATAAGCACAGTTGTGGTATCTGAACTAAATTTAAGAAATGTATCCTGCTGCAAAAGTTTTCTAATTTTGTCTTTCAATTGAAATAAATTCAGAGGCCACTATATACAGATACTCCTCAACTTACAACCATTCAGTTACCATTTGAAGTTACAGTGACACTGGAAAAAAAAAACTTCCAACTGTTTTTCACATAACCATTGCAGCATCCCCATGGTTATATGATCAAAACAGGTATTTTTGAGGGATGTCTTACCTCTGACACTGACAGCCCCGTCCAGCAGGTCTACTTCTTCGGGGCTGAAGGAGCAGCTTCATTCTGCAGCTGCATTCTGGCCTGCATTTTGCAGTCAGGCGATTCAGGAAGGCCTAGGCAGCCGAGTACCGAGCTATGGATTGAATCAGCTGCAGAGGTCTTGCAGAACCGAGCTATGGATTCAATCCATAGCTCGGTTCTCGGCTGCACAGGCCTTCCGGAAAGGCCTGTGACTGACAAATACAGGCCTGGCTGGAGAAGATGCCACAGAAGAAGTGGGCTGGTGAGGAGAGGCCTGGCTGCAAGGTAAGTGGGTGTGGGGCGCATGGGCCAGGCCCCAAAACGAGTTTATTTTTGGGGTAGGGCTTATATTAGGCCCACCCCAAAAATTAAGCTAGGGCTTATTTTCGGGGTAGGCCTTCGGGGAAACACAATACATATCACAGTTGCAGTGTCCTGGAATCATGCTTTTTTAATCTTGACAAGCAAAGTCAATGGGAAAGCCAGATGCACTTAATGACTGTGTTACTAAATTAACTGCAGTGGTTCACTTAACGATGGCAATAAGGATCGTAAAATTGGGCAGAATTCACTTGATAACGGTCTTGCTTAACAACAGAAAATTTGGGCTCAGTTGTGGTTGTAGGTCAAGGACTACCTGCATATGCACTTTTCCCGAGTTTATAACAAGTATGCTTATTACAGCAGCACCTTTTAAAAATTTAGCACATTTTTTTGAGGTGTAAATACCTGCTGGCCAAAATCAAACTTATCTTTCAATGGATTTCCTTTAAAGGAGTTAAGCTACATTCAGCCAAGTAACCAAGATACCATATTGTTAATTTTTGTCACTACATTCTCAAATCAGAAATAAGTAACCTTGTTGTTAGTTGCGAAGTCGTGTCCGACCCATCGTGACCTCATGGACAACGTTCCTCCAGGTCTTCCTGTCCTCTACCATCTTTTGTAGTCCATTTAGGCTCACGCCTACTGCTTCAGTGACTCCATCCAGCCACCTCATTCTCTGTCGTCCCCTTCTTCTCTTGCTCTCAACTTTTCCCAGCATTAGACTCTTTTCCAGTGAGTCCTTCCTTCTTATCAGGTGGCCAAAGTATTTGAGTTTCAACTTCAGGATCTGGCCTTCTAAAGAGCAGTCAGGATTGATCTCCTCTAGGACTGACCGGTTTGATCGCCTTGCAGTCCAAGGGACTCGCAGGAGTCTTCTCCAGCATTATAGTTCAAAGGCTTCAATTCTTTGGCGCTCAGCCTTTCTTATGGTCCAACTTTCACAGCCCCACATTGCAACTGGGAAAAACATAGCCTTGACTATATGCACTTTTGTTGGCAGGGTGATGTCTCTGCTTTTTAGTGTGCTGTCTAGATTTGCCATAGCTTTCTTTCCCAGGAGCAAGTGAACTTGCACGACTCCAACGCCCCAGAACTCAACGATTTCAACCGATTCATGTCATCTTTGAGGCGGCAGTTCGAGGATCCTTTGGCTGACCATAAGGCACGGGAGAGAATCAAAACGATGAGGCAGGGCAGGCGTGCGGTGGCCGAATATACCCAAGAATTCCGAGCCATTGTCAGCAAGCTGAACTGGCCAGAAGATATCCTCCTTAGCCACTTCAAAGACGGTCTAAAGTACGACCTGTATGACGCTTGCCTGCCTCGAGGAGACCCACCCCATCTTGACTGGTACGTCCTGGCAGAGGAAGTGGAAATAGACCTACTGAAGAGACACCGCAGAGGAAAACCATGGGGCCGCATGCCACCCGAGCAAACACGCGAGGGGGAAAAACCACTAGCCAACAGCCAAAAAATCAACGGGTTGTTTCAACTGCGGGAGAGAGGGCCACCATGCCACAGAATGTCGTTCAAAAGCCCCCCCACGAAAACCAGAGGCATCATCTTCCAAGAAGCCGGGGAAGTCCCAAGGCAACACAAAAGAATCTTCCATGAAGGGGACAGAGGCTGTAGAGTCCACAATTCCTGCCAGGAACTGGGATTGGACCCTGGCCTGCACCGCAGGGATGGTGGACAACTTGGAAGACAGCTCAGAGGGAGAACCATTGGTAAGTGGACCCCTTCCACCCATACTTAAGACAGTGACTATATTAGCTTCCTCTATGCCTGAAGCAGCCAAAATAAAAGCTCTGATAGACTCTGGTTGCATCCGCTGCCTTATCAGCCCAACGCTGGTGGAGAGATTGAGCATCCCAGTGAGGAGGCTAAAACAACGAATCTCTTTTAGTCAATTAGATGGGTCAATAGCGGGGGGGGGCAGCCACCCTAGCCACTTTATCAATCCACCTATCACTGGGGTCCCATGAGGAGGACATAACGTTTATAGTGGCCCCAGGCATGGAATGCCCAATGATTCTAGGACTGGAATGGCTGAAGAAATGGAACCCCGGGATAAACTGGAGGACAGCAGAACTCAATTTCCCAAAGGGGGGGGGGCAGAAGAACTTAGACTTCAAAATCATCCCCCCATCCCGGAGGGAGGAGACAGCAGCAGTGGGGGAAGAAAAGAAGTTCCCAGAGATACCAGAGGAATACAGGGACCTTGCTGAGGTTTTCAGTGAGGAGCGGGCAGAGGAGCTTCCCCCCCACCGCCCCACAAACTGTGCTATAGAATTCAAACCCAGGGCAAAACTCCCAAAACCCAGGATGTATGCCATGAGTCCAAGGGAAATGGCAGAAATGGAAAGATTCATAAAGAGGCTTCATTGAGCCTGCCAGACCCAAAGTGGCCACCCCAGTTCTGCTCAGGGAGAAGAAGGACGGGTGTTACCGCTGTTGTATAGATTATAGAAATCTGAACACAATTAGTGAATGCAATCTGTACCCCTTACCCCTAATGAAGGATATGCTATCCCACCTATCGAAAGGAAGGATTTTCACTAAACTAGACCTGAGGGAAGCATATTATCACATTAGGATTAAGGAAGGAGATAAATGGAAGACTGCATTCAACTGCCCATTGGGTTGCTACCAGTTCAAAGTACTGCCATTTGGACTGCAGGGGCCCCCGCAGTATTCATGCAATTAATTAATGATGTGTTAAGGGAGCACCTTTATAAGGTCCTGGTTTACCTGGACGACATCCTTATCTTCACTGAGACCAAAGAGGTACACATCAACCTAGTCAGAGCAGTTCTGAAGAAGTTGCGAGCTGCCCACCTATATGCTAAACTATCGAAGTGCGAATTCCACCAGGAAAAAATTGACTACCTGGGATATCGCATATCCACAGAGGGCATCGAAATGGACCCTAAGAAAGTCAGGGCAGTATTAGAGTGGGCACCCCCCCCCCCGCACACGGAAGCAATTGCAAAGTTTCCTGGGGTTTACCAATTTCTACCGCCAATTCATCCCTGCATTTGGCCAAATAGCCATGCCCCTGACAAACTTGTTGAAAACGAAAGGGGGCTCCCCCGTGAAATCCAGCCAGCCTGTAAAGTGGACAATGGAGTGTCAAGTAGCATTTGAGAGTCTAAAGAGACTTTTTTCTGCTGAGCCTGTCCTAAAACACCCAGATCCCAACAAACCCTTTTGTAATACAGGCAGATGCAAGCGATGTAGCAGTAGGAGCCGTATTATTACAAGAAAATGATGGGGGGACGTTGCAACCATGTGCATACACATCCAGAAAACTCACAGAAACAGAACAATGTTGGCCAATATGGGGAAAAGAGGCATTCTCGTTGAGGTGGGCATTACTAACATGGCGCCAATTTTTAGAAGGAAATAAAATATCTTTCCAGGTCTGGACAGACCACAAGAATTTGGAAGCACTAAAATCACCCAGGAAGCTCACTCCTAAGTAAGCCCGCTGGTCCCAACATTTTCACCCATTCAATTTCACTCTCAAACCCTTACTGGGGGGAAAGAACTTCCTGGCAGATGCATTATCCTGCATGCCCCAATTTTGGTGGCCATCTATGAAAAAGGACATAGAAAGCTATGTGGGTAGCTTTCAAATTTACGCGATGGCCAAAAGACTGCAAGGGAAACCGCCAGGTCTGTTACAACCGGTGGCGAACTCCTCAGCCTCATGGAAAGAAATAGCCATGGATTTTATCGTAGAACTGCCAGAAAGTAATGGAAACACCATAGTCTGGACTGTCACAGATCTGTTCTCTAAGCAAGTATATTTCATACCTTGCCAAAAACTCCCGACTGCAAAAGTATTAGCAAAACTTTTGTACAGCATATTTACAGATTGCACGGGGTACCACAACGCATCATATCTGATAGAGGGGTGCAATTTACGTTGGCATTTTGGAAAGAATTTTTATCCCTCTTAGGAACCACCCAAGGACCTGTCATCTAGTCACCACCCTCAAACGGACAGGGCTTCTGAACAACTTAACTCTGTACTTGAACAATATTTAAGATGCTTTATTAATTTTCAGCAGTCCAATTGGACAGACCTACTGCCTTTCACAGAAGTAGCATATAATAAAGCGGTCCACTCAAGCACAGGTTACACTCCTTTTCAAGTAGCTACAGGCCAGAGTTTCAACCCAATACCAGAACTAACCCCAAAGAACCGGTCATTCCTGAACTGAAGGAATGGATTGCTCAATTACAAAATGCCTGGCCAATCGTTAGGAAAGAGTTGGAAGATGCAGAAAAGCATACAAGACACAGGCAGACAAAAAAAGAACCAATCCCACACCATTCATGGTAGGAGAGATGGTATATTTATCCACAAAATACCTGAAATCACTCCAACCTTTTAAAAAACTAGGACCAAAATATATTGGACCTTTCCCAATTAAAAGAATCATAAACCCAGTAACAGTTGAATTAGAACTACCCAAAAATTTAGATGAATACACCCAACCTTTCACTGCAGTTTAATAAAGAGAGAACAACAATCACCCCTACGAACAAAAATCCCACCACCACCACCACCACCCATCATGGTGGAAGGAGAACAACATTTTGAAGTGAAAGAAATCTTAGATTCCAAAAAACACCATGTAACGATACAATATTTAGTGGCATGGAAACACCTCCCCTCCTCAGAAAATGAGTGAGTTAACAAACATGTTAAAGCACCAAAGTTGCTTAAGGGATTTCATACAGAATATCTGAACAAACCGGGCTAACATTTATATGTTTTCTTTTCCCCGCAGATGGACCCATCTTTATTCTGAGAGGAGAGCCGATTGTCAGAATCCATTTATATCACATTTCATAAATGTATGGTTAGAATATTGTGCTTATTCTCAGGATTCTGCCATCTCTCTGAGGGTGGGGGGGAGGATGGTTATTCAGATTGCAGTAGGCTGTTTTCAAAGACCAGGAAAGCTTTCGATCTGGGGGGAACGGGGAGAGAGAGAGATCTGGGTTGCATCTCCATTTGAAACTGAAAGGAAGAAAGCAATAACAATAAACACAAGGAGTTTTCCCTTTCCCACGAAAGGGCCTGACACCTAAGTAAATGATGTGAGCCAGACCAAATGGATTTGAGGGGAGGGGGTTGAACCGGGAATGCTGTATATAGTATTGAAATGTAACTCAATGTCAGATTCCGTCTTGTATTGCCACAACCGATCTCATCCTAGTAAACTTTTCCTTTTGGACAAACATGGATCCAAGAGTTTTTATTCCCTAAGATGTGGATTGGGGTGGGTCCTGACAGTGAGACTGGATTCCCTCCGCACATCCAGTGGTGGGATTCAAATATGTGAACAACCATTTCTCTGTGTGGATGCCGCTTCCAGAAGTTCATTCTGGGCCTGGGCATCAAAAAATTAGCTGTCGGTTCTGCCAAAGTGGTGCGAACCAGCTGAATCCCACCACTGCCACCGTCATAGGAGGTAGAGAGAAAGGAAGGAGTTTCCAGCTGAAATGCTTATCCTGCATTCAACCTACCTCATCCATAAGTTTGGTGATATACAGATAACGTTTCACTATTTACTTCTTTTTCCATTAACTTGCATACCACTTAGAGGTTAGGGAAAATATTATTGCAGCATGAAGAGAAACTTGGCAAAAAAAAATTCTCTTGTATTTTTTCGTATCAGAAGCTCTCTATCTCATTAGTACCACAGGAGCAAATTAACTGGGATTCTAAAAAAGACTACTCCATTCTCCATACTCTTGTTGTTAGCTGCGAAGTCGTGTCCGGCCCATCGCGACCCTATGGACAACGTTCCTCCAGGCCTTCCTGTCCTCTACCATCTTCTGGAGTCCATTTAAGCTCACGACTACTGCTTCAGTGACTCCATCCAGCCACCTCATTCTCTGTCGTCCCCTTCTTCTATTGCCCTCAATCTTTCCCAGCATTAGGCTCTTCTCCAGTGAGTCCTTCCTTCTCATTAGGTGGCCAAAGTATTTGAGTTTTAGCTTCAGGATCTGGCCTTCTAAAGAGCAGTCAGGGTTGATCTCCTCTAGGACTGACCGGTTTGATCGCCTTGCAGTCCAAGGGACTTGCAGGAGTCTTCTCCAGACCAGAGTTCAAAGGCTTCAATTCTTTGGCGCTCAGCCTTTCTTATGGTCCAGCTTTCACTGCCATACATTGCAACTGAGAAGACCATAGCCTTGACTATACGCACTTTTGTTGACAGGGTGATGTCTCTGCTTTTTAGTGTGCTGTCTAGATTTGCCATGGCTTTCCTCCCAAGGAGCAAGCGTCTTTTAATTTCTTGGCTACAGTCCCCATCTGCAGTGATCTTGGAGCCCAGGAAAATAAAATCTGTCACTACCTCCATTTCTTCCCCATCTATTTGCCAGGAATTGAGAAGGCTGGATGCCATGATCTTGGTTTTCTTAATGTTAAGTTTCAACCCAAGTTTTGCATTCTACTTCTTCACATGTAACACGAGGCTCTTTAGTTCTTCTTCACTTTCTGCCATTAGAGTGTTATTATCTGCATATCTTAGGTTGTTGATATTTCTTCCGGCAATCTTAATTCCAACTTTTGATTCATCTAGCCCTGCCTTTCTCATGATGTGCTCTGCATATAAGTTAAATAGGCAGGGTGACAGTATACAGTATACAGTCTTGCCAGACTCCTTTCCCAATTTTGAACCAATCAGTGGTTCCGTGTTTTGATTTTGAAATAGAATCTGAAAGCATCACTAACATGCTTTCACTAACTAAAATGGACAGAAATGGGTGAATTTAATTCAGATGACCATCAGGTATACTACTGCGGAAAAGAATCCCTCAGAAGAAATGGAGTAGCCTTCATACTCAATAAAAGAGTAGGAAAAGCAATAGTGGGATACAATCCCCAAAATGACAGAGTGATCTCAGTTCGAATCCAAGGCAAACCATTCAATATCACAATAGTCCAAGTCTATGCCCCAACCACCGGTGCTGAAGAGGATGAAATTGACCGGTTCTATGAAGCCCTACAGCACCTTATAGAACTAACAACAAAAAACGATGTCCTTATCATCACGGGGGATTGGAATGCTAAAGTAGGAAGCCAAAAGATAACCGGAATAACAGGCAAGTTTGGCCTTGGAGTACAAAATGAAGCAGGGCACAGGGTGATAGAATTTTGTCAAGAGAATACGATGGTCATAGCAAACACTCTTTTCCAAGAACCCAAGAGACGGCTCTACACATGGACATCACCAGACGGTCAACACAGAAATCAGATTGACTATATGCTCTGCAGCCAAAGATGGAGAAGCTCTACACAGTCATTAAAAACAAAACCAGGAGCTGACTGTGGCTCAGACCATGGGCTTCTCGTTGCAAAGTTTAGGCTTAAACTGAAGAAAGTAGGGAAAAGCACTAGGCCAGTCAGGTATGAATTAAATTATATCTCTGTTCAATATACAGTAGAGGTGACAAATAGATTTAAGGAATTAGATCTGATAGACAGAGTGCCTGAAGAACTATGGACAGAGGTTCGCAACATTGTACAAGAGGTAGCAACTAAAACCATCCCAAAGAAAAAGAAATGCAAGAAAGCAAAATGGCTATCTGAGGAAGCTTTGCAAATAGCTGAGGAAAGGAGGGAAGCAAAAGGCAAGGGAGAAAAAGAAAGATACGCCCAATTGAATGCAGAATTCCAGAGAATAGCTAGAAGAGATAAGAATGCCTTCTTAAATGAACAGTGCAAAGAAATAGAAGAAAACAATAGAATAGGGAGGACCAGAGATCTCTTCAAGAAAATTGGAGAGATGAAGGGAACGTTTAATGCAAAAATGGGCATGATAAAGGATCAAAATGGCAGGGACCTAACAGAGGCAGAAGAGATTAAGAAGAGATGGCAAAATTACACAGAAGAACTATACAAGAATGAGCTTAATGTCCCTGATAATCACAGTGAGGTGGTCACTGACCTCGAGCCAGACATCCTAGAATGTGAAGTTGGCCTTAGAAAAACTGAGCAACAACAAAGCTAGTGGAGGTGACGGTATTCCAGCTGAGCTATTCAAAATCTTAAAAGACGATGCAGTAAAAGTGCTACACTCAATTTGCCAGCAAATTTGGAAAACTCAACAGTGCCACAGGATTGGAAAAGGTCAGTTTACATTCCAATTCCAAAGAAAGGCAGTGCCAAAGAATGTTCAAACTATCGCACCATTGCACTCATTTCACATGCTAGTAAAGTTATGCTTAAAATCCTACAAGCTAGACTTCAGCAGTATGTGGATCGAGAACTACCAGAAGTACAGGCAGGATTTCGAAGAGGCAGAAGAACTAGAGATCAAATTGCCAACATACACTGGATCATGGAGAAAGCTAGAGAGTTCCAGAAAAACATCTACTTTTGCTTCATTGACTATTGTAAAGCCTTTGATTGTGTGGACCATAACAAACTGTGGCAAGTTCTTAAAGAGATGGGAGTACCAGACCATCTTGTCTCTTGAAAAACCTATATGTGGGCCAAGAAGCAACAGTGAGAACTGGACACGGAACCACTGATTGGTTCAAAATTGGGAAAGGAGTCCGGCAAGGCTGTATACTGTCACCCTGCCTATTTAACTTATATGCAGAGCACATCATGAGAAAGGCAGGGCTAGATGAATCAAAAGTTGGAATTAAGATTGCCGGAAGAAATATCAACAACCTAAGATATGCAGATAATACCACTCTAATGGCAGAAAGTGAAGAAGAACTAAAGAGCCTCGTGTTACGTGTGAAGAAGTAGAATGCAAAACTTCGGTTGAAACTAAACATTAAGAAAACCAAGATCATGGCATCTGGCCCTCTCAATTCCTGGCAAATAGATGGGGAAGAAATGGAGGTAGTGACAGATTTTATTTTCCTGGGCTCCAAGATCACTGCAGATGGGGACTGTAGCCAAGAAATTAAAAGACGCTTGCTCCTTGGGAGGAAAGCCATGGCAAATCTAGACAGCACACTAAAAAGCAGAGACATCACCCTGTCAACAAAAGTGCATATAGTCAAGGCTATGGTCTTCCCAGTTGCAATGTATGGCAGTGAAAGCTGGACCATAAGAAAGGCTGAGCACCAAAGAATTGAAGCCTTTGAACTCTGGTGCTGGAGAAGACTCCTGCGAGTCCCTTGGACTGCAAGGCGATCAAACCGGTCAGTCCTAGAGGAGATCAACTCTTACTGCTCTTTAGAAGGCCAGATCCTGAAGCTAAAACTCAAATACTTTGGCCATCTAATGAGAAGGAAGGACTCACTGGAGAAGAGCCTAATGCTGGGAAAGATTGAGGGTAATAGAAGAAGGGGACGACAGAAAATGAGGTGGCTGGATGGAGTCACTGAAGCAGTAGGCGTGAGCTTAAATGGACTCCAGAAGATGGTAGAGGACAGGAAGGCCTGGAGGAACATTGTCCATAGGGTCGTGATGGGTCGGACATGACTTTGCAACTAACAACAACAACATAGGGTTTTCATGGGAAAGATACTGGAGTGGGTTGCCATTTCCTTCTCCAGTGGATCACGTTTTGTCAGAACTCTCTGCTATGACCTTTCCGTCTTGGGTGGCCCTGCACGGCATAGCTCATAGCTTCATTGAATTACGCAAGCCCCTTCACCACGACAAGGCAATAATCCATGAAGGGGATTCTCCATACTATAAGTTCCAAATTGTGTCTGATAATATTCAAATTTAAGCTTAGAATAAAACACAGTAAAGGACCAAGTTATTTGAGGGGCTGCCTATATCTGATTATATTTGTTTTATCTCACTAGATTTGTGAAAGTGGTTATGTTCTATATCCCTTCTATAAACTATTGTCATCCAAGGGACCCAGGAGACATGTCTTCAGTGTTGGCACTTGTCCTCTGGGACAGCATCTCCTGAGATTCAGATGGTCCTGAACTTGTCAGACCTTAAGAATGCCTTTACTTCCTGTGAAGATATGGCTGACACCTGAATCTCTATCTGGACTGTCATTTTTCCAACTTAAGAACAGAAAGAACAGGCTTTCATTTATCTGGCTCTCTGGGTTAGGGAGAGTCCTATCATGTTTCCCCAAAAATAAGACCTATCCCAAAAATAAGACCTAGCTTGAGTTTTACATTTGCACCTAATATAAGCCCTACCCCCAAAATGAACCCTAGTTAAGACCCGTCCACCCTGTCTCAGTGTCTGGTTGCATGAGGTGGTGTGATGTGTATGTGGGGGTGAAGTTTACCACACCTCCGTACCTCAGGGCCCCCATAGCCAGGCCTCTCATTCCCCAATACCTGCCTTGCCTTCCAACAGCAGCACCAACAGCCCCGCCCAGCAGGAATCTGTATGGCTACTGCAGGCCCACTTCTGTGATTGCTTGCCTCCACTTGCATGTGTTGTCCCCAATCTCTGTTTTGCCAGCAGAGACCTTCAGAAGCACAGGGAGCTCCATTCTGGGCTGCAGAGGCTTGTCCTGAAGGCCTCTGCCAGCAAAACAGAGGCTGGGGGGACAATGCACCCATCATCATGGACTTCTGTTCTGGGCTGCAGAGGCCCAATGGTTGGGCCTGTTGGTGGCGCAGTGGCAAGGCAAGACAGTGAAAAAGACATCCTCCGAAAATAAGCCCTAATGCCTCTTTTGGAGGCAAAAAAAATATAAGACCAGGTCTTATTTTCGCGGAAACACAGTAAATTCATCCCTCAAGATCCTCTGAAAACACTCCTGTTTCAGAAGTGGTGCTTCAAAGCAACTGGTGACCTGAAGCTGGGGGGGCGGGGCTGCAACCATTTTGTTGTTGGACAAAACAGCTGTTTTGGAATATATTTTTCAAATGGACAATGTCATGCCTTTCATTTCTTAACCAATTTATGAGACTATTTTCTTTATTAGCTAAAAGAAACTCTCTTTAGTCACAGCTTAGTACTCCTTTTTAAAACTGTGCCGTTTTTGAGAAGTCTTTATTGTTAAATGATAAGGAAGAGGTTTGCTGGAGGAGCTAAAATAAGGAAGTGTAGAGTACTTTTTCTTTTGAAATTTGATGGAGAAACATAAGGATAAAAGTTGTGGTTTTATCTTATTATTTTAAAAATAATCTAGCCTTGGATTGCTTTGTTGGTGGTGGTTGAAATGTTCTGTTTTTCATGAACTCTAATTGGCCAGAAAAAGGAAAAAATAAATAAATAAATATTTTTGACCACTAGAGGGAGCTACAAACATGCTTAATCCTGAGCTCAAGTATTTCACCAAGAAAACCTTTGAAAGCTCTATACAGAAAATTATTTATATCATAAATCAGCTAGGGGCTAAAGATACAAATCATACAGATGATATTTAAAAAGAACAATAGACACAATTAGGTGTAGAAAATTATCAACCCATTGTGATAACTCCACAATTACTCGACAATGCAAATAACTGCTAACTTTGGAATATACAGTAAATGTGACATCAACTTTTATTATGATGATGGTTTGAATATAACCCTCCCAGTGTAATTGAAACAAGAGTGCCAAGCAAATTCACAATTTTTAAGAGGTCAACTTTGGGATTTTTTTTCTTCATGGGTACTAATAAGGATGAGAATTTTTTGAGAAAAAAAGATATAATAGACATATTGTGGGAACGGCCAGAATTTGGCCTCCCAAGAATTTGGTTTCTCAGCCTTCAGCTTTTCCAAACCCCCTTAATTGGCCTCCCAATGGGTTACAGTGAGAGCAAACTCTCCTGGCTCACGGGCAGGCTGACATGTGGGAGGTTTGGGAAACGCTATGATAAAGCTTTCTCATATAGTATCTTGTTTTGGTATGATCCCATAGGCAACTGAGAAATTCTCTCTATGTATTCTATTATCTATGTATCCTATGTTGTATTAGAGGGATGGAGTTTTTTGTAATGTTGGAGGTGAATAAAAGTTCAGCGGGCAGTGCTCAGAGGGGCGTTTTTTTGTGTGGAGACGAGGCTGCCTGGCTGGTTCAAAGCTCTCTATCAACCCAGGTCTGAATTTCTTTTCCTTCGTCTGAATTCCTGTCCCTTTGTCTGAATTTCTTTCCCCTTCATCTGGTGACCCCAACGTGATGCAAGTGTGATGCAAGTGTGAGGCTGTAAGGGTGTGAGGCCAACTGTAACTTCTGGCTTACCTTCGCTCGGCAGGAGCTAAATGAACGCGTTCAACTAATTCATTCCGTTTAAGGAATCAACGAGGTAAGTATGGGGACTTCTCTTTCAACAGGACAGGAAAAACAGGTATCTGACCTTTGCAATTTATTGACAAGGACTAAGCAAATAGTTAAAGTCTATAAAGAGGATGTAGAAGAGCTGGTTAACATTACTGGTAAGTTATGCCCTTGGTATCCTGCAGATGGGTCTCTTAATCCCTATGATTGGCAAGAAATTGGGAAAGATTTGCATCAGGCTGCAACCACTCCAGTATCAGTACTGCACACTTGGCAACTCTGCTGTAAAGCTATTACTGAGTGGTCCAATCCTCTCTTGTACCCTCCAAAATTAATAACTCCTGAGGCACCAATCTTGTACCCTCCAAAATTAATAATTCCTGAGGCACCAATCCTGTACCCCCCAGACCCTCAGCCACCACTGTCTTATAATTCTTCACGGCAGTGGAGCTCTGAGAGTCAGCAAAATTTGGATCTTCAACAGCCTCACACAGACTGCTTTTCAGCAAATGGTTGGTCTGCATTGGCCTCTGGAAATTCAGAGGACGTCCAGGAGGCACTGCCATTAATGGCTGTCTTCCCCGTGGTCCAAAACACTCAAAATCAGCAAGTCCATGAGTCTGTCCCATCTGCAGTTCACAAAGAGCTGAAAGGAAGTGTTACAGAAAATGGGTTGCAAAGCAATTCCACCCGAGAGCTTTTCCCTGAGAAGGTTCAAAATGAAGCTGCTGCTGACATTCTGATGAAACAATTGGCATGTGAAAATGCTAATCAGGATGGCAAAACAGCCCTGAAAGCAATTGATTCCAAACCTGAGACTACCATTGCTCCAATGATTGATTTGTGTCAGAACATTGAAACTGAATCTCCTAAGACAGAATTTTTAGCTACAGCTCTTGCAGCTGTAGTTCATCCAGCCAAAGACAAAAAATGCTTTGCTTATCATTTTATGGATGATAACTTGCTAACTGGAAAGCCTTTACCTGTTAACTGCTTACTAACCTTACAGGAAATCTTGGCTAAATCGGGACTTGTCATTGCCCCTGAGAAGGTTCAAATAAAACCTCCCTTTCTATATTTAGGTCATCGGATGCTTCAATCTTCTTTTTCTCCTTTTGTTCCAGCTCTGCGCATTCCATCTCATTTTACTCTGGTACAATTGCAAAAACAATTAGGACATCTTAATTGGGCTAGACCATTTTTAGGGTCAACTACTGCTTTGTTGCATCCACTTTTTATTGCTTTTCAAGGTCATTTAACCCCTGATGTGCGGATTCCAGTCTCCACGGCGATGCAGCATTGCCTTCATCAAATTAATTCTTCCCTTCGCAAAGTTATGGTTAACAGAGCTCCTCTTTTAGGATCATTGTCAGCAGCTTTTTTCCATACTCCTTTACAGCCAACTGCTATTTTATTTTTTCCTGAAACGCTTAAATCTATATGCATTGTAGAATGGTTGTATTTGCCACACACACCAGCTAAAAATGTGTCTTCCGTTGAGGTGTTATATTCTGGCTTTGATCCTTTAGTCATTCATTTGCCTTGCACCAAGGATCAGCATGATTTCTTTATGCAAATGTCTAATGCTTTTGCGATTGCCTTTGTAGATTATGTGAGAGCTGTATCGTTTAACCCGCCCCCCCAAGGACCAACGTTTGATTTTATTACAGGAATTGCCTTTTGTTTTTCAATTTGCACAGGTTTCTACCCCTCTTCCTGATGCTATTACTTTATTTACAGATGGATCTCGTACCCGTGAGGTGGTTGTTTGGCAAATTAATGGCAAATAGCAAACTAAGTTCACAGCTTCTCAAACATCCACTCAGCGTGCTGAATTTGCTACAGTGATGTTAGCCTTTAAATTACATGATTCAATTCCTTTTAATCTTATTGTGGACTCACAATATGTTTACAGTCTTTTTAACCATATTGCCTTTGCTCTATCCCCACTTTTGGACTGTAACTTGCTTTCTCTATTCCTTACTTTTCAAACTCTCCTGCATGCTCTCCACTCTTTTAAGGTGGTTTACTCTTTAACTAGCCATTCCTATTTTCACCAGAATGCTAAATCTCTTCATGCTACCTTTAACATTCCACTTTCTCAGGCTTGTGATTTTATCTCAGCCTGTCCTTCTTGCTCCTTCTCCCCCCTCTCTTTTCCCTTTGATGCTGTTAATCCAAGAGGAACTGAGGCCGATGCTGTCTGGCAGATGGATGTTACTTACATTCCGCAATTTTCTCCAGCTTCCTACCTTTACGTTTGCATAGATATTTATTCTGGCTATGTGTGGGTTACCCCCCTTTGCAGGGAAACTGCCTCTCATGTTATTCAGCACCTTCTCGCTGCCATGGCTGTCATGGGACGACCACTTGTCTTAAAGACTGACAACGCTCCTGCGTATACTTCTAATGCTTTTTCTCAATTTTGCAGCACTTGGGATATTTCTCTCCGACATGGCATTCCATACAATAGTTCAGGCCAAGCTATAGTGGAATGTGCTCATCGTACATTTAAAGCTTTGTTGTTTAAATATTTAAAAGAAAGGGGAATTACTCCCTCAGATCTTAAATCCTTGATTCCAGTATTGTTATTTACTTTGAATCATTTAACGATCACTAATCAAGCTTATACTCCTGCAGAGAGACATTTTAGGAAGCAGCTTCCCCTGGACCGACCACAAGTGCTATATAAGGAGCTGCCTGAGCCAACCTGGAAGGGACCAGCTGAATTGATTACTTGGGGAAGGGGATATGCATCTGTTCTTACTCCTACAGGACCGGTGTGGGTGCCTGTCAGATGTGTGAAGCCATTCCAAGCCAAACATGAGCTGGCACCAGAGGCTGAACAGTCTGCTCCCAGAGTTCAATCCAGCCCTGACATTGAACCTGAACCTGATGGGTGCAACACCACAAAGGCGTAAAAGACCTTCGCGGCCAGCAGGAACTCAGCCACCAATAACATGGGGAATGTTAAAAACACTCAGTGCAGATGCCTTTTGTGACCTTACTACTGCACAGATACAGCTGACGCCAGAACTTTTCCTGTCGGCATTTATTGCTCAACTTAACACCAATTTAGCACTTGGACTATTGCTGTGTTTTGGGGATTTTTTTTGGTTTTTTTATTCTTTCAGCTGTAGGAATTCATGAAGATTTAGCAAATAGAGGACAATTCAATTTGTGGCTACAACTGGCCAACATTTTTAGTCAGAGTAATTTTTGCTTAAAATGTCTGCCTCTGCTCATGAAGTTATTAGCTCTTGCATTGTTCCTGTCTGTGCTCCAGCTACGACTATTCAAAATTATACTCTTTTTGCCAATTTTAATATACCTACCACCTATGATACAATGTATTCTTGGCGCTCTCCAAATTATAGACTTAGAAAAAAATGCTTTTTCTATGGCTACCAGATTTAGCTTCGCTTAAACATTTATTTGTTTATGGTATCTTAACTATAGTTATATTGATTAGTTTGTGTTGCTGTATCCAATGTATTCCCTCTTTGCTAGCATTGTGCCGTTCGCTTATTGTTAAACGATCCCACACCTCTACCTTCAACGCCAAAGATTTACACGTTATGCAAGCTTATCTCGAACATTCTGCTTCTGTCATTAAACAAAAAAAGGGGACATGGGGGAACGGCAAGAATTTGGTTTCTCAGCCTTCAGCTTTTCCAAACCCCCTTATTTGGCCTCCCAAAGGGTTACAGTGAGAGCAAACTCTCCTGGCTCACAGGCAGGCTGGCATGTGGGAGGTTTGGGAAATGCTATGATAAAGCTTTCTCATATAGTATCTTGTTTTGGTATGATCTCATAGGCACCTGAGAAATTCTCTCTATGTATTCTATTATCTATGTATCCTATGTTGTATGAGATGGATGGAGTTTTTGTAATGTCGGAGGTGAATAAAAGTTCAGTGGGCAGTGCTCAGACAGGGTTTTTTTGTGTGGAGACAAGGCTGCCTGGCTGGTTCAAAGCTCAGGTCTGAATTCCTTTTCCTTCGTCTGAATTCCTGTCCCTTTTTCTGAATTTTTTTCCCCTTCACATATGAAGAAAAAATTATTCTACAAGGAAGTGTTTCAAGTTAATCTACAGCTGTTCACAGAAAAACTTTGGGACTCCTGTTTCATGGATATTAACAAGGTTGAGAATTTCTTAAAGAGATTTGGTAGCTACTCCTGAGAAGAAAAAGACTTCGTTTTATGAATATAAGCTGGAGGGAGTGACTTAAAATTAATTATTTAATTAGATAGGATGGATTTTTATAAGTTTGATATATGTATTGAAAGAAAGCTCTAAGGTAGTTTTGTATTTATAAAATGAGTTTGTAAATGCATATTTTCTGTCCTTCTGTGTAACATGTAATAATTTCCAACTTTGGAAAATATTAATGATCAAATATGAAAATAAGAGGAAAAAAAGATTTTACTCCATGAGGATAAATGAGGGAGAGATTTAAATCCAATGAGCTAATTGGATTTTTATTGGTGTGATATATATAATTGAATGAAAGCGTTCATGTAGTTTTGTGTTTTGGTTCTGGATTTAAAATGAAGGTTTTCCCCCGCTATATATAATATTTGAGTAATTTTTAAAGTTTGTAAAATATCAAAACTAGAAAAGGTGTTTTCTCCCTTTAGGGTTAAGAACATTAATATGCAGAATTATTTTAATATAAATTATGACAGCTGATAAAGATTAATGAGTAAACAGAAGCATATACTATTTCTCACAGCAGGGAGAAGCAGAGATGGTCATATTGACTTTTATCCAAAGAAGAGAATATATTTAATTTTATTTCTATTTGGAAATTGCTTCCAGATTTTCTGCTTGCAATAAAAAAAATGAAACTATGCTTTTGATTTTGCTGATTAGATAGGTTTGTTGCTATAGAAAAGGCTAGTATATACTGTTGTATAAAAGCAAAGAGTTAACAGAATAGAATAGAATAGAATAGAATAGAATAGAATAGAATAGAATAGAGCTTGCAGGTTTTCTAGCCCAATCCCCCGCTTAAGCAAGAGAACATATACCATCTTAGACAAGTGACTGTCTAGTCTCTGCTTAAAAATCTCCAGTGATGGAGTGCCCATGATTACTGGAGGCAAGCTGTTCCACTGGTTAATTGTCCTCACTGTCAGGAAGTTTCTCCTTAATTCCAGGTTACTTCTCTCTTTGATCAGTTCCCAGTCATTGTTTCTTGTCTTGCCCTCTGCTGCTTTGTAGAATAGTTTGATGCCCTCTTGTTTGTGGCAGCCCCTCAAATACTGGAATGCTGCTATCATTTTACCCCTGTTTCTTCTTTTCTTTAGACTAGCCAAACCCAAGTCCTGCAGCCGTTCTTTGTATTTTTTTAATCTCCAGGCCTTTGATCAGTTGCTCTTCTCTGAATTTTTTCAAAACTCACTGTCAGAATCCATTAATATTTCATTTCTAACTATATCCTCTGATCTAAAACCAAATCCTACCTTTCCCTGGATTCTGCCATACTCCCAAGGGGGAGAGGGGATATGCAGATTTTATTGCTTTTACTTCCTCCATTAACCACAATATAACCTTTTGTTTATTTGCCTTTGTGTCTGCTATCCATTACAATGCAACAAATTGCCTCTTATACTATGCATCTCTCTGAACTTCTCCCTTACCGGGCAGCTAGGAAAAGGTGTGGGGGGAAGAGATACAAACCTCCAGGATCTGGTTTATTTCTCCAAAAGGAGGTGTGAAGAGCTGTGGAATGATCGTGCTGCAAACAGAACCAGATTGATGTTATCTTCCCTTTCCCACGATGGACTTACCACCTGGGGATTGGCCGGTCTGAATCGCCCGGATGGACTGTGGGGTGGGGTTTGCTTAGGGACACCTTAAAATATTGATCTGTAAGGGAATCCCTCAGATCCTGTCTTATGTCTGCTATCTCCTATTCTTATTAAAAGTTCCTGCTTGGAAGAAACTGTTCCCAAGAGTTCTGCTTTCTTAAGATGTGGGCTGGAAGTAGGTCCTGATGCTAGACAGGATCTCCATTAATAGTCAAACTGGAAGGAAGAACCTTACCAGGGGACTTTGCAAGAAATACAATGTTGGACAATGACCCAGGGAAGGAAGAAAACCCCATGGAAAGAGAGCCTTCCCCCCAACTGAGATCCCGCCAGTTGTTGGGATCCAAAATGTCATACTCCTCAGGAGAAGAAGTGATGAAGACACGTGATCACAAACCTCAGTGGTCGATGGGCGTTGGGGGAAAAAAAGCGAGTGGGAAAAGATACCGAGAAAGGTGACCCTAAGACGGGGCAGCAACCAATCTGAATGGAAGCAAGAGATGGAGAAATCCCATCCCGTTAGCAGAGAGGAAGGAAGTTGTGCACCACACTCAGACTGGATCCTAGAGAAAGCTATTGACCTGATGAAAAGAACCCTCGGCTTTCTAGGGGAGGAGAAACCTGAACCCCGTGGCCACACCAACACCTGGAGCTGCAGCTGGAGAGACACTGGTGGGGAATTGGAACCTGTAGTCCCAGGGATGCCTGCTGAAACCGCAGTTACCACTTCAGCAGCCCCCACTCCCCACCAATCCACAGATGGTGGTCAGTATGGGAGATAATACTGCCAGCGGCAAAGGCACTGATCCATTCAAAAATTCCTGATGCTGGACACGAAATTCAGGGGGGAGCCACCAGCTACATGGAAGAATATGGACGGGACATCCCCAGTGACAAAGCCCGCATTTGTATCATGTAATCTGCCCTGGATGGGCCAACTTGGTGGTGAACCTGCATGATTACAACACCCCAGAGCTCAACGACTTCAACTGTTTAATGTCCTCTCTGAGAAGGTGATTTGAGGACCCCCTGGCTGATCGCAAGGCCCGTGAGAGAATCAAAACAGTGAGGCAGGGCAGACGCCTGGTAGCCGAATATACACAAGAATTCCGGGCCCTTGCCAACAAACTGAACTGGCTGGAAGACATCCTCCTTAGCCATTTCAAAGACAGCCTAAACTATTACCTGTATGATGCTTGCCTGCCTCGAGGGGACCCAAGCCAACTCGATGAATGTTACGTCCTGGCAGAGGAAGCGGAGATAGACCTACTGAAGAGACACTGCTGAGAAAACCCATGGGGCTGTGTCTCCTGAGCCAATTTGCAAGCCAGCGAAAACCTGGCCACAGCCAAGAAGTCAACAGGCTCTTTCAAATGTGGGAGAGATGGGCATTGCACCATAGAATGCCGCTCAAAAGCCCCTCAGTGCAAACCAGATCCATCACTGGCCAGGAAATCAGGAAAGTCCCCAGGCAAACCAAAAGAACCCACTATGTTGTCGATAGAGGCTTTGGAGTCCCCAACCCCTGCCAAATGAGGGGAGGGAACTCTGGCCTACACAGAAGGGGTGGTGGACATCTCAGACGAAACTCAGAGGGTGAACCCCTGGTAAGTGGATCCATTCCACCCATCCTCAAGACAGTAACTATATTAGCTTCCTCCATGCCCGAAGCTGTCAAAGTGAAGGCCTTAATAGACTCTGGCTGCACCCAGTGTCTCATTAGCCTGATGCTAGTGGGGAACTTGGGCATTCTGGTGAGGAGACTAAAACAACCGATCTCATTTGGCCAGTTAGATGGGTCCATAGCAGGGGGGTTGCCAGCTACCCTAGGCACTTTACCAGTCCACCTGTCCCTGGAGAACCATGAGGAAGATATAACGTTTATAATGACCCCAGACATGGAATGCCCAATGATCCTAGGGCTGGAATGGTTAAAGAAATGGAACCCATGGGTAAATTGGAAGACGGCAGAGCTCAATTTCCTGGAGGGGGATCGTGCAAACTTAACACCCCAAAGGCCCCCACCAACCCTAGGAGTGGAGAAAGCATCAGTGGGAGAAGAGAAGGGATTACCAGAAGTATCGGAAGAATACTGGGACCTTGCTGAAGTCTTCAGAGAGGAATGGGTGGATGAGCTCCCTCCTCACCGACCCACGGACTGTGCTATAGAAATCAAACCCAGACAAAACTCCCGAAGCCCAGACTGTACTCTATGAACCCTAAAGAGAAGGAGGAGATGGAAAGATTCATAAATAAAAACCTAGAAAGGGGATTTATTGAACCTACCAGACCCAAAGTGACTGCCCCGGTCCTCTTTAGGGAGAAGAAAGACAGCACTTTACATTGTGCATGGATTACCATGCCCTGAATGCAATTAGTGAAAGTAACCTGTATCCCCTACCCTTCATGAAGGACATGCTATCCCAACTATCGAAAGGAAGGATTTTTACCAAATTAGACCTAAGAGAAGCATACTACTGCATTAGGATCAAGGAAGGGGACGAATGGAAGACCGCATTTAATTGTCCAATGGGATACTGCCAATTCAAAGTTTTGCCATTCGGACTATAAGGGCCCCTTGCAGTATTTATGCAATTAATCAATGAAGTTCTAAGGGAGCACTTATTTAAGGGGGTCCTGGTTTATTTAGATGACATCCTTATCTTCACCGAGTCCAAAGAGGACCATGTCAACCTAGTCAGAGTGGTCTTTAAAAAACTGTGGGCTGCCCACCTATATGCCAAGTTATTGAAATGTGAATTCCACCAGGAATGAATAGACTACCTGGGGTAATCTGACTTGGAGACAGTTCCTGGAAGGCAGTAAAATCCCATTCAAGATATGGACCAACCATAAAAACTTAGAGGCACTGAGAACCCCCATAAGCTTTGCCCTAAGCAAGTCTGGTGGGCCCAGTACTTTAACTGATTTGACTTTGAGCTCAAGTACTTTCGGGGGGGGGGGATGAGTTGTATAATCCTGACAGCTTGCAGCTGCAAATTGTGCAACATAGCCATGATGCTAAGCAAGCTGGCCTTTTTGGGTTCTTAAAAACTTTGCATCTTGCCAATCATCAGTTTTGGTGGCCAAAGATTAAAAAAAAAAAGACATTGAAAGCTATGTGAAAAGCTGTGCAGTTTGCGCAGCCAGCTAGAGAATGCCAGGGAAGAGCCTAGGGCTATTGCAACAGGTTGCTACCAGTTCAAAGTACTGCCATTTGGACTGCAAGGGCCCCCTGCAGTCTTTATGCAATTAATTAATGATGTGCTAACACAGCACCTATATAAGGGGGTCCTGGTCTACCTAGATGACATCCTGATATTCACTGAGATCAAAAAGGAACATATCAACCTAGTCAGAGCAGTCCTGAAAAAGTTGGCTGCCCACCTATACACTAAATTATCGAAGTGTGAGTTCCACCAGGAAAGAATAGACTATCTGAGATATCACATATCCCCAGAGGGCATCGAAATGGACCCTGAGAAAGTCCGGGCAGTATTAGAATGGGCACCCACCCCCCCGCACATGGAAGCAATTGCAAAGCTTCCTGGGATTAGCAAATTTCTACTGCCAATTCATCCCTTCATTTGGCCAAATAGCCATGCCCCTCACAAACTTGTTGAAAATGAAGGGGTGGGGGTCCCTAGTGAAACCCAGCCAGCCTCTGAAGTGGACCATGGAATGCCAGACAGCATTTGAAAGGCTAAAGAGACTTTTTTCTGCTGAACCTGTCCTGAGACATCCAGATCCCAATAAACCTTTTGTAATACAGACAGATGCTAGCGATGTAGCGGTGGGAGCTGTATTATTACAGGAAAATGATGAGGGGGCATTGCAGCCATGTGCTTATACATCCAGAAAACTCATGGAAACAGAACAACGTTGGCCCATATGGGAAAAGGAGGTTTATTCTATAAGATGGGCATTAATTACATGGCACCAGATCCTAGAAGGAAATAAAATCCCCTTCCAGGTCTGGACAGACCACAAAAACTTGGAAGCACTAAAAACACCCAGGAAACTCACTCCTAAACAAGCCCGCTGGTCCCAACATTTTTACTGATTCAATTTCACTCTCAAACACTTACCGGGGTGGGGGGGAGAATTTCCTGGCAGATGCATTATCTCGCATGCCCCAATATAACAGCACACAGACCACTGACTCTAAACCACTTGTGCCTGAACGACAACTGGCAGCACCAGTCACCACCAGGGCTCAAATAAAAATGAAACCGAAGGTGGATAGCCAAACTGGAATAGAATTCCAAAAGTCTTTGGAAAGTGATGAACGGGTCCAGAAAAATAGACATGTGTGCTCAATTAAAGATGGACTACCCTGGGTGGGTGAGAGGTTATACATACCTGCCACCCAGAGGATCAATTTCATGCAACTGTGCCATGATACAAAATCAGCAGGGCACTTTGGGTTTGTAAAAACCTTTGTTGTTGTTGTTAGTTGCGAAGTCGTGTCCGACCCATCGCGACCCTATGGACAACGTTCCCCCAGGCCTTCCTGTCCTCTACCATCTTCTGGAGTCCATTTAAGCTCACGCCTACTGCTTCAGTGACTCCATCCAGCCACCTCATTCTCTGTCGTCCCCTTCTTCTATTGCCCTCAATCTTTCCCAGCATTAGGCTCTTCTCCAGTGAGTCCTTCCTTCTCATTAGGTGGCCAAAGTATTTGAGTTTTAGCTTCAGGATCTGGCCTTCTAAAGAGCAGTCAGGGTTGATCTCCTCTAGGACTGACCGGTTTGATCGCCTTGCAGTCCAAGGGACTCGCAGGAGTCTTCTCCAGCACCATAGTTCAAAAGCTTCAATTATTTGGCGGTCAGCCTTTCTTATGGTCCAGCTTTCACTGCCATACATTGCAACTGGGAAGACCATAGCCTTGACTATACACACTTTTGTTGACAGGGTGATGTCTCTGCTTTTTAGTGTGCTGTCTAGATTTGCCATGGCTTTCCTCCCAAGGAGCAAGCGTCTTTTAATTTCTTGGCTACAGTCCCCGTCTGCAGTGATCTTGGAGCCCAGGAAAATAAAATCTGTCAATACCTCCATTTCTTCCCCATCTATTTGCCAGGAATTGAGAGGGCCAGATGCCATGATCTTGGTTTTCTTAATGTTTAGTTTCAACCCATGTTTTGCACTCTCCTTCTTCACTCGCAACAAGAGGCTCTTTAGTTCCTCTTCACTTTCTGCCATTAGAGTGGTATCATCTGCATATGTTAGGTTGTTGATATTTCTTTCGGCAATCTTAATTCCAACTTTTGATTCATCTAGTCCTGCCTTTCTCATGATGTGCTTTGCATATAGGTTAAATAGGCAAGGCGACAGTATACAGCCTTACCAGACTCCTTTCCCAATTTTGAAGGAAGAACTGCTGACTATAGAAGAATGGACTCTAAAGGTTTCTAACCTGGCGGAAATGGCAAAGATCTCAGCGTATTTGAAAGACCATTCACAACAGAGATATATCGTGGAGTGGAAAAAATGGATTGATTACATCCAGAATAAATATGGGACTAAAAAGTTTCATTTAGCATTTGAATAAGTATTGATGGGATATTTATATTGCTTGTAGTCATATTATAAGAGTTAAAGTGCGATAGATTTAATAACTTATTGTTGTTTGCTTAGCGTAGAATATGTTTGTTTCTACTTTTATGCCTTGTATTTAGCTCTGGGAAGTCGGGGAGGGGGGAAGGGGAGGGAGGGAAGGTTGGGGTGGGTTGGGAAGGGAGGGGTGGGTTGGGAAGGGAGGGGTGGGGTGGGTTGTGGGTGGGTGGGTTGGAAGGGGTTTTGTTTTGTTAAAGATAAAATGTACTGAAAAACTTTTCAATAAAAAAAAGATTTTGAATAGCTCAGCTGGAATACTGTGATCTCCACTAGCTTTGTTGTTGCTCAGCTTTTCTAAGGCCCACTTCACTTCACATTCTAGGATGTCTATCTTGAGGTCAATGACCACCTTATTGTGATTATCAGGGACGTTAAGCTCATTCTTGTGTAGTTCTTCTGTGTAATTTTTGCCACCTCTTCTTAATCTCTTCTGCCTCTGTTAGGTCCCTGCCATTTTGGTCCTTTATCATGCCCATTTTTGCATGAAATGTTCCCTTCATCTCTCCAATTTTCTTGAAAAGATCTCTGGTCCTCCCTCTTCTATTGTTTTCTTCTATTTCTTTGCATTGTTCATTTAAGAAGGCATTCTTATCTCTTCTAGGTATTCTCTGGAATTCTGCATTTAATTGGGCATATCTTTCTTTTTCTCCCTTGCCTTTCGCTTCCCTCCTTTCCTCAGCTGTTTACAAAGCTTCCTCAGATAGCCATTTTGCTTTCTTGCATTTCTTTTTCTTTGGGATGGTTTTGGTTGCTACCTGTTCTACAATGTTGCGAACCTCTGTCCATAGTTCTTCAGGCACACTGTCTATCAGATCTAATTCCTTAAATCTATTTGTCACCTCAACTGTATATTCAACAGGGATATGATTTAATTCATACCTGACTAGCCTAGCACTTTTTCCTACTTTCTTTAATTTAAGCCTAAACTTTGCAACAAGAAGCTCATGGTCTGAGCCACAGTCAGCTCCTGGTCTTGTTTTTACTGACTGTATAGAGCTTCTCCATCTTTGGCTGCAGAGCATATAGTCAATCTGATTTCTGTGTTGACCGTCTGGTGATGTCCATGTATAAAGCCGTCTGTTAGGTTGTTGGAAAAGAGTGTTTGCTATGACCATAATATTTTCTTGACAAAATTCTATCACCCTGTGCCCTGCTTCATTTTGTACTCCAAGGCCAAACTTGCCTGTTATTCCAGTTATCTTTTGGCTTCCTACTTTAGCATTCCAATCCCTCATGATGATAAGGACATCATTTTTGTGTGTTAGTTCTATAAGGTGCTGTAGGGCTTCATAGAACCGGTCAAATTCACCCTCTTCAGCACTGGTGGTTGGGGCATAGACTTGGAGTACTGTGATATTGAATGGTTTGCCTTGGATTTGATCTGAGATCATTCTGTCATTTTGAGGATTGTATCCCAGTATTGCTTTTCCTACTTTTTTATTCACTATGATAGCTACTCCATTTCTTCTGAGGGATTCTTGCCCGCAGTAGTATACCTGATGGTCATCTGAATTAAATTCACCCATTCCTGTCCATTTTAGTTCGCTGATACCTAAGATGTCGATGTTTAGTCTTGTCATCTCTTGTTTGACCACGTCCAGTTTTCCTTGATTCATGGATCTTACATTCCAGGTTCCTATGGAGAAAAAATCTTTACAGCATCGGACTTTCCTTTCACCACCAGACATATCCACAGTTGAGCGTCCTTTCGGCTTTGGCCCAGTTGCTTCATTCTTTCTGGCGCGACTAGTACTAGCCCTCTGCTCTTCTCCAGTAGCATATTGGACGCCTTCCGACCTGAGGGGCTCATCTTCCAGCGTGATATCATTTTGCCTTTTGGTACTGTCCATAGGGTTTTCATGGCAAAGATACTGGAGTGGTTTGCCATTTCCTTCTCCAGTGGATCACGTTTTGTCAGAACTCTCTGCTATGACCTTTCCGTCTTGGGTGGCCCTGCACCGCATAGCTCATAGCTTCATTGAATTACGCAAGCCCCTTCGCCACAACAAGGCAGTAATCCATGAAGGGGATAGGAACTGCTACCACTGGTGTAATGTATTGGGATTTTTACTTGAACTGATTCACGTGTCTGTTTGAATGCTACTTAAGGTTGCTCAATGATGTGTCTGTGTAACGGTCACTGACTAAGCCAGACTTGTCTCCAAGAAGATCATTGGATGATTTGGGGCGGGAATGGGTTCCTTTAAACCTATTGGCCACTGCCTAGTGGCCAACCATATAAGTAGCTGTGCAGCAGCCTGTTTCAGTTCTGTTCCTGTTTACTTCAGTAAAGCAATGATCCTGTTTGCAACCACCCGTCTCGCTTATTGCCTGCAAAGAACTGGCTACACATCACTGGCGACAAGGATGGGATGTTGCTTCTTCGAAAGAGCTTGAAGTCACTGGGATGAGGCCAGCACAGTGCCTAGCAGGGGCCACGTTCCCTCCCCTCGGTCTGCCTAGCAAGCCACGCTAGAGACCACCCCGCCCTGTGGACCAGTCCCAGGGCCTCTGAAGAAGCAAGCTGCATGAGGCAACATGAGGCATGAGCCACGAAGACTTGTCAAAGGTCGGAAAGCTTGAGGAATTCGATGTCACACACCCGGAGAGATGGTCATCCTACATTTCAAGAGTAGAGAACTACCTCCATGCCAACCAAGTTGCCGAAGATGACCTGAAGGCTGCAACACTTCTCTGTGTCTGCAGGTCTGCAACGTTCAACATCGGGAAGAACCTAGTCGCACCAGCACAGCTGGAGTCCATTACTTATGTGGACCTGAAGAAACGGCTCAGTGACCATTTCCAACCGAAGCTGTCGGTGATAGCGTCGATGCATGCTTTCGAACAGCGAGTACAACAACCCGGTGAGATGGCCACAGAGTTCATCGTGGCGTTGAGACAAGCTTTGCGCCTTTGTCAATTCTCGGACTTGGAAGAAAGACTTCGAGATTGTCTCGTCTGTGGACTAAGGAGTAGAGAGCTCAAACAAAAATCTTTCACGAAGGAGACTCTCTCACTACAAGAAGCCTTAAAAAAAGTTATGGTGGATGAAGCTGCTGGCAGGGCCATGAAGGTATTGAGGCCCACCAAAAGCACTCCACACAATGAAGCTATACATCACAAGAATGCCGAGCATCAAGAAGATGTCAACTATGTTAGGCATATGGTGTTAGCCTACAATGTTGGGTTGAAAATATATTAACCATGATGTTATGTCTTTAAGATGTTAATTGGCCAATGGGTGTGTAAGTGTTCTCGTGGCCATAAGAGGAAGCTAGGAACGTAGCTTCTTTCTCTCTCTGAATTCACTGCTCTCTACTATTACTGTTTTTGCTCTGTTACCTGAACTGTGTATTGACCTCTGGACCGGTAAGAAGACTTTGTATTTTGGATTGCTACTTGGACTGTTTATTTTTGACCGTGCATTTTTGTTCTTACACCACCTCAAAGTAAAATACTTTTTGCTTTTACAACTCAGTGTACTCTTGTGGTTACTGTGTGACTCTTACTGCTCTCAGTACCCTTCCTTGTCTGTGCAACTCCTTGGTAGCACAAGGAGACCTCTGCACAACAATTCCTTAACATTGGTTATGGGCCCAGGCCTGTACTGAGAGTTAGTACACACAGTATTCCTAGCTGAGTTTGTGTTAGCTATTTGGTGTAAAATGGCACAAGAACAGTTGTCAGGCATCTCCTGGATAACCCGGTTGGATGGGAAAAACTATGTTTCCTGGTCCACGAAATGCTGCTTGCTTTTGCGCAAGGAAGGACTATGGACTGTAGTAAATAACCCTCCTGATACTACTGCCTGGGATCCAGATGACGAAGAGGATGCAAAGAAGATAGACGACTTTAAACGAAACAATGAGAAAGCTCTTTGCATTATTGGACTAACACTGAATGACCAGCAGCTAGTCCACATTGTGGATGGTGGTTTTCCCCCCTCACATGTTTCCTCGAGTGGTGGGTGGCCCCATGGTTTTCCTCGGTGTTGTCTCTTCAGTAGGTCTATTTCCACTTCCTCTGCCAGGACATACCAGTCGTCGAGATGGTGTGGGTCTCCTTGAGGCAATCAAGTGTCATACAGGTCGTAGTTTAGCCCGTCTTTGAAATGACTAAGGAGGATATCTTCTGGCCAGTTCAGCTTGCTGGCAATGGCTCAGAATTCTTGGGTATATTCAGCCACTGCCCGCCTGCCCTGTCTTACCGTTTTGATTCTCTCTTGGGCCTTACAATCAGCCAAAGGATCCTCAAACCACCGCCTCAAGGATGACATGAATCGGTTGAAATCGTTGAGTTCTGGGGCATTGGAGTCATGTAGCTTCACCACCCAGTCTGCAGCCGGTCCATCCAGGGCGGATTGCACAATGCGGATGCGGGCTCTGTTACTGGAGATGTCCCATCCGTATTCTTCCATGTAGCTGAGGATTTGGGTTTGGAAAAACCCCAAGCGTGGCAGCTCCCCCTTGAATTTTGCTTCCAGGGGTGGAAGTCTTTGACCGGACCATTGTCTGCGCCACGGGCGGTATTGCCCCTCATCCTGATCCCCGTCTGTGGTTCTGGGGGAGGTGGATACTACTGAGGCAGCAACTCCTGTTCCAGCAGACGGCCCCAGTGTTGCAGGTACCAGATCCCCTCCATTGTCTCTCCAGTTGCAGCCCCAGGCGCTGCTGCGGCTGTGGTACTCAGTTGTCTTCATCGGATCAATAGCTCTTTCTAGCATCCGCTCCTCTTCACTGATGTGCAGGGAGCTCTCCATCTCTTGCCTCCATCCCGGTTGGTGGCCGCCCCGCCTCAGGGTCACTTTCCCCGATGTCTTTTCCCACTCAGTTTTCCTTCCAACGCCCATTGACCACCGCGGTTTTCAGTCGCATGGCTCCACCTCTTTTTCCCTAGAGGAATATGATGCTTCAGCTTCCGACCGTTGCTGGGATTTCGTTTGAGAGGAAAACTCCCTCTCCATGGGGCTTCCCTCCTCTCTTGTTCCGTCATCAGACATTGTATTTATTGCAAAGTCCCCCGGTAAGGTTTTCCCTTCCAGGTTGACTCTTACTACATATCCTGTCTAATGTCAAGACCCACCCCAATCCACATCTTAGGAAAGAAAGAACTCTTGAACCAGAAATTGTCCAAAAGGAGCTTTTACTAAAACATGTTTGGAGATGGAAATACTAGACAGGATCTGAAACTGTGTTACAGTGTGGTACTTTTTAAAGGGTCCCTGGTCAAACCCTCTCCCTTTTTTTTTTTAATCCCATTTATATCCCACCCTTCTCCGAAGACTCAGGGCGGCTTACAATTTAAAGCACAAATCAATGTGCTTAGCAATAGCCATCATTCTATGTATATGCATGCTTATTAGGGCTTTCGCCCCCCCCAAGCGGCATTATTACAAAGTCAGCTTATTGCCCCCAACAGTCTGCGTCCTCATTTTACCTACCTCAGAAGGATGGAAGGCTGAGTCAACCTTGAGCCTGGTGGGATTCGAACCTGCACTAATTGCAGGCAGCTGGTGTTACTTAAGGAGGCATTAGCCCACTGCTCCCTTCAAGCCATCTGGTTTGTCCCGGATCAATTAAAACTCAGGTGTCAAATCCTTCC
>JAKJMR010016731.1:0-10445 GCA_024449315.1 Daboia siamensis
TTATTATTATTATTATTATTATTATTATTATTATTATTATTATTATTTACGGGAGTACCTTTTGCTGGCGTTAACTTCCCATCGTCCTGTGCGCTTCCACAGAGAGGGCCTCCTCAGGGTGCCGTCGGTCAGGGAATGTCGACTGGCAGCCCCCAGGGAGAGAGCATTCTATGTGGGCGCGCCTGCCCTCTGGAACCAGCTCCCTGTTGAGTTCTGGATGGCTCCCGACCTTTGCTCTTTTCGCTGCGACCTGAAGACTTGGCTATTTGAACTTGCCAGCCTGGACTGAGGGATTGGGGTTTTAGATTTTAAATTTTAAATTTTAGAACCTGTTTTATTGTTTAGGGCTACTTGCTTTAATTTATTTTAATTTTTGTATATTATGTGTTGTATATAGTGTTTTAATTGCCCTGTACACCGCCTCGAGTCCTTCGGAAGAGGGGCGGTATATAAATCCTAATAATAATAATAATAATAATAATAATAATAATAATAATAATAATAACAATAATAATAACAACAACAACAACAACAACAACAACAATAATAATGATTCAACTCCATTCAATTCAACTCAATTCAATTCCATTCAACTCCATTCAACTCAATTCAACTCCTTCAACTCCATTCAACTCCATTCAACTCCATTCAACTTCATTCAACTCCATTCAATTAAATTCAACTCCATTCAACTCCGTTCAACTCCGTTCAACTCCATTCAACTCCATTCAACTCCATTCAACTCAACTCAATTCAATTCAATTCAGTTCAATTCAATTCTTAGTAGCAAAAGCACTGAAAAAGACAGAGACAAAATCAAAATCTTCTTCAGAGACAATTTGGTGCAGTGGTGAAGGTATCAGGGTGAGAACTGGGAGATTGTGAGTTCCAGTCTTGCCTTGGGCACAAAGCCAACTGTGTAATTGGGGCCAGCCACTCTCTCTCCAACCCTAGGAAGTAGGCAAAGGCAAACCACTTCTGGAAAACCTTGTTAAAAAAACTGCAGGTTGTTTCCTTGGCAACAATGAGAAAGTGGTTCGGCACTGACTTCCAATGTATATACTGTATTTGATTTAATTAATTATATGTCATCAGGTTGGGCTGATTCTTAGCAAATACAGACCAGTGATCGCGAAGCTTTTAGAGACTGAGTGCCCAAACTGCAACCCAAAACCCACTTATGTATCGTCGGGTGCCAGGTGGGCGTGGCCCATTGGGTGGGTGTGGCCCACTGGGTGGGCGTGGCTGCAATGGTAACGGCAGACTGGGTGGGACTAAAAAGTTCAATCAATCAATTCCAACTTTGCGAGAACTTTTTTTTCTCCTGGAAGAAGTTGAAATTGATTGATTGATTGAAACTTTTTTTTTTTGCACATGGGGGCGGAGGCCTAAAGTGAAAAGGTTTTATAAAACTCAGCTGAAGGCCTATGACTGGGGCGATGGCAAGTGTGCCCACAGAGAGGGCTCTGTGTGCCACCTGTGGCACGCGTCCATAGGTTCGCCACCCCAGACATAGACTCCAGAAAGATTGTGCAAAAGAGCCACAAAGATGATCAGAGGACTGGAGACCAAAACATATGAAGAACGACTACGGGACTTGGGTTTGGCTAGTCTAAAGAAAAGAAGAAATAGGGGAGACATGATAGCAATATTCCAGTATTTGAGGGGCTGCCACAAAGAAGAGGGGCCCAGGTTGTTCACCAGAGCACCAGAGGGAAGGATGAGAAACAATGGTTGGAAACTGATCAAAGAGAGAAGAAAACCTGGAATTAAGGAGAAACTTCCTGACAGTGAGGACAATCAACCAGTGAAACAGCTTACCCCCAGAAATCGTGGGTGCACCATCACTGGAGATTTTTAAGAAGAGACGAGACATTCACCTGTCTGAGATGGTATAGGTTCTCCTACTTGAGCAGGGGGCTGGACTAGAAGACCTCCAAGGTCTCTTCCAGCTTTATTCTATTCTAATTAAAAGAAGGGCTCGGAGTCATGTGACAGGAGTGTTCCAAGATCCTTCCAATGCTTTTATTCTGTTGTTATTCTGTTATTCTGACCGTGATGATGATCTTATAGTTTGACTTTTGGGGACTTGCTTTGAATGGTTGATTTTTATGATGCACAGCCTGAACTGTAAACAGCTTAGAGCTGTCTGCGATTGAAGCAGTCTGACATCACTTATATACATAAGACAATAAAGTCACAGGGGAAAGAACAGAAACAAAGGGAAGATAATTTCTACACGACTTTCTCTTGTACCAATCTCTTTTTTCCTAAGTTGGTACCCTCCTGGTACATTGGATTAAAGTTTTCAGGGTGGCTCAATCACCCTGCAAACTTGTTTAGGAGACAAAAATAAATTATTCAGTAAAGAACCATGAAACCTCTACTAACAACAGAATAACAGAGTTGGAAGGGACCTTGGAGGTCTTCTAGTCCAACCCTTTGCTCAGGCAGGAAACCTTATACCATTTCAGACAAATGGATGTCCAGTCTTTTCTTAAAAACCTCCAGTGTTGGAGCATTCACAACTTCTAGAGGCAGGTTGTTCCACTGGTTAATTGTTCTAACTGTCAGGAAGTTTCTCCTTAGTTCTAGGTTGCTTCTCTCCTTTTTTTTTTTTTTTTTTAATTAAAAAGTTTTTCAATACATTTTATTTATTACATCCCTTCCCCCAACCCTTCCCTCCCTTCCCAACCCCGTCCCACCCTCTCACCCTCCCCTTCCCTTCCCCCCACCCCCCACCCCCGACTTCCCAGAGCTGGATACAAGGTATAAAAATAAAGTAACCAATCATAAACTCCCATATACTACTAACAATAAACTATTAAGTCTCTCGCACTTTAGCTCTTATATGTTGACTACAAGCAATATACTTATTCAAATGCTAGATGAAACTTTTTAGTCCCGTATTTATTCTGGATGTAATCAATCCATTTCTTCCACTCCACAATATATCGTTGTTGCGAATGGTCTTTCAAATATGCTGAAATCTTCGCCATTTCCGCCAGGTTGGAAACTTTTAAAGTCCATTCCTCTATAGTCGGCAATTCTTCCTTCTTCCAATATTGCCCTATTAAAAGTCTCGCTGCCGTAATTAAGTTCAACATCAAATTAATGTCCAGCACAGTAGTATCAGTAATAATGCCCAATAAAAACAACTGCGGACAAAACTTTATCCTTTTCTTGAATATCTTCTGCATATTCCACCAAATTTTAATCCAAAATGCTTTAATCTTTTTACAAGTCCACCATATATGAAAGTACGTTGCATCTTCACCGCCACATCTCCAACATTTAGGCTGATAATTCGGATACATACTTGCTAACTTTTTAGGATCTAAATGCCACCTATAAAACATTTTATAAAAATTCTCTCTTAAGTTTTGGGCTTGCGTAAATTTCACATTTCTAACCCAGATCTTTTCCCAAGTGTCCACTGTAATAACTTCATGAATATTCTGTGCCCATTTTATCATACAATCCTTAACAATTTCTGTTTCTGAATCAATCTCTATCAATGCAAGATATATCCGTTTGATATGTGCTGGTCCCTGATTTCTAATTTGCTTTACCAAGTTTTCATCCTCCATTAAAAAACCAATTTTCTGATCCTCTTTCCACCTGGCTTGTAATTGCCCATATTGAAACCAAGTTTGTACAATCTTTTTTTCTCGTAAAAGATTATATGACTTCAAACACCATACATTCCTCTCCAAACTCAAAATTTCCTTATATGTAGTCACATCATGTTTAAATCCAACATTTATGTTCTCTATTGCGTGCTTGGGTATTGCCCATAAAGGTATCTTGTAATTTAACTTTTGTCTATGCTTTTTCCAAACTCGCAACAGAGCATACCTGAAAATATGCATTTTAAACACATTGTCTACCTTCTTATCATACAATAAATATGCATGCCAACCAAATAACAAATCATGCCCTTCAAGATTTAATAATCTCCCCTGTGTCAAATTAATCCAATCACTTATAGCTGATAATGCAGCAGCTTCATAATATAATTTAAGATTGGGCATTTTTAGACCACCTCTTTCACGCGTATCCTGCATAATTTTAAATTTAACCCGTGGCCTTTTCCCTGCCCAAACGAATTTATTAATACCCTTCTGCCATTCCTCCAAATTTGAATCCTTTTTAAGAATGGGTATCATTTGAAACAAAAATAAAAATTTTGGCAATACATTCATTTTTACTGCTGCAATTCTTCCCAATAATGACAATTGCAATTTTTTCCAACTATCCAATTCTTTTTGCACTTTGTTCCATAACTTTTCATAATTGTTTTTATATAATTTAACATTTGAGGGTGTTAAGTATACCCCCAAATATTTAACCCTTTCAACAATTTCAAATCCAGTTAAGCTTTCTAAAGCTACCTTTTGTAAAACTGTCATATTTTTAGATAACATTTTAGTTTTTTGTATATTAATCTTAAATCTAGAAACTTTCCCATATTGCGATATTAACTCCATCAATTCCATAACAGAATTTTCTGGGTGTGTCAACGTAATAACCAGATCATCCGCAAACGCCCTCAATCTGTAATCCTGATCTCTTATTTGAATTCCCTTAATTGTTTCCGAATTCCGTATTTTAATCAGTAATATCTCCAACGTTAAGACAAATAATAAAGGTGATAACGGGCAACCCTGCCTCGTACCCTTTTCAATATTACACACTTCAGTCAAACTATTATTAACTATTATTCGAGCTGTTTGCTTTTGATATAATGCCCTGATTGGTTGTAAAAATTCATCCCCAAAATTCATTTTATCTAATACTTTCAGCAAAAATTTCCAATCCAATTGATCAAAGGCTTTTTCAGCATCCAAAAAGATCAATGCTGCAGAGATCTGGTTATTCCTTTCCAAAAATTCCAACAAATCAACTATATGTCTCACATTGTTTTTCATTTGTCTACCACTTATAAACCCAGTTTGATCACCATGGATTACCTGTTGCAATACCCTCATCAGTCTACTAGCTAAAACCTTAGCAAATATCTTGTAGTCCGTATTCAAAAGTGATATTGGCCTATAATTTCTTGCTTGAGTAACGTCCTGATCTTCTTTCGGAATTAAAGAAATAAAAGCAGTTTTCCAAGACGGAGGCACTCCTCCCCCTTTTTGAATTGTCTGAAACAGTTCCTTTAATGGCTTTATCATCTCAAACTGTAGATTTTTATAATACGCAGCAGTCAAACCATCCGTGCCTGGCGCTTTACCTACTTTTAACTGTTTAATTGCCAAAAATATTTCTTCCTCAGTTATCAACTGATTCATCTCTTCTTTTTGCTCTTGCGTGAGAACCGGGATGCTAAAGTCTTTTAAATATAAATCAATGTCCATTTCATTAATCTTATCTCTAGCATATAATTTAGAATAAAAATCAACAAAGGTTTCCTTGATAAGATTCTGTTGATACACAATCTTTCCCTTATGTTCTATTTTATCTATATTAGAAACCCTTTGCTTCTTCCTTAGCATATAAGCTAACCATCTACCTGGTTTATTGGCATTGCAAAAAGTATTATGCCTTGCAAACCGTAAATTAGTTGCCACCTGATCAGCCATTAACTTGTCAAATTGTCCTCTTAATAACTTAATAGTCTCTTTAATCTTCACATCCGATGGATTCAAAATTAAAACCTTTTCTTTTTCCTTAATCTCTGTCTCTAATTCTTTCCTCCTAAATTCCAAATTACGTCTATATTTATTGTTAAGATATATCAACACACCTCTCATATACGCCTTACTAGCATCCCATACCATTTCCATAGAAGTACCCTTATGCATGTTTGTTTCAAAAAAAACCTTCATCTGTTTTTTACACTCTTCCACATTTTTCTGATTTCTGAACAAATTCTCATTTAAACGCCAGGAGCGTCGTTCTCTAATGTCTTTTCCAATCTCTAACCAAACTGGGCTGTGATCAGACATAGTCCTTGAACAAATCTTTATCTTCTTAGTTCTAAAAAAAAGATCATTAGTCAATAATATAAAATCAATCCTGGAAAAAGATTGATGTCTGTCAGAAAAAAAAGTATAGTCCCTTTCTTGTGAGTTCCTCTCCCTTCAAACATCACGTAAATCCATATCATCCATCATCTCAAAAAAAGATTTAGGCAATTTAGCATGACTTGGGGTACTTCTATAAGATCCACTCTTATCCATTTGTACATTCAAAACACCATTCCAGTCTCCCATAAAAATAAAAGATTTGTAATCCAATTGGGCAATCCTGCTGTGTAATAAACTATAAAAATCAGCTTGCTGTTGATTTGGAGCATATAATCCGACCAAAAGAGGTTTTTTTGCCTTCTATTAACAAGTCCACAATAACATATCTTCCTTGTTGATCTGCTTCAATTAACTCTGCTGTAATTGTATTCTTAACGTAAATAACCACTCCATTTTTCTTGTTAACTGCGGAAGCAATAAATTGTGTACCTAATCTTGAATTTAATAAATGCTTTTGGTCCATAGCTCTAATATGTGTTTCTTGTAAACAAATAACATCAGTCTTAAATTGCTTTAAATATTGAAAAATTTTCTTTCTCTTCTGTGGTGAGTTTAATCCATTGACATTCCAAGTTAAAAACTTAGTCACCATTTCTGGCAACCCGAAGCTTTTGGAGCGCGTCTTCCAGAATCCCCTTCACATTTTTAGGTCGCGCTCCTCCCACAGCTTCGCTATAGGTACACTTTGGAGGTTCCACAACATTCTGCTGATCCTGCTCTTGCTCACGTCTGATTCGTCTCGAAGCAGCACGCGTAATCCTCTGGTCTTTTACTTCTTCTGATACTGTTGAAATTTGACCCACTCCTGCTGCTCTCTCATCTGTCTGTATTCCTTCGGCATCATGAGACTTTCCCTCCTTTGTTGATTCCAGAAGTGGTATGGGGATTGCTTTTAAAACATTGCTATAAAAATCACGTGCCTGCATCACTGTAGCAAGACGGTATCTTGTGTCTTCAAACATTACCACCATACCCACTGGGATCTCCCATCTAAACTTGATATCAAGTCGCTTAAGCTCCTGTGCCAGAAATGCAAATTCCTTTCGTTTCCTTAAAATTTTTGGAGGGATCTCTTTTAAAACCAGAACTTCTTGCTCTGCAATCACAAGCTTAGTATTGTAAGAGACTTGAATAACTTCATTCCTGGTTGCTCTCTTTGTAAAATAAACAACCACATCTCTAGGTAGTTTCCTTTGTCTCGCAATCCAGGAATTAACGCGGAAAATTTTATCTATATCTTCTGCAATTCCTTCAGCTGGCCTTCCCAACACATCTTCCAGAGCAACAGAGACTATTTTCTTCAAATCTTCCTTGAGATTCTCCTTAAGACCCCTAATTCTCACAGCAAACTCCATTTCATGATATTGTACCAATGTCAGATCATAATCAATTTTATCCACCACATTCTCTGTCTCTAATATCTTTGCATCCAATTTAATATTATTTTGAGTGAGATCCTCCACTCTTTCGTCCAGGCGTTCAATACATAACGCCATGCCTTGAAATGCAAGCAAGATGTCCTCCCTTATTACTGTAAACTTTTCATCCATAATTTCTGTCAGCTTCTCATCCAACTTGTCATCTATCATCTCAGCTAAATGCTGTGAATGCTTTTCCAAAGCATCTTGCAAAACTTTAACTGTTAAAACAGGCGAAGGTGAAGGTGCAGGAGGTGCTATAACTTGCAATGAAGATTGCGGCAGGGGGGAAGCCCCCGCACTTTTAGTAAGTTTAGAAGATTTAGCCGCCATTTTTTCCCCTCTTTTGCAACTACGCACTTTCACTTTCAAAGTCTTCAATGTGGATTGAGCCAAAGATCAAAAGTTCACTTACTCCTTATTCTCTTGCATCGCTCTGCCTGCTTTCATTATCTTCCAAAGTCCATTCTTGTAAGCAGGGATGGTTGCGTTCGCCTTGTTCTGCTCCAAAAAAAACCGGAGCAGACACGCTGCGCAGCCCGGAGAAATCCAAGCTTCGGGGGGGCTCAATCCTTCAGCCGCCAGAACTTAAAGCCCTGGCGGCCCCAGAGAGCCCTTCCCCTACTTGGATACTCACCCCCTCCTCTTCTCCCGAGGAGGGGGCTTCCGAACCGCCGAAACAGCTGATCGGCGCTGTTTTCGGCGGTTCTACAAAGCCGCAAAGCTGACAACTTAAAAGCAGCTGTCGGCGGCGGCGCCTTGCCACCCGGAAGTCGGTTGCTTCTCTCCTTGACTAGTTTCCATCCATTGCTTCTTGTCCTGCTTTCAGGTGCTTTGGAGAATAGCTTGACTCCCTCTTCTTTGTGGCAGCCCCTGAGATATTGGAACACTGCTATCATGTCATCCCTCACCCTTCTCTTCATTAAACTACACATACCCAATTTGTAAGTACCATTTCAGACAAATGGGTGTCCAGTTTCCTCTTAAAAATCTTCAGTGATGAAACTCCCGCAACTAGAGGCAAGTTGTTCCACTGATTAATTGTTCTCACTGTTAAGAAGTCCATGTTCTAATTTCTGAACATGTTCTGTTCCAGGCCACAAGTACACACATACAGAGGGAGTTAGATGTGTTTATTGTTACAACTGACTCCGATCATCCACCCACCCCCATGTATTCAAAGTCTTTTCACCTAGTCCTGTACAAATGCACATTGACCAAAGTTTCCTCAAGAGTCTCAGGTCAAGGGTAACAAAGTAAAATCAACCAGGCTGATTTTAAAGGAACAACTTCTTGTTGTTGTTACAGTAGCTGCGAAGTCGTGTCCGACCCCTCGCGACCCCATGGACAATGTTCCTCCAGGCCTTCCTGTCCTCTACTATCTTCCGGAGTCCATTTAAGCTCACGCCTATCGTTTCAGTGACTCCATCCAACCACCTCATTCTCTATCGTCCCCGTCTTCTCTTGCCCTTAACCTTTCCCAGCATTAGGCTCTTCTCCAGTGAGTCCTTCCTTCTCATTAGGTGGCCAAAGTATTTGAGTTTTAGCTTCAGGATCTGGCCTTCTAAAGAGCAGTCAGGGTTGATCTCCTCTAGGACTGACCGGTTTGATCGCCTTGCAGTCCAAGGGACTCACAGGAGTCTTCTCCAGCACCAGAGTTCAAAGGCTTCAATTCTTTGGCACTCAGCCTTTTTTATGGTCCAACTTTCACTGCCATACATTGCAACTGGGAAGAGCATAGCCTTGACTATACGCACTTTTGTTGGCGGGATGATGTCTCTGGTTTTTAGTGTGCTGTCTAGATTTGCCATGGCTTTCCTCCCCAGGAGCAAGCGTCTTTTAATTTCTTGGAAGGTACACTACTCCACTAAAAAGCAACATGCATTCTACTCCTACCCTTGTCAACTAATGGTACCAATTGGCCTATGTGAGTCCTTCCTATACACTTTGCAGAGGAAATCAGCAAAATGCTGGAGGGCTCATAATATCCAAAGAGAAGCAAAACAACATTGCATTCTTTTTCAGTGCAATGAAGTAAAATTGGTTTGAATCTATAGCAGACTGAAAAAAAAAAAACAATAACTAGAAACGAACATAAATGACAATGTAAACAAAAAACAAATTCAGAACTAAACGAAAAAGGAATGAGAGAAAGAATGAAACACATTAAACCATCTACAGAGGAATTCAGCTCTCCAAAAACAAAGATCTTCAGTGCAAAATCTTCTATCGATCTCATTTTCTATAATGTTGATAAAAGGACAATTCATATATAAAAAGTGTACAAATGCTATTGCTGCAGTGCTTACCATTCAGCCCAAAAATGATGTTGCTTCTTGCTTATAAAAAAATGCAGCTGGATAAAGTTTATGTTCCAATTACAATGAAATGAAACATTTTTGAGTGTCAATTCTGAGGTCAGGGAAGAAACTAGCCATTTTTATTTTTTTTTAAAAAAATCCCCACAGCCAAGTCCTGCAAATAGGCCTATTTGAATAGCCTGCAATACAGTAATTTGTTCTGAGCACTTTTAAAAAGAAAACACAGCAAAACAAACCCACTCAGATTTATTTTAGATTTTTCAGATAGCGAAAGAAGAGAAAGCTAACACATCACCTCTTTTTCTATTCCAAAAACAACACATTGCTTTTAGTTCTAGACATGGGGTGAAGTGTCAACAACAATGGAATGGAATGGAATGGAATGGAATGGAATAGAATAGAATAGAATAGAATAGAATAGAATGGAATAGAATAGAATAGAATAGAATAGAATAGAATAGAATATATGGAATGGAATAGAATAGAATAGAATAGAATAGAATAGAATAGAATAGAATAGAATAGAATAGAATAGAATATATGGAATGGAATGGAATAGAAAATATGGAATGGAATGGAATAGAAAATAGAGAATGGAATGGAATGGAATGGAATGGAATGGAATAGAATAGAATAGAATAGAATAGAATAGAATAGAATAGAATAGA
>JAKJMR010016732.1:0-26644 GCA_024449315.1 Daboia siamensis
TGAGGCACGATCCTTCGCCCTCTACTAAGGTGATTTTTACCTTAACAGGCTCCAGCTAATTGGCACTTCCAGAAGCAGTTCGGAGCTGGAGGTGAACTGAAGAAAAAAGGGGAAAGAGAGGAGAGGCTATAAAAGTACATGGTTTGGGTGGGGGAAGGGGAAAAAACTCAACAGGAAAGTTTTAATCCCTTTAAACAAATGTAATAGTTTTACACCCTTTAATTGAGTCTCTCTGTGGCTTTTAGAAAGTTTTCTTTGAAGGTAAATCGGTTTAATTTGAAGCTAAAGCTTTTCACAATTGTTGGAGCCTTTCTGTCCTGACTTGCAATATTGTGACATGTGACATGCCTAAGGCAGCTTAAAGAGAGAGAAAAACTGAGTTTGTTTTTCTTTATTTTCTTGCTTTGCACTTGATTACTGTGTCTTTAAGAGTACAGGGAAGGGATTGGGGGGTGCATTCTTACTACATTGTGGAAGAGCTCAGAAGGTTGCCAACCAGCTAGCTCAGGAGTCTACAAACTTGAAAACTTTAAGACCTGTGGACTTCAACTCCCAGAATTCCTCAACCAGCCATGAGGGTTGAAGAATTCTGGGCGTTGAAGTCCACAAGTCTTAAAGTTTGAAGACCCCCCTGAACTAGCTGGTAGTGGTGCATATTAATAAACATGGGTAAATTCATCATAAATTTGTTTTTTGGTTTTTTGGTTTATTGATTTTTTAAAACATAAGTCATATAATAATTGGTTAACAGTGTGTTTGCTAGGTTTACATTTATAAAGAGAAATCATTAACAATTGGTTTCTATAATTCATAATCCATATATACAAACAAATGTTTCTCTTTACAATATTCTCTCTGGTAGATCCCATCATCTATATTCTTAATTTTCACTTTAATATTTTTCCTTTGACCCGTATCTTTCTTAATCAATACGTTTTGCTAAATCCAAAAGTTTTTCCATATATTTGTTTTTTTTCCAACCAATTATACAATTTATTGCAGATTTCATAATAATCTGTTTCACTCTTATCCTTGACTTCTAACATCAACCTGTCCATTTCAGCACAGCATAAAATCTTATTTATTACCTCTTCTTCTGAGGATATCTCCTTATCTTTCCGTCTCTGTGCAAAGATTAATCTTGCTTCTGTTAGCATGTGTAATAATAGGTATAGGCAGGGCTGTTTTTGTCATAGAATGCCCAGAACAGAGTTCCGGCACCTTTTTTTGATGGAACCTTGTAGGGTAGGCAAGGCAGGTTGTATGACATATGAGTTCCGGCACCTTTTTTCTTCTCAGCTAGTAAATGTCTCCCTTCTCGGTCTTTAACACTTGTTCAAAATGTCCACTTTCTCCGTTTCATCAGCACTTTTTATTCCTCAGTCCTTTAAATCATTCTGACTTCTTACCTGCTTTTCACAGAAAAGGAGAAAGACCATCCTTGATCTTTATCCTTTTCATTCCATATAGTTCAACTGGTTAAGGTAAAAACCTCGTTGGCCCCAACTTTCTATCACCGCTATTCTACGGGGGGGGGGGGGGGGGGAAGAGGTTTTTTTTTCTGGGGCTCCTTTTCTCTTCTCCCTTTTTAAAAATCTTCCAGGACAGTTCTCCCTTCCCGGATCACTCACATGGGGTTGTTAGGGTCATTAGGTATACACACCACCAGATCTGTCACACTGTCATTCTGCTGATTCTCCGTAGCTTTCTGTCCAGCTGGCTGCTGTCAATTCTTCATGGCCACCATTCTGGGCTGTCTCCTTTCCCCATCTGGCTTCTACAAGGTCTTCCTGCTTCTATCGGACCCGACCAACGTCTAGGACCGCTTTGCAGAATGCCTCCTTCTTCTGATCCCCCTCCGAGGGACCTAGGACTTCAAAAAATCTGCCAGGTGAAGGGAAGTGGCTGTAAAGACAGCACTCTTATCCAGTGTGCCGTCCCAGCACAGCCATTCTCCTTGGCAGCTGGCTCCATCCCCCCTCTAAATTCATCATACATTTGACAGTGCAAAGGGAAAGTGATTTAACAAAGGAACAGCCACCAAAGAAATTAAAACTGGTACTTTTTTTCCTTTTTTTCTACAGTTTGTAATAGTTTATTAGATTATAGAATAAAATACAAAAATATAAAAGCAAATAGTAGGACACAGTGGGGAGGAAGAAGGGGGAAAAAGTGAGGGGCCGAAGGTAAAAAGAACAAATTCCTCTGTTGCAGTAGAAGGAAGCATTAACATTGAACCTCAACTTTTTACTTTTCCATATTATTATAAACTAGTCATTTCTATAACAAATGAATCTAATCAGTAAAACCCAAAATTCCCCCCTTTTTTTAGTCATCAAGTTTTTGACACCTTATTAAGCACTGATGGTACTCAAATATTGTCATGTCCTAAAAGTGGTACAATCTGTGAAAAGGTTGAAAAGCCTTGAAGACACGTTGCACACTTCCCAAGATGCACCACTGGAGGGCGAGCTGGCTTCACAATAGAGAGAAAGACAAGTGGCTCTTCCTGCAGTCACCTAAGGCCCCGTCCCTTCCTGGAGTTGAAATTAGGAAGGTTTAGAGCCGTCAAGAATCTGACTGACTGCACAAAGCACATCTCTACACCAAAGTGGTGTCTATTTATCTTCTTGCATAGAACATGCTTTCGAACTGTGTAGGGCATCAACAGCAGATAGAGGGTGCTGTTCCCTTGTGCCTACACCCTGCTGGGCTGACGACCCAACCGCCGGAACCGGATGCCTGGTGGGGGCCCCACTTGGATCCAACAGCGACCTGCCTTCCCACACAGCCTGCAGTCGTCCTGCTGGAATGGGCAGGAATGCAGTCTGGGTGGGGCCCCTCACCTGTGGAGTGTCAGGAATATGGCCAGTAGAAGAGATTAAACCCCATGGAAACAGATATCAAGGGACTTTATTGTAGACCTGCCCGAAAGCTCAGGGAATACAATAATTTGGTGATAAACAATTTGTTTTCCAAACAAGTGCACTTTATACCCTCTCAAAAAATTCCCTCCTTGCACACTTTGGCTAAACTATTCATGCAGCATGTCTACATGGTGCTCCATAAAGAATTCGAGGGTTTCCCAAAATAGAACAAGATAACTTAAAGGCAACAATAATCCAGGAATTTGAAGCATCGTTGGATTTGACAAAAGAAGAATAGGAAACAATAATAGTGAAGGACTATAGATTTGGACCCCTTCATGGATTACTGCCTTGTCATGGTGAAGGGGCTTGCGTAATTCAATGAAGCTATGAACTATGCCGTGCAGGGCCACCCAAGACGGAAAAGTCATAGCAGAGAGTTCTGACAAAACGTGATCCACTGAAGGAAATGGCAACCCACTCCAGTATCTTTGCCATGAAAACTCTATGGACAGTACCAAAAGGCAATACCATATGACGCTGGAAGATGAGCCCTCAGGTCGGAAGGCATCCAATATGCTACTAGGGAAGAGCAGAGGGCTAGTTCTAGTAGCGCCAGAAAGAATGAAGCGACTGGGCCAAAGCCAAAAGGACGCTCAGCTGTGGATGTGTCTGGTGGTGAAAGGAAAGTCTGATGCTGCAAAGATTTTTTCTCCATAGGAACCTGGAATGTAAGATCCATGAATCAAGGAAAGCTGGACGTGGTCAAACAAGAGATGGCAAGACTCAACATTGACATCTTAGGTATCAGCGAACTAAAATGGACAGGAATGGGTGAATTTAATTAAGATGACCATCAGCTATATATTACTGCGGACAAGAATCCCTCAGAAGAAATGGAATAGCCTTCATAGTCAATAAAAGAGTAGGAAAAGCAATACTGGGATACAATCCCCAAAATGACAGAATGATCTCAGTTCGAATCCAAGGCAACCCATTCAATATCACAGTAGTCCAAGTCTATGCCCCAACCACCGGTGCTGAAGAGGATGAAATTGACCGGTTCTATGAAACCTTACAGCACCTTATAGAACTAATACCAAAAAATGATGTTCTTATCATCATGGGGGATTGGAATGCTAAAGTAGGAAGCCAAAAGATAACCGGAATAATAGGCAAGTTTGGCCTTGGAGTACAAAATGAAGCAGGGCACAGGTTGATAGAATTTTGTCAAGAGAATACGATGGTCATAGCAAACACTGTTTTCCAACAACCCAAGAGACGGCTCTACACATGGACATCACCAGACAGTCAACACAGAAATCAGATTGACTATATGCTCTGCAGCCAAAGATGGAGGAGTTCTATACAGTCAGTAAAAACAAGACCAGGAGCTGACTGTGGCTCAGACCATGAGCTTCTCATTGCAAAGTTTAGGCTTAAATTGAAGAAAGTAGGGAAAAGCACCAGGCCACTCAGGTATGAATTAAATCATATCCCTGTTGAATATACAGTAGAGGTGACAAATAGATTTAAGGAATTAGATCTGATAGACAGAGTGCCTGAAGAACTATGGACAGAGGTTTACAACATTGTACAAGAGGTAGCAACTAAAACCATCCCAAAGAAAAAGAAATGCAAGAAAGCAAAATGGCTGTCTGAGGAAGCTTTGCAAATAGCTGAGGAAAGGAGGGAAATGAAAAGCAAGGGAGAAAAAGAAAGATATGCCCAATTGAATGCAGAATTCCAGAGAATAGCTAGAAGAGATAAGAATGCCTTCTTAAATGAACAGTGCAAAGAAATAGAAGAAAAGAATAGAATAGGGAGGACCAAAGATCTGTTCAAGAAAATTGGAGAGATGAAGGGAACGTTTCATGCAAAACTGGGCATGATAAAGGACCAAAATGGCAGGGACCTAACAGAGGCAGAAGAGATTAAAAAGAGGTGGCAAAATTACACAGAAGGAAAGAATATACAAGAATGAGCTTAACGTCCCTGATAATCACAATGAGGTGGTCACTGACCTCGAGCCAGACATCCTAGAATGTGAAGTGAAGTGGGCCTTAGAAAAGCTGAGCAACAACAAAGCTAGTGGAGGTGACAGTATTCCAGCTGAGCTATTCAAAATCTTAAAAGACGATGCAGTAAAAGTGCTACACTCAATTTGCCAGCAAATCTGGAAAACTCAACAGTGGCCACAGGATTGGAAAAGATCAGTTTACATTCCAATTCCAAAGAAAGGCAGTGCCAAAGAATGTTCAAACTACCGCACCATTGCACTCATTTCTCATGCTAGTAAAGTTATGCTTAAAATCCTACAAGCTAGACTCCAGAAGTATGTGGATCGTGAACTACCAGAAGTACAGCCAGGATTTTGAAGAGGCAGAGGAACTAGAGATCAAATTGCCAACATACGTTGGATCATGGAGAAAGCTAGGGAGTTCCAGAAAAACATCTACTTCTGCTTCATTGACTATGCTAAAGCTTTTGATTGTGTGGATCATAACAAACTGTGGCAAGTTCTTAAAGAGATGGGCGTACCAGACCATCTTATTTGTCTCTTGAGAAACCTATATGTGGGTCAAGAAGCAACAGTGAGAACTGGATACGGAACCACTGATTGGTTCAAAATTGGGAAAGGAGTCCAGCAAGGCTGTATGCTGTCGCCCTGCCTATTTAACTTATATGCAGAGCACATCATGAGAAAGGCAGGGTTAGAGGAATCAAAAGTTGGAATTAAGATTGCCGGAAGAAATATCAACAACCTAAGATACGCAGATGATACGACTCTAATGGCAGAAAGTGAAGAGGAACTAAAGAGCCTCTTGTTGCGGGTGAAGAAGGAGAGTGCAAAACTTGGGTTGAAACTTAACATTAAGAAAACCAAGATCATGGCATCTGGCCCTCTCAATTCCTGGCAAATAGATGGGGAAGAAATGGAGGTAGTGACAGATTTTATTTTCCTGGGCTCCAAGATCACTGCAGATGGGGACTGTAGCCAAGAAATTAAAAGACGCTTGCTCCTGGGGAGGAAAGCCATGGCAAATCTAGACAGCACACTAAAAAACAGAGACATCACCCTGTCAACAAAAGTGCGTATGTTGTTGTTGTTAGCTGCGAAGTCGTGTCCGACCCATTGCGACCCTATGGACAACGTTCCTCCAGGCCTTCCTGTCCTCTACCATCTTCTGGAGTCCATTTAAGCTCACGCCTACTGCTTCAGTGACTCCATCCAGCCACCTCATTCTCTGTCGTCCCCTTCTTCTATTGCCCTCAATCTTTTCCAGCATTAGGCTCTTCTCCAGTGAGTCCTTCCTTCTCATTAGGTGGCCAAAGTATTTGAGTTTTAGCTTCAGGATCTGGCCTTCTAAAGAGCAGTCAGGGTTGATCTCCTCTAGGACTGACCGGTTTGATCGTTTTGCAGTCCAAGGGGCTCGAAGGAGTCTTCTCCAGCACCAGAGTTCAAAGGCTTCAATTCTTTGGCATTTGCCATGGCTTTCCTCCCCAGGAGCAAGTATCTTTTAATTTCTTGGCTACAGTCCCCATCTGCAGTAATCTTGGAGCCCAGGAAAATAAAATCTGTCACTACCTCCATTTCTTCCCCATCTATTTGCCAGGAATTGAGAGGGCCAGATGCCATGATCTTGGTTTTCTTAATATTTAGTTTCAACCCAAGTTTTGCACTCTCCTTCTTCACTCGCAACAAGAGGCTCTTTAGTTCCTCTTCACTTTCTGCCATAGTCAAGGCGTATAGTCAGGGCTATGGTCTTCCCAGTTGCAATGTATGGCAGTGAAAGCTGGACCATAAAAAAGGCTGAGCGCCAAAGAATTGAGGCCTTTGAACTATGGTGCTGGAGAAGACTCCTGCGAGTCCCTTGGACTGCAAGGCAATCAAACCGGTCAGTCCTGGAGGAGATCAACCCTGACTGCTCTTTAAAAGGCCAGATCCTGAAGCTAAAACTCAAATACTTTGGCCACCTAATGAGAAGGAAGGACTCACTGGAGAAGAGCCTAATGCTGGGAAAGATTGAGGGCAATAGAAGAAGGGGATGACAGAGAATGAGGTGGCTGGATGGAGTCACTGAAGCGGTAGGCGTGAGCTTAAATGGACTCCAGAAGATGGTAGAGGACAGGAAGGCCTGGAGGAATGTTGTCCATAGGGTCGCAATGAGTCGGACACGACTTTGCAGCTAACAACAAAAATAGATTTGGAGCAAACCAAAGAAGAGAGATTCGAAATTTATAAGTGATTGTATGGTGGTTTTTCAAACTAAAGAACAAAGAGATAAAATTTTGGGACTTCAGTATCAAAAGAATTTGAATGTCCAAGAGCAACAGGTGGTCCTTTTTAAGGATATCCCAAAATTTTTCTTGGATTTAAGAAGCAATTACACAGATTTGGTTAGTGCCTTAAGAAAGAAAAGGATCTATTTCCGTTGGGAATTCCCCGAAGGATTATATTTTAAATATCAATAGAAGATTCCAATTCGAACATTGGGAGAGAAGGAAAGATTTCTGGAAAAGAATGTAAAAGATCTCAAATTGGAAGCAGGAGCAAGACCTGGTCCATAACTGGAATTACCACCTCTTTTTGACATAGGGCTGCTAGGAGCCCGGGCAGGAGCCAAGCCAAGAGCAGTACAGTAAAATAATATGGCACTAAGAATCTTATCATGGAATGTGAATGGTTTAAATTCGAAACCTAAAAGAAATCAAATCCATCACATGTTGCAAAAACAGAATTTGGATGTGATATGCCTACAAGAAGCACATGTGATGAGAACTCATAGAAAAATCTTGCAAAATAAAAGATTAGGTCAAGAATTTATTTCGGCAGACAAAGTTAAGAAACGAGGAGTAGTGATTTATGTTAAAGAGAAATTTGAAGCAAAATTATTGTTTAAAGATGAGGAGGGAAGATATCTTGCAGTTGAAATAACAGCACAAGGCGATAAGTTGCTGATGCTTGGAATTTATGCACCAAATGAAGGTAAGGCTGAATTTTACAAGAAGATACACGATGTACTTTTGGATTATATGGATTATAAGATAATCTTGATGGGAGACTTGAATGGAGTAGTCTCCACATTGATGGATAGATCACAAAGACAGAAGATTTCTAATGATGGAAGACTACCAAAGACTTTCTTTGAAATGATGGATAATTTTGATATGATTGATATTTGGAGATTGAAAAACCCATTGGAGAAAGACTTTATGTTTTTCTCTGATGCAAATAAATCGTGTTCCCGCCTCGATTATATATGGACAACAAGAGATTTGGCCACGAGAATAAACAAATCAGAGATTTGCCCAAAGACTTGTTCTGACCATAATGCTGTGCTGCTGGAATTAAAATTGTTTCTACAGGGTTCGTTTAGATGGAGAATGAATAATGCCTTGCTGAGAAGTCAACAGATTGTTGAGAAGGCCCAAAAGACCATAAGAGACTATTTTGAGATAAATTTGAATACAGAGGTAGAAAAAAAGGGTCATTTGGGACGCAAGTAAGGCAGTTATGAGAGGTTTTTGATTCAACAGAATGTAATAAGGAAGAAGGCCCAAAATGAAAAGAAAGATATCATTTTGAACCAACTGAAAGAGAAAGAGAAAAAATTGAGGAATAATCTAAAGAATCAACAGGTTCAAAAAGAAATAAAAGCCCTTCAATCACAATTCTCTCAGATAATTAATCAAGAAATCGAATGGAAAATAAAAATGATGAAGCAAAGATCTTTTGAATCGGCAAATAAATGTGGTAAGTTTCTAGCTTGGCAGTTGAAAAAGAGACAGAAACAAAGTACAATAACTATGATAACACAAGAGGAAAAGACTATTGAGAACCCTGCAGAAATTAGGAAATGTTTTCAGAAATATTATAAGCAGCTATACAAGAAAGAAAAAGAGGACTTAATTAAAACAGAACAGTTATTGGACAAATATGGATGGCAGAAAATTCCTGAAGAGAAAAGGACCCTACTCAATTACCAGACTACAAGACAAGAATTGGAGGCAGCAATTAATCAAATGCAAATTGGCAAGGCACCAGGACCTGACGGATTGACAGCAAAATATTATAAGACATTGAAAGACTGGCTGATTCAACCACTGATGGAAGTATGCAATGAATTACTAGAGGGGGTTAAGGCACCTGAGACCTGGAGAGAAGCATTTATTACGCTGATACCTAAACCAGATACAGACAGAGATCAAGTAAAGAATTACTGCCCAATCTCCTTGTTAAATGTGGATTACAAAATTTTTGCAAATATCTTGGCTACAAGATTGAAGAAGGTCCTTCAAGATCTTACTCATCATGATCAAACAGGTTTTTTACCTGGTAGACATATGAAGGATAATATTAGGAATATAGTAGATATTTTGGAAAGGTTTGTTAGATGTTTTTGTGCCAGCCATGGCAGTTCCCCAAAAAGGTCATCAGATGGGAGCAAAGACGCATCTTTGCTCCCACTGATGGGTCAGGGGTCTACGACCCCTGCAGCTCCATTGGAGAGAGTTAATAGGTAAGGGAGGGACTGAGGACCCCCATAAATACCTCTGCTCAGGGGCTGCTCTCTCTCTTGTTTTTCTGCTTGCTTGCTCTCTCCTTTTGTTGCTCTCTTGTGGGAATGTTCCATGAGCTCAATCCAGGCATGGATGCCTCCATGCCAGGGAACTCTTTCTCTTTACTCTATCGTTAATAAAGCTTCATATGATTGCATCCCTGCGTGCTGCCTTTTACTTGGAAGCTACCTTAACGAACCATCGGTCTCGTGAGGCCATCTCACAAAGTTAGAGGCCAAAAAGAACTCTAAGGCTATATTAATGTTTATTGATGCGGTAAAGGCCTTTGACAACATTTCTTGGAGTTTTATGAAGAAGAATTTTGAAAATATGGAGGTTGGGCAGAGTTTTATGAATGGTTTAAATGCAATCTATTCTGAGCAAAAAGCAAAAATTATAGTTAATAATGTGGTGTCAGAGGAAATTAGAATTGAAAAGGGTACCAGGAAAGGGTGCCCACTCTCCCCTCTGTTGTTTATTACGGTTCTGGAAGTCTTGCTGAATATGATAAGGAAAGAGGAAGGTGTGAAAGGGATTGTAGTGGGTTCGAAACAATATAAGCTAAAAGCCTTTGCTGATGATTTGGTGCTAACATTACAAGATCCAGAGACCAGTGCAATTAAAGCACTGGAAATAATACAAGAGTTCGGACATGTTGCAGGTTTTAAATTGAATAAGAGTAAAACCAAAGTTTTAGGGAGAAACCTGTTATTAGAGGGAAAAAATAAGTTACAGGAAGCCACTGGTTTGATGTTTGTAAAAAAGGTGAAGTATCTGTGTGTAAATATGACGGCAAAAAATTTGAATTTGTATAAAGATAATTATGACAAAATGTGGAATGAAATTAAGAGAGATCTAGATATTTGGACAAATTTGAAATTGTCTTTGATGGGCTGAATCTCAGTTGTTAAGATGAATGTATTGCCAAAAATGTTGTTTCTATTTCAAGTACTTCCAATTATTGAAAAGTTGAATTGTTTTAAAGAATGGCAAAAGGTATTATCGAAATTTATTTGGCAGGGGAAAAAACCTAGAATTAAGTTTAAGCTATTAACAGATTCAAAAGATAGAGCAGGCTTTTCCCTGCCAGATTTGAAACTTTATTTTGAAGCTGCTGCTTTTTGCTGGTTGAGAGATTGGTTTGTGTTAGAGAATACAGATGTATTAGACTTGGAAGGTTTTGACAATGTATTTGGATGGCATGCATATTTATGGTATGATAAGATAAAGGTCCACAAAGGCTTTAAAAATCATATAATTAGAAAGTCATTGATTAATGTGTGGATGAGATATAAAGACCTGTTAGAAAGTAAAACACACAGGTGGATTTCACCGTTAGAGGCTAAGGCCCAGAAAAGGTCAAATATGGAGACCAAGTGGCTGAAATATAAGGATATTTTGGTACAAGGAGACCAATTTAAAATAAAAACATATGAGCAGTTGAAAGATAATGTTGATGATTGGTTTCAATATTACCAAATGAATGAAGTGTATAAAATGGATAAAAAAAGAGGTTTTCAAATAGAGAAATCCAAATTGGAAACATTACTGTTAGATACAAAATTAAAGAATCTTTCCAAGATGCATAATTTATTGCTGGAGTGGCACACAGAAGATGAACAAGTGAAATCAGTGATGATTGATTGGGCTAATGATGTGGGACATAGCATTATGATGGAGGACTGGGAGAGGATGTGGCAAAAGGGCATTAAGTTTACAGCATGCAATGTTTTGAAAGAAAATATGATGAAGATGATGTATAGGTGGTATTTAACACCGGTTAAACTTGCAAAAATTTATCATACATATGATAACAAATGCTGGAAATGTAAAGCTGTAGAAGGAAACTGTTACCACATGTGGTGGATTTGCCCCATAGTAAAAGACTTCTGGGAAAAGATTTATAATGAATTAAAGTTTTGAAAAATATATTTATTAAGAAACCAGAAGCCTTCTTATTGGGTATAGTCGGAAAAGAAATTCCCAAAAAAGATGTTATTTTCTTTCTGTATGCCACAACAGCGGCAAGAATTTTGATAGCCAAGAATTGGAAGACACAAGAAATACCAATGGTGGAAGAATGGCAGATGAAAATGATGGACTATATGGAACTCACTGAACTGACAGGGAGAATCCGTGACCAGGGAGAAGAGTCGGTGGAAGAAGATTGGAAGAAATTCAAGGACTATTTGAAGAAATATTGTTATATCAACTAGTTTGAAATGGACTTGGAAGTGTTTATAAGTTGTAGTTTTAGAGTTTAATGTTTAATATTAAGGATAATATGAAACAATGATTGTTAAATGATAAGAAATTAAATATAGATATTAAATATGATTTAAAATTATGAAATAGAAATTGCTAATGATGATTAATGAAGAAACACAGATAGGGGGGACTCGAGGAAGTCACCTGAAAATGATTAGAAAGATTAGGAATAACGGAAGTTAAGTATTCTTTTTGTATTTTTATTGATTGTATTGTTTACATTATGTCTTGTTTTTATATGTATTTTTTTGTTTAAATATGTGTTTACATAAAAGCAATAAAAAAAATTTAAAAAAAGAAAATAAAATAAAAACAGAAATGTCTATTCTATTAAAAAAAAAAAACATGATGCTCTCTCCGCCATGTTTTACAGTGGGGATGAGGTTTTGATGGTGTGCTGTACCTTTTTTTCTCCACACATAGTGTGTGTTTTTCCCAAACAACTCAATTTTGGTTTCATCTGTCCACAGTATATTTTGCCAGTAGTGCTGTGGAACATCCAGGTGCTCTTTTGCAAACTTCAAACGTGCTGCAATATTTTTTTTTGGACAGCAATGGCTTCTTCCGTGGTGTCCTTCCATGTACTCCATTCTTGTTTAATGTTTTTCTTATTGTAGATGTGTCAACAAAAATGTTAGCATGTGCCAGAGATTTCTGTAGGTCTTTAGCTGACACTCTAGGATTCTTCTTTACCTCATTAAGCATTATGCGCTGTGCTCTTGCAGTCATTTTTACAGGACGACCACGCCTAGGGAGAGTAGCAACAGTGCTAAACTTTCTCCATTTGTAGACAGTCTGTCTTACTGTGGACACATGAACATCAAGGCTTTTGGAGATACTTTTGTAACCCTTTCCAGCTTCATGCAAGTCAACAATTCTTGATCGTAGGTCTTCTGAGAGCTCTTTTCTGCGAGGCATGGTTCACATCAGACAGTGCTTCTTGAGACCAGTAAACCCAAAATAGGTGTGTGTTTTTAAAGGGCAGGAAAGCTGTCAGCAACACATCCAGTATCATCACACTGATTGGAGTCAAGGTTGGCTCACTCCTGGCTCCAATTAGCTCTTGGAGAAGTCATTAGGCTAGGGGCTCAGATACTTTTTCCACCCTGCACTGTGAATGTTTACATGTTATGTTCAATTAAAACATGACAACAGCTAATGTTTGTGTAGTATTATTTTAAGCAGACTGTGTTTTTCTATTGTTGTGACTTACATGACATTTAGAGCGCATTTTATGGCCAATTCATGCAAAATTCCACGTAATCCCAAAGGGTTCACATATCTTTTCTTGCAACTGTATATATATGTGCTGCATAGTCAGAATAGATGACAGAGTAGGTACCCACTGGGTGGAGTAACTGAAGTTATTAGAGATATTCCTCACTGAGGCTGGCAATCACTGATGCAGTTTTTGGAGATACTCTTTGTAGGTTTCAGACCCTGCAAGTCTGCAGTTACTTTCTTCTGAACAGTTTTGTTTACCTTGGGAGCACATCGGAATATCTGAGATTGTTTCAGTTGTTTAGGGTAAGTTAGAACAAGACTCAATGATTGGAAGCTTTATAGATAAAGGGCCACATTAGAAATGAGAAATTTCCCAACAGTGATTTATCATTTTGTAGTACAGATTATGTCCTGAAATCATGAGTGCTGTATCACTGGAGGTTTTCACACAAAGATCGCAGAAACATTCATCTGTGATGGTATGAGGATTCGTTCCCTGGATAGGGATTGCACCAGATCATCTCCAAATTTCTTCCAAATGTTTCCAGGATTGGGTATAGGTGTTGACATTACTGGTCAGGTGGGGTTAATTCCACTCTGTGCATGATTGGATTTGGGGTTCAGTTTAAAGTTATTTGACTGGATGAATTAACCCTTTTTCGGGTTCCCAAATGTGCTTAACCCTCTTCCTTGTCACACAACAGAACTTGTATGTGCATGGAGTGAAGCTTCTTTCTTTTACATATATGCAGGCTAAGGGCCTGCAAACTAAAAGCACTGCTGAGCACTGACCAGCAGAACAGCTATCAAATAACTGTAGATGTATTTGAACTCTTCTGTCATTGTCCTTCTATAAGAAGTTCTGCTCTCAGTTGTTGGAATAAAGTTTATCATCCTGAAGCAGGGAATTCTGACCAAACATATTCAAAATTATAGAATGAAAACATGAAAAAAAATGGTAAATCAATTAGACCAATAATGCAGAAACTGCCATGAAGGGTGTAGCTACAGCATAGCATGCAGGAAACCACTGTCTCCAATTTATTGTGTGTGAATGTTCTGGACAACAGCCTGCTGTGTGTAAAGCTCATTTGTACCACACACACTTGTTCCCCACATTTCCTTTTAAGTTGTCCCAGAATCTGTCCTCAGCATGCATGGAATCACCCAAACTTTTTCAATATGCAACATCATATTTTAATCATATTATGTAGGGTTCAACATTGCTAGTAGTTTAACTGGACATTATTCCATTCTGCCGAATTCTTCAGTGACATGGTTCCTGCAGAGCAGAAACCTCTTGCCTACTAAAATCCTATGCAAGAAAATAGCAATCCTTGAAATTCACATAAAGAGTAACAGTATATTTGCATATTTATTTAATTTTTATAACAATCCTGAATTCTTCAGTAGCTTCTTTCTCAGATTAAATAATTTTATAAATGCCTATTTTGAACTGAGAAGTTTAATATTATTCATTGTCTGCATCTTTTTTCTATTCTCCAATGATTGCATTTGGGGAGGAAAGGAGAGTGGAAAGCCTCTGTGGAAACCCTTGCTCCCATTCCCATTCCTGTTTTTTCCAGGTACTTTCTCTGTCCTTTCACATATTAAATTCTCTCTCAAAACTTGCTTTCATAAGCACTATCAAAATTTATATCTTTGTGTTTGTAAAGAATGAAACTAGTATTATAAAAAGTTATATATCTGAAGAAATGACAGCTTCTCCATATCTCCTAAACATGACTGGAAGGTACATGATACTGTATGTTTCTAATTTCTACTTTTATTTCAACCCTAGCGTGATCACCCAGAAGTTGGGGAAATTTCTGGTGCAACAAGGTGATAATTCAGGGAGTGAATTGGGTGGGGATCACTGGCAGGGGTGGAAATTAGTGAGCTCCAGCTGTATTTGAAGAACTGTAGTTCAAATATACAGGAAAAAAATGTGGGGTACAGACCCACTGGTTTACTTCAAAAGCAACAATTACAAAGAAGGAAGATCTACTCCCGCAGTTCCAGTGTTCCCTTAACAGACCATTAGTTGTGATCTTCTTTTGTCGTCTCTGTGAGATATACAAAGAAAATAAGACACAATAAGCAAGGGTGTGCAGAATGATATTCTCCCCCAAAAGATATTTATTGTCATATCTGCAATATCTTTGGGTCAAATCAGGCAATAACAAAGTATACACATATTCTCTTTTTTAATCACAACTGCTCCTTTAGACCAAACAGATTCACAGAAGAACAGTTAAAGATGAATTATTGGCATCCTTATTCCTAAATCCCAGCTGCACAGAATGGGACAAATTGCCGCAGCCAACTCACTGTAGCCAGCTCACGACAGCCAACTTGCCATGGCCAACTTGCTGCAAGAAAATTTAATAATTCAATTTAATTATTTAAAATAAATAAAAAAATATTTTATCTTTTGTCATTCACATTTTATTCTGTCCTGCCTTTTACATCCTTTTTTAATGATTCTATTCTACCATTTCTTTGATATTAGTATAATTCTTGTCTCACAATGAGTTCTTCTGAGGCGTTTTGGCCACAGCACATTGGCCTTGGCAAGTTAGCTGTGGTGCATTGTCATAGACTCCCAGGTGTTAATACTTCCACAAACCCAAATCGTTACCCCAAGATTTGTCAGAACTGCAATACCTGAAAGATATTCATGCAGGTGTAATAATTTCCAAAAGCATCCTTTTCTATGCAGTCCCTCTTGCATTTATAACAGTGATTAAAAACATAATAAAGAGACTGAAAGGACTTTTAAGATAGTAGGAGTACAAAGATGGCATAGCATCTAATCCACATTTCTCATTACACAGGAAGAAAATCTTCTGAGCAAACTAATGATTAGAAAGAAATCAAAGGATGCTAGATAATAGCATTTTTTAACTGTTAAGTTCCCCCTTGCTTCTAAGCTAACAAAGCGAGAGAGAGCCTGTGGCCTAGAGGTGAAAACAACTGCCTAATGTGCAATCAGCCCAGGTTCGAATCTCAGAAGGATATGGCTGACTGACGAAAACAAATAAGTTTGAAATGCATATCAGTCTCCCTTTAATTCTTTGTTAGCAAAACCAATTTACACAAATATATATATATATATCGACTCAGGGCGGTGTACAGGGCAATACAATAAAAATACAATATACAAAAGTTAAAAAAAAATTAAATACTGCAGCCCAAATCCAATAAATTAGTACAGTAATATTTAAAATACCCCAAACTCATCAGACCAGGCCGGCTTGTTCAAATAAGTACTTTTTTAGGTCACGTCGGAAGGAGCGAAGGTCAGGAGCTATCTGGAGCTCAACCGGTAAACGGTTCCAAAGGTCTGGCACGCCCACAGAGAACGCCCTCCCCCTGGGGGCTGCCAGTCGACACTCTTTGACCGACGGCACTCTAAGGAGGCCCTCTCTGTGGGAGCGCACTGGACGACGGGAAGTTGATGCCGGCAGCAGGTGCTCCCGTAAGTAACCCAGACCCATGCCATTTAGGGCTTTATAGGTCATTACCAGCACCTTGAATCTTACCCGGAGGGCAAACAGCAGCCAATGCAGCTCATGGAGTAGAGGTGTTACATGGGAGTATCGGGAAACCCCCAGCACCACTCGCGCGGCTGCATTCTGCACCAGCTGAAGCCTCCGAGTAGTCCTCAAGGGCAGCCCCATGTAGAGAGCATTACAGTAGTCCAAACAGGAGGTCACGAGCGCATGAGTGACTGTGCGCAAGGCATCTCGGTCCAGATAGGGCCGCAACTGGCGCACCAGGCAAACCTGGGCGAAGGCCCCCCTAGTCACAGCTCCTATATGATCTTCCAAAGAGAGCTGTGAGTCTAGGAGGACACCCAAGTTGCGAGCCCTATCGATGGGGGGTAATATCACACCCCCCCATGGTTAACGATGGAATGATCTGAATTTCCTGAGACGCCGGCACACACAGCCACTCAGTCTTGTAGGGGTTGAGCCAAAGCCTGTTCCTCCCCATCCAGACCCAAATCGCCTCCAGGCAACGGGACATCACGTCGAGGGCATCACTGGGGTGGTTTGGGGTAGAAATAAAAAGCTGGGTATCATCAGCATATTGATGATACCCAACCCCAAAACCACGAATGATCTCACCCAGCGGCTTCATATAGATGTTGAACAGGAGAGGCGAGAGGACCGACCCCTGAGGAACTCCACAAATGAGAGGCCTCGAGGCCGACCTCTGCTCTCTTGCCAACACCGACTGCGAACGTCCCAGGAGGTAGGAGGAGAACCACCGTAAGACGGTGCCTCCCAACCCCCGGAGACGCTGCAGTAAGATACCATGGTCGATGGTATCAAAAGCCGCTGAGAGGTCTAATAGGACTAGAACAGAGGAGCAACCCCTGTCCCGAGCCCTCCAGAGATCATTCACCAGCACGACCAATGCCGTCTCCGTGCTGTACCCAGGCCTGAAGCCCGATTGGTACGGGTCTAGATAATCAGCTTCCTCCAGGAACAAAGGAAGCTGATGCGCCACCACACTCTCAACAACCTTCGCAAGAAAGCGAAGGTTGGAGACCGGACGATAGTTGCTTAAAAAAGCTGGGTCCAGGGCAGGCTTCTTGAGGAGGGGTCTCACCACCGCCTCCTTCAAGGTGGCGGGAAAACTGCCCTCACTCAAAGAAGCAGTTATCACTGCCTGGAGCCAGCCTCGTGTCCCCTCCCGAGCCGAATAAACCAGCCAGAAGGGGCACGGGTCCAATAAACACGTGGTGGAGCTCAGCTTCCCCATAATCCTGTCCACCTGTTCCAGAGTCACAGGATCGAACTCCTCCCAGATGACATCGCCAAGACCGCCCATGACCTCACCGTCAGACTCTGCCCAGTCGGAGTCCAAACCGGTCCGGATCCGAGTGATTTTGTCCTACAGATGTTGGCTAAACTCCTTGGCACGACCCTGCAAGGGCTCCTCCCTCACCTCCTGATTCAGGAGGGAGCGAGTCACCCTAAACAGGGCGGCCGGGCGATTATCTGTGGACACGATGAGGGTAGCAAAGTAGTTAGACCTTGCCGTCCTCATCACCGCGAGATAAGACCTCGTAAAGGATCTTAGTCGCAATCAGTCGGATTCAGACTGGCTCCAACAGCTCTCTAGGCCCCGTCTCCGACGCTTCATCTCCTGGAGCTCCACGGAGAACCACAGAGCCCACTGGGATCTGCACCAGGTCAGGGGCCGCATGGGTACAACTTGGTCGAGTGCCTCCGTGGCTGCCTTTTCCCAGGCTTCCACTAAGGCTTCGGCCGAGCTGTGAACTAAGGCAGCAAGTGGGGACCCAAGAGCCACCTGGAACCGCTCAGGGTCCATTAAGCGCCTGGTGCAGAACCATCTAGTTGGTTCAACAACCCCACGACGGGGAGTGGCAAAACGGAAGACCAGCCGCAGGAAATGATGATCGGTCCATGACAGGGGCATAACAATTGTGGAACCCCCACCCAGATCATCTAACCACCGGCCAGATAGAAAAATCAAATCAAGCGTGTGACACCCCCCCCCCCCCATGAGTTGGGCCCTGAATTACTTGCATCAGGTCCATGGCCGTCATGCAAGCCATGAACTCCCGAGCTAACTCAGATGATCCCCCCAGGGATGGCAGATTGAAGTCACCCAAAATTATAAATCTGGGGAACTCAATCACCAACCCCGAGAGGATGTCGAGAAGCTCAGGCAGGGCTGCTGCTATGTGACTAGGCCAGGGGTCGGCAACCTGAAAAACCAAAAGAGCCACTGGGAACTGGTTCCATCACACATAAAAAAAAGTGGGAGCCGCGTGTGTGCGTCCATGCACGCGCATGCGCAAAAAAACATTTTGTGCATGCACAAAATGTTTTGTTTCTTGTGCGGACACGCGCAGGCGGTTGCCACTTTTTTTATGTGTGATGGAACCGGTTCCCAGTGGCCCTTTTGGTTTTTATGTTTACAGACCTGCTGCCGCGGCCGCAGCAGCTTTCCCAATGATTGGTGCCACTGCCCGTTTGGGCGGAGGTGCACGCGCAGCTCTCCAAACCGCACACCTCCACCCGAACGGGCGGCAGCGCCACCCGTTTACAGACCTGCTTCCGCGGCCAATTTGCAGAGCTACCGCCTTCGGAGGAAGGCGGCAGCTCTGCAAACGGGCCGCAGCAGCTTTCCCAATGAGTGGTGCCATTTGAAGAGCTGCACGTGCACCTCTGCCCATTAGGAGAGGTGTGTGCGCACCTCTCGGAATGGGCAGTGGCGCCGTCCGTTGGGAAAGCTGCCGCGGCCCGTTTGCAGGCTGCCGCCTTCCTCTGAAGGCGGCAGCTCTGCAAACGGGCAGCAGCAGCTTTCCCAATGAGTGGCGCCACTGCCCGTTCAGGCGGAGGTGTGCGCGCAGCTCTCCAAACCTTTGGAGAGCTGCGCGTGCACCTCCGCCCATTAGGAGAGGTGTGCGCGCACCTTTTGGAATGGGCAGTGGCGCCGTCCGTTGGGAAAGCTGCCGCGGCTTGTTTGCAGGCTGCCGCCTTCCTCTAAAGGCGGCAGCTCTGCAAACGGGCCGCAGCAGCTTTCCCAACGAGCAGCGCCACTGCCCGTTCGGGCGGAGATGCGCGTGCACCTCTCCAAAGGTTTGGAGAGGTGTGCGCGCACCACTGCCCGTTCAAAGAGGTGCGTGCGCACCAGGCAACTGGGAGCCACATGAGACGGCTCAAAGAGCTGCATGCGGCTCCAGAGCCGCGGGTTGCCGACCTGTGGACTAGGCGAAAGGTACACCAGCAGCAAGCCCAACTGAGCCCTATGCACAGACAGAAAACAGGGAAGATGAACAATAGTGCAGGATGGCAAAGCATTCCTGGAAAATAACGTCAACACATTTATACACATTTCACTCATGAACCACTCTGGATCTGATCCCTGACCCTTCCTATTGGCTGTTGTTCTCTACTGCCAACAATGAATGATGAATAGCAGTGATGGGCATCGCAGTAGCTGACATAAAAACAGTGCCACATGAACCATTGTTCATTTAAGTTCCCCTTTTTTTACTAGACAACAGGATACCGCCTTACTTACGATTGCCTGGTCTTCTTTAGTTTGCCTCCTCTCCTAAGGAATAGCTCTTTCTGCCTCTGTTGTTGTTTTCCATACTATCTGACTTCAGATCACACTATAATACACCAACACGCTACTAACCTGCACCTAGGATCAGGTAGTGGAACATCACTGAATGGGAGAGATATTCAGTTGTGAAGTGGAGCAAAACATACATTGTAGATCAGGTGGTCAGGTGAACTGAAAGGGGAAGAAATGGCTCAAGTTCACAGAATGCATTAGGATACTATTTCTCACCAAAGCAACTACAGTAAGTCTGTGGCTGATCTCCTGAATCCAGAGCTCAGCAGTGCCTAGAAGGAAATGAGTAATGGGATTTGAGTGAAGTGAGTGGGGATCATGATTATAGTTGCAGGAAGAAGGGTAGCAAAGGGAAAGTAGATGAAGAGCATTCATGATACTTACTCCCACACTTGCTGTTCTGAATGCTCTGTCAACTGCTCATGTGATGAAATTGACAAATCACCACAGCTGCATGTCTGACCACTGGATCAAATAGAGCATCGCATCAAAAGGCTCATAGGAACAATACTCACTCATATGTACATGTTGCAGCTATCAGCCATTTTGATTTATGAAAAGGGCAGGGATCAGCACAGGTTCAGTGATTACATTAGAATAGAATAGAATAGAATAGAATAGAATAGAATAGAATAGAATAGAATAGAAGCTGCAAGGGACTTTGGAGGTCTTCTAGTCCAGCCCCCTGCTCAAGCAGGAGAACCTATACCATCTCAGACAGGTGAATGTCCAGTCTCCTCTTAAAAATCTCCAGTGATGAAGCATCCATGATTTTTGGGGTTAAGCTGTTCCACTGGTTGATTATCCTCACTGTCAGGAAGTTTCTCCTCAATGTCAGGTTATTTCTCTCTTTGATCAGTTTCCAACCATTGTTTCTCATCTTTCCATCTGATGCTTTGGTGAACAATCTGGCCCCCCTCTGCCTTGTGGCAGCCCCTCAGATACTGGAACACTGCTATCATGTTACCCCTATTTCTTCCTTTCTTTAGACTAGCCAAATCCAAATCCTGCAGCCATTCTTCATATGTTTTAGTCTCCAGGCCTTGAATCATTTTAGTTGCTCTTCTCTGAACTTTTTCCAAGGTCTCAACATCTTTTTTGTAGTATGGTGACCAAAATCTGTAAACCACTTAGAGAGAGCTGTAATGCACTGTGGAGCAGTATATAATTCTCAGTGCTACTGCTATTGCTATTTCTGTCTATCCATAAGATCTGACAGAGTAGTTTTATTTCAATTCCCAATGTTAAGCAACATCATCAGATGGGATAATTTTTCTCAAGTTTGGTAAATACTGGCACTGTGCCCATTTGGTATGTAGTCTGCCTTGGTCATGTAATGCTATTCTCCCTGTTATATTTAGCTTCATGTGATATTGCATCAATTTTTAGATTGCATTGATTTCAACTGTGTGGTATCCATAATCTATACTGAATAAGGCAGTTTTTATAAACCTTTATTTCATTATGTGCCATGAAGTTGGTGTCAACTCTTAGCAACCATATTATAGATTTTCTCCATACTCATGTGTCTACTTGGGTCCTTTAGGTCTAATGGTATCCTCATCCCAGTTCTGTTTGTTCTCTTTTTTCCTTTTCTTTTCTTCCACCTTTCTTAGTATTACAGCCTTCTCTAGAGATCTGGGTTTTTATATAATGTGTCCAAAGTAGATAATTTGATTATGTTATAGCAAACTGTATAAAAGAAAAAAGTTAGCATAACTTCTAATCCTGTGATGGCTGGAATGGTGGGGGTAGCAATCTTAAGGGCACCAAAATGAAAAAAAAGCTAATTTCCATACTGTCAGAAATAGGAAGAAAAACAAGTAAAGATAGAAAAAACATACAGAAACTAAACTGATGAAGACTGTCTTGGCAGCTGAATTTTTACCTATCTTGCAACTGCAAATGGAGAGTGCAGTACAAAGAGCAAAACAAAACAAAAACCTAGCCAGCAAGCCTAGGTGCCACATTCTCTGTTTTACTTTTATCTTATCTCTCCCAGGAAAGTCATCTAACAAAAGCAGGCAAATGGCTTTCTTCCTTCAGTCCCAGACCTTGGCCAGCCACTTCCATTCCACAGTACTTGACCTCCCTGGCTTCCAGGTTTCTATTCAAATGGAGAACAGCTGAGCAAAGGAGCCTGAAGCTCAAGTATTTGCTAAGTGCCCATGAATGTTTCTCTCCAGACCAAGCTGGGATAAATGGCTCCATGAGGCAGAGCCATGCATACAAGAGACTGGACAAAGCTGAAAATCTCTAATGCATGTTTGCATACATATCTGGAGACTGAAAGGGAATAAAAACAGACAAGATTCTTGAGGAAAAAATCAAATCATCAACTAAAATTCAAAGATGATTTGGAAATTACTCAGAATTGCTTTATTCTACAGCAATTATTTATAGGATTCAGTTTGGTAATTATCTTAAATAGGTATCACTGACTTCAAAGGTATGCATTAACAAATGTGCAAAGGGCCACAAACTGGCCCTTTTTCAAATCCCTACAAAATATGAAATTACACTTATAGAGATAAAATTAAAATAATGTATTAAATTTCCATTTAAATTGAAGATATCAATAAATAGTGTGAGAGAAAGGAATAACTGTGGCAAATGACAGTTCCAGCTTTCAAAACAGATAAATACAACACTGTAGACAAAATATTGGCCATGATGGTTTTGGTTTCATGTATCATTAAATAATCAGACCACTACTTGAAAATCATAGCTAATAATTTTTAATGTCATTAAATGTAATTAACATATAATTAGATATAGAAATAAACCCCACACTTTTAAACTTGCTTTTAGCTAAATATGTATATATGATTTTGTAATTTTCCAGGATTAGATAGATTATTTAAAACCAGATCATCTCAAATCTCTCACCTTAACATCAGCTTCCAATGCTTATATTTCCATCTTATATCTTGCTTTTAATAAAAAATAAATTCTCGGTTGGATTAGAATGCAAAATTACCCACTAGGAGAAAAAAACCCTGCACTCTAAAGCAGGATGAATCAATAAACCTCAGCTTATTCCTGTTCCTAGCTAACTGTTTCACAGGGGAGAGCCCATCACATTGGTGATGCCACTCCAAAGAACGCTGCATTTTGTGTACTATTCAATATAACATACTGTATATGATAATAGAATGAGATGGTCTTGTCATATTTAAGAGTAGAGAGTATTTCTGCCCAACAGTACTTGTTCTGAAATAAGTATCTTGATGATTGGTGGCATTTTTAGAACAGAACAGAATAGAGCTGGACAGGACCTTGGAGGTCTTCTAGTCCAGCCTCCCCCCCCCACCAGCTCAAGCAGAATCTTTTAGTGGGAAGTTGGTTTTTTTATGCAGCTTAACAGTTTAATAATCAGGGCAGTATGAAATAAAGACACAATTTTAGTGCACAGAACAGGACATACAGACATATGCATCTCCCTCTAAAAATAGCAAGAATCTTCTACCTTCCCTCTCCAAATCTCTTCCCCTGTGACTAATCTGACAAGAAGAGCTCAAACAGCCAGCAAATGCCCCTCCTTTGTTCATTTTGCTCTTCTGCTAGTATAAGAACCTTCTCCTTTTGCTAAAGTTAAACAAAAGTGGTGTCCATGGTACTAACAAGCGTCTCAATGGTCGCATCATTTTCAAGCTGCCTCCAGAAGCCGTGAATGCTCCAAAACTGGAAGTTTTTTAAGAAGAGACTGGACAGCCATTTTTCTGAAATGGTATATGGTTTCCTGGCTGAGTAGGGGGTTGGACTAGAACTAGATGACCTCCAAGGTCCCTTCCAACTTTATTATGATTAAGTCATCTGGAATCTATGGCTTCAATAGGAAGGAAAGTTTGTTCTCTCCCCGATCAGTTTCCTCCAGTGCATATGGGGAGCCTACTATTCATATGAATAAAGACATCCTTGGACAGCTCTAAATGGTGAAAGCCCAGAAAAGAAAAAGGAAACTTGAGTTGCAGAAGAGGCAATACAGCTGCAGGATCAAAATTAAAAACAAAAGCAAAGGGAAGTTTAACTCAGCCTAGCAATTATATGCAAAGAGTAGAAGTAAAATGAGTTTTTTGAATTATGTAAGCCAGGGTTCTTCAAACTTGGCCCTTTTATGACTTGTGGACTTCAACTCCCAGAATTCCTCAGCCAGTCAACCTTCTCACTGCTTTTGTTTTAATTTTCATTCTGCAGCAATGTTGCTCTCCTGCAACTTAAGATTCATCTGTCTGCAGAAACTGTAAAGAAAGCATGGTAAGAATCTTCTCCACCTGAACAATGGGCCCTATCCAACAAAATGAGTTTCAATGTGGAGAAAAGTTTTACATTTAGGCAGGAAAAATCAAAGGTACAAGCACAGACTGGGTGAGACCTGGCTTAAAAACAGTAACTGTGAAAGGGACCTTGGAGTCCTAGTGGATGATCATTTGACTATGAGCCAGCAGTGTGCAGCAGCAGCCAAATAAGCTACTACAATCCTGGGTTGTATAAACAGAGGCATATAATCAAAATCATGTGAAGTATTAGTACCATTTTATAAAATCCTAGTAAGACCACACCTGGAATACTGCAGCCAATTTTGGTCACTATATCAGAAAAAAGATGTTGAGAGTTTGGAAAAAAATCAGAGAAGAGCAAATAAGATGATTAAAGGCCTGGAGACTAAAACATATGAAGAATGGATGCAGGACTGGGATCTGGCTAGTCCACGGGTGTCGAACTTGCTGCAACACATGATGTGTCACAACGCATTGTGACTTCTTTTGCATTGCCGAAACTGGGGTGGGTGCGGCCTCCATATGATGCAACCAGCCCATGGGCTGGCAATTTGACACCCCTAGGCTAGTCTAAAGAAAAGAAGAAATAGGGGAGACATGATAGCAATATTCCAGTATTTGAGGGGCTACCACAAAGAAGAGGGGGGTCATGTTATTCACCAAAGCACCAGGGGGCAGGACAAGAAACAATGGATGGAAAATGATCAAAGAGAGAAGCAACCTGGAATTAAGGAGAATCTTCCTGACAATGAGGACAATTAACCAGTGGAACCGCTTGCCTCCAGAAATCGTGGACACTCCATCACTGGAGATTTTTAAGAAAAGGCTAGACAGTCACTTGTCTGAGATGGTATAGGTCCTCCTGCTTGAACAGTGGGCTGGACTAGAAGATCTCCAAGATCCCTTCCACCTCTATTCTATTCAAAAGATCTAAAAAACAGCACAGAACCTTCAAACTCCCAAGCATCTGGGTAGAGGACCTGAAATTGAAGAAGATCCATATTACCCAGAGGGGAAAGAAGGGAATTTATTACACACACACACACACACATTTATACTGTATATATTATACTGGAATCATTCTTTTTTCTATGATCATCAAATATGTGATCCTGCCTCCAGTAAACGTTTAGAGGTCCTTCTAATTTGTACTACCAACACCAACACCGAGGCTGATCATTTACAATTAGCTGAAATTGTAAAAATAACATTTTATCACACTATAATGGGAAAACTATGACTAGTAAATTCAAGATAGGTTGGAGTTCCTAAAAGCATGATTGCAAAAGCATGATTGCAAACAATTCTAATAAGAAAAAACTGGAAGGCCGCAAAAAATAGCCATAGAAAACTTAGGGAAGATCTCAGTATAAGCAAGGATGCATCCAGGAAATGAAAAGAGGACCAGATCACAAAGGAAAGAGTAATGTGAACAAAAAAAAGTTCAGAATGCATTACAGTTAGTGGATGGTTTAAAAATACTCACACATACAACCCCCCCCCCCAAAAAAAAACAACAACCTGTTTAGGTACAGTTTCTGTAAAAGCTGCTTGGTGAAGTTGACAAGGCACTTCAAAATCAAATCAGATCCTTTACTCCAGTCAATAACCAGATATAGGTACAATTCAGTAACAGTATTAATGAGTGTGTATCGTAAAGGTGGCTGAGAGCATTTTACACACGGTAGAAGAGGAAAAGTACAAAATAGCAAGTAGGAACTGGAGCACTAGAATATATTTAAAGTTTGTATGGCAGCAAAAATGGTAAGAAATTATTAACTGTTAAGTAAGTACAAAACAATATTGCTGTACAAGAACCTAGAATGGTATTAAATACTGATTTATTAAAGCATTTAGACAGTTTTCATTCTTATTTCATTCTTTGATAAAGTGACTAAATTAGTAGACCAGCGAAATGCCATTAAGGAGAAACTTCCAAACAGTGAGGACAATTAACCAGTGGAACAGTTTGCTTTCAGAAATCATGAACGCTCCATCACTGGAGATTTTTAAGAAGAGACTAGACAGTTACTTGTCTGAAATGGTATAGGTTCTCCTGTTTGAGCAGGGGGCTGGACTACAAGATGTCCATGGTCCTTTCCAGATCTATTCTATTTTAAGAATTAAAAATGTGGTGATGAAATACGTTATGTATATTAAAATGTATACTGGAATACTTTGAGCTTAACTGATTACTTATGCTTACTTAAAACCTTAATTGTTTATTAACATTATTAAGATGATGATGATGATGATGATGATGATGATAATAATAATAATAATAATAATAATAATAATAATAATAATAATAAT
>JAKJMR010016732.1:26654-142464 GCA_024449315.1 Daboia siamensis
ATAATAATAATAATAATAATAATAATAATAATAATAATAATAATAATGAGAAAATCATAGAAAAAGTTAAATTGCTCTGGGACTGTAGAATTCAAACAGGTACTTGCCACATAACATCCCAGACTTAACAATTTTCAATGAGAAAGACAAAAAAGTTTGGATAGTGGACATGGCAGTGTCTGGAGAGAGCACAATGGAAGAGAAAGATCTGGAGAAGATAACGAAATACAAAGATCTATAAATAGAAATAGAATGACTGGGTAGTACCAATAGTAACAGGTCCTTGGGTGCAATCCCAAAACAACTGGAGCATCACTTGAACACCATTGCCATTGATAAATTCGCCATCAGTCAATTGCAAAAGGTGACTTTACTGGGAACAGCTTCCATCCTGCGAAGATATCTGTAACACCATCAAACATCCACATCTGCCTATCACAGGTACTTGCTAAGGACTCGATAGGTAGACAAAAATGCCAAACCTATTCTGAACATCTGACTGTGCAATGATTAACAACAACAACAAAACCAATAATAATAATAATGGTCAACCTATTTTCAAAAGCACCAGAAGGTAAGACAAGAAACAATGGATAGAAACTATTCAAGGAGAGAAGCAACCTGGAATTAAGGAGAAATTTCCTAATGGTAAGAACAATCAACCAATGGAACTGATTTCATTCAGAAGTTTTGGATGCTGCATCACTGGAGGCTTTTAAAAAGAGAGTCGAAAGCCATGTGTCTGAAATGGTACTATAGGATCTCCTGCTTGAGCAGGGGGTTGGACTAGAAAATCCAAAATCTGTTATTCTGTTAAGAGCCAAAAAAGAAAAAAAGAGTTGACTTGGATACTAGAAGTGTGTTTTTCCCATCTCTGCTTGATGAGCCCATCCAAAGGTCAACTAGATATCTGCAGCCTGGAACTGGTAACCCTTTACTGGCTGTTTTTAATAGCAAAGGATTCGTTATTAAGACTAGTGCACATTTTCTCATGTTATATAAACATTTTTTTCTCTGGAGACTGCATAAGCAAGTGTTTACAATAGAGAAAATAGTTTTAAAAAGTATATAAAATGGCAGTGAAATGCTGATTACTACTATGTATTAGAAAGGGACATGGTGGCTCAGTGGGTTAGGACGCTGAGCTTGTCGATCAGAAGGTCGGCAGTTTGGCGGGTCGAATCCCGAGTGCCGTGTAGCAGAGTGAGTGCCTGTTACTCGTCCCAGCTTCTGCCAACCTAGCAGTTCGAAAGCATGTAAAATGCAAGTAGAAAAATAGGGACCACTACGGTGGGAAGGTAACAGCGTTCCGTGCGCCTTTGGCGTCTAGTCATGCCGGCCACATGACCACGGAGTCGTCCTCGGACAAACGCTGGCTCTTCGGCTTTGAAACTGAGATGAGCACCGGCCCCTAGAGTCGGAAACGACTAGCACGCATGTGCGGGGGAACCTTTACCTTTACCTTACTATGTATTAAAAAGACAATATGGTCATTCAATTAAAGCTTAAAGGATATAAAAGTACCACAACCAACATTGACAACTTTAGTAATGTGTGATGTTAATCATCTTAGAACAGCTCAGTAAATTAACTCCTTTAGTATATCAAGCAATATTGCCTTAAACCAAACTTCATTTTTTGTTCCTATTTAATCATTTCAGTTTGTAACTTTCCTTTGAAGTGAAAGAAAATGTCAGTGTTTAAAGTGATTATTGCTTTTTTTGATGGCAAAAATGCATTGTTTTTTACACAAATATGAATGTATACAGAAGCTTTTTGACACACAAAAAGCAAAGTCATCACTGGAAAGCCACAGTCTACAGACATAGCTTTAGAAAACATAGTTAAAGAGTTGCATGAAATGAGAGTAAAATGGCAGCATGCACTTTTTATTTCAACCGTTTATAAATCACCTTAATCATGTGTATTAAATCCATAAAACAAATAGAAAATTGTAAATAATCACCAACCATTTTGTTAGACAATTATTTTGGGGAAAGAAACATCAAGAACTAAGGAATAAAATTTCAGTATTGCTCCAGATCCATAAACTGACTTCTAGGTCTGCAGAAAAAGCCACATTTTCCCAAAATGACAATAGGTTGGGACTGTGCAAACTTCAGGAGGCAGAATATACCAGACAGATACAGGCAACAAGATAAAAGCCACATCTCCATGACGTTGTTTTAATAAGAGGCAAGGAGAGTAACTGCTTACCTAATTCTAAATGCTTTAACAAACTATACCAAATCAATATCAACCAAATCCATTCAGGTTAAAATGTTCCTAAGGCCAATCACATTAAGCCAACAAGTGCATATAGTTTGTTCATTTTTGCTGTACATGTTGCACAAACTTGCAACTGAAATCAAGGACAATAAAAAAGTTTCTTTCAACATATTAATAACAAGAAGAAAGTCAAGGAAACTGTAGGTCCACTAAAGAGAGAAGATGGCAAGAACGTAACAGGCAGTAGGGAAAAAGCAGAGCTGCTGAACTCACTCTTTGCATCACACAAAAAGAAATTATAGCCCAACATACCCCCCCCCCAAAAAAAACCTACTGCAAAAGTCAAACTAGAAACAAAAATTAAAATAAGCAAGAAAATGGTAAGAGAACACCTATTAGACCTTGACGAATATAAATCACCAGGACCTGACAGATTAAATCCCAGAGTTCTGAAGGAGCTGGCAGATGATATCTCAGAACCACTGCACCACATCTTTCAAAAATCCTGGAGTACTGGAGAAGTACCTAAGGATTGGAAAAGGGCTGATATGGTTCCCATCTTCAAGAAAGGGGGGGGGGGAAACAGACCCAGGAAACTACAGACCAATCAATTCAATACCGGGGAAGATCCTGGAAAAGATAATCAAAAAACAGATCTGCAAACAACTAGAAACAAAGTTATAATTGGTAGCCAGCACGGGTTTGTTAAAAACAGATCATTCCAAATCAATCTTATTTCATTCTTTGATAAAGTGACTAAATTATTTGACCAGCAAAACACTATGGACATAGTATACTTAGATTTCAGTAAGGCATTTGACAAAGTAGACCACAACCTGCTGCTTAGTAAGTTAGAAAAAAGTGGGATAGACAACATCACCACCAGATGGATCTGTAACTGGCTGACAAACTGTACTCGATGAGTAGTCCTCAATGGTACTACATCCACATGGAGAGAAGTAAGCAGTGTGGTACCACAAGGTTCTGTCCTAGGCCCAGTACTCTTTAATATCTTCATAAATGACTTACATGAGGGAATATGAAGGGAATTCATCAAATTTGCAGTGGACACTAAACTGGTAGGAATAGCCAACACCCCAGAAAACAAGCTCAGGATCCAAAAAGATCTTGACAAATTGGAACAATGCGCCCTATCCAACAAAATGAGTTTTAATGTAGAGAAAATCAAAGTTTTACTTTTAGGCAGGAAAAATTAAAAGTACAGATTAGGTGAAACCTGGCTCAAAAATAGTAACTGTGAGAGGGACCTTGGAGTCCTAGCAAACAATCACTTCACTATGAGCCAGCAGTGTGCACCAGCAGCCAAAAAAACTACTACAATCTTTGGTTGTATAAACAGAGGCATAAAATCAAGATCACACAAAGTATTAGTACCATTTTAGAAAACCCTAGTAAGACCACACCTGGAATACTGCAACCAATTTTGGTTACCATACTACAAAAAAGATGTTAAGACTTTGGAAAAAGTTCAGAGAAGAGCAACTAAAATGATCAAAGGCCTAGAGACTAAAACATATGAAGAATGGCTGCAGGGTTTGGCTAATCTAAAGAAAAGAAGAAACAGGAGTGACATGATAGCAGTGTTCCAGTATTTGAGGGGCTGCCACAAAGAAGAGGGCATCAAACTATTCTCCAAAGCACCAGAGGGCAGGACAAGAAACAATGGTTGAAACTGAGCAAAGAGAAGCAAGCTAGAATTAAGGAGAAACTTCCTAACAGTGAGGACAATTAACCAGTGGAACAGCTTGCCTTCAGAAATCGTGGGCGCTCCATCACATACTAGACAGTCACTTGTCTAAGATGGTGTAGGTTCTCCTGCTTGAGCTGGATTAGAAGACCTCCAAGGTTCCTATTCTATTCTATTCTATTCTATTCTATTCTATTCTATTCTATTCTATTCTATTCTATTCTAAATAGTCAGTGTGGTTCCAGCAATCATAGACTATCTGAGCCTCAGAAGGTGACAGCCATTAGCTGCTTTGGATTGAATTACAAATCCAAGCATGGTTTACCACCTAGTTAATATCTGGGGAGGTCTGCAGGCTAAGACTGGGGTGTTTGGAAGCAACACAGAAGAAAGCAAATTCTCTTACCAATAAAATCACCTGGACTTGTCCGTGAAGTTAGCAGCATTTCCAGTGAATTTAAAGGAGCCTCTCTTTAAATCCTGCAGAATTATTTTCAGTCACTTTTTTTCTCCTCCCAAAACAACACTATCTGATTCCTAATTCTATTTTGGCCAGGTTCACACGTTCATAAAGTGGCTTGTTAGAAGTTTAGCAGATAACCTACGTTAGATGGTAGGCCGCGAATCCCGCTCTCCATGGCGTCCTCCCTCCCCACCACTCAGGTCCTGCCCAGGCCACTCCCAGTTAATTAGGCCACCTTTAACATGACAATGACCCGGGAAGGTCTGTCTGCCTTAAGGCGGGCCATAAAAGTTACCCCAAATAGGCTGCAGGGCTTCGATAGCTCTTCCAGTGGGATTCCGCCTTCCACCCATGAACGCTCCACTGGCCATAAATACTGCTTATCGCTCCTACCCTTCCGGAGTGGCGGTCCCCGGAATGGGTTATGAGCAGTATTACTGGCCTTCCCCGGAGGAGAAGGCGGAGGAGCCGGTGCACAGTTCGGACGGGGGCCCACCTCCAGAAGCTTTAAGCGACGTGGAGGAAAAGGCGTCCCACAAAAACCCAAGTAAGTCTCCAAGGCCACACTTCTAATATTTAATATTTTGGCGGTCCCCTTGCCTGGGGATGGGAGCGAGTGTTCGCGCATCTCGCTAGGTCATGGTACGAGTCTTCTCTCACTACACGTGTGTAAAACTGTTCTGGTTTGTGTACTTCACTGTTTTACCTGAATCCTCTCCACGGTGTGTAAATGCACCAAAGCCTAGCCCTAGATGGAGCCGTTTCCTGTCTCGAAGGGTCAGAGCCTCTGCAATTGATTTGGGGAGGTCTTCGAATGGTTCAGCCACGTGGGATTGCAACCCAGAGTAAAGCACACAGATTGCCGTGTCGTAACCCACATTTTCAGTCGATAGAGACTAAATTTTCATCGTGGAAAAGCCGATGCTGACAAACTACAATGGCTGGTTTATAGAAGACTAGAAACGAGCAAAATTATATACGAGCCCAGCTGTTCGTGAACTCTTACTAGAACTTTGAATGAATATGGGGTTCTTTTAAGGAGTAGTTTAAGCAACTAAAATCCCCTTTGGAGTTAGCACCTTGAAAGTAAAATCTCCCAGTGGCTCCATATTTACTCTGAAGTAGTTCGGAGATGGGGAATGAAGGGATCCTTAGCGGCTAAGAGTTAATGGGATGGAAACCGGGAAGAGTCGGTCCTTGCAGAGTCGGTCCTGATTTCCAGATTATCTTGCTTAATCGGCCCGAGAGAGTAAAAAAGCCGCCTCTCAAGTGAGGCGGTTGTTCAAGGTTGGAAGGTTTCCCACGAACAGGGTAAACCCAAAGAAAATGAGGCTGGTGCTGGGAAACACGCCTGTTTTCTCTTGGGTGTTTAGTACCCATCCCCTTCTTAAGTTTGGCCCACAATTTTCTTTTCCAAATTTGAGTATTCTGGGTTGATTCCTATTCTCATAAACCGCAATTATCTTTGTTTAGTCATGTTCTTTGCAAAACCAGTTACGTATATGTTTAAGCTCTAGGCATTTTGATGTTAAAAAGTACACTGTTGTGTTTATTTTAAAAAATGGATGTTGCTCTTATGAAATACAGTGTTACAATATTATAAAAACATAAGGACACCAGTCAGAATTTAGTTTGTTTAATTGAATACAATGTACTATCTACTCAAATAGTTTGAGCATCTTTCCTGCAAAATAAATGAAAAAATTTTTTTTATTTCACTAGGCAAAGATAAATTACAAATTGGAGGTTTTGGTGAAACAATTTGATATTAAACGGCCAATAATTCATAATTTGAGTTTGACACTTATTAATTGATGTTTACCCTAAAAATCTATTAAAAGATGAGTCATACTGAATTTTTCATCCTGGATGCACAATTTTTCAAAACTCAAATCTTAAGAATTTTGATTGTTTCAAAATCTGAAAGTGTATGCATAGTGAGAAAATAGCACTTTATCTTCTTTATATATATATATATATATATATAAAATATCTAACTTCTTGTGGGGTTCTTGGTGTTTTCTGAAATTGGTGGTTTTCTTTCAGATGTTTCATTGCCAAACTAGGTAACTTCATCAGTGTTAGAAGGGAGTGGGATTTGTTCTTATTTATATATACTAGTGGCTTGCCCTGCCAGTGTTAGTGGTTTAGTAATGAAACCTCTGCAAGAAAATCATCACCCTCGGAGAGCATCAAGGACCTGACAGTTTCAAACCTGAGCTATAAATATTCTATTGATCTAATTTATTTAAAAGTCGTCACTTTTTACTCTTAAATGCTGTTTTTGCTTGATTTCTAGATCTTTCTCCAAAGTCCTCCAGTTCTGGAATATTAATTCTTTACACTCCCGACTCTGCTACCAGTCCCAACAGACAGTCCTCTTCTCCACAGCAGACTTCTACACCCCAGAGATGCAAGGAGGAAAATCCAGGAAGCAGGAAAGTCAAAACACGCACAGCTTTCTCTCAAGACCAATTAGAGATACTGCACCGTAGATTTCAGAGCCAAAAGTATCTCAGTCCACAACAGATTCAAGAACTGGCTGCAGCCTTGAAACTCACTTACAAACAGGTAAGGGCACAGCCAGAATTCAGCCCAAGACATTTTCATAATTATAGAGAATCAGTTTGGTGTAGTGGTTAAGGCACCAGGCTAGATACCAAGAGAACGTGAATCCTAGTTCTCCTTTAAGCAAAAACCCAACTAAGTGACCTAGGTCAGGCACACTCTGACCTAGGAAAGAGGCAATGGCAAGCCACTTCTGAAATTGGGCCAAGAAAATTGCAGGGACTTGTCCAGTCACCAAGAATCAAAGGCACAAAAATTATATACTTATATAATTTATATAATAAATATAATAATAGAAATATGTGTGTATATAATGATAAGGTTGATGTGGGGGAGTGGTAGTTTTAACCGGTCCAGAGGACATCTAATTTAGCCAGAACTGAATCCTAAGCATAAATCTCTAGAATTAGATTTTGAGTTACTTTGACTAGAGATTCTTAGGATCAGTCTAAGGTACTCTTGGTGTCCCATAATCTTTGAGCATGTGCTTTCTTATTCTTTCTGTAGCTACATCTAAACTGCATTTTTCAATCTTGTGAATGTTTAAAGGTAGATTGACAGATTCTCAAATAGTTTTGGTCCTCTGAATAGTTTTTCCTAAATTTATTTATTTTATTTCTGCAAAGCTTGGGGCTCCTTCAAGCCTGCTGCCACCTCCTTCTAGTTGTAGATAATGACTATTGGTTTCCTGAGCAGCAGATAACAAAATCATCCAAGTGCATTGTGTAAGCCTGTTCAGCATCTTTTTTCCTCTTACTAGATGCTAACAATAATTAGAAGTATAAGGATGCCTGAATTGATTAGCTCTGCTATTCACATTGTTGGACAGCCAGGTGCCTTAAGGCAGGGGTCCCCAACCCCTGGTCTGTCGACCTGCACAGGTCCATGGCATGCCACAAACCGCTGCATAAACAAGCCCCATCCGCAATATGCAGGCAGCACATGAAACCACTCCCCCTGCGGTCTGGAAAAAAATCACCTCATGGAATGGGTCCCAAATGCCCAAAATATTCTGACGGGCGTAGTAATTCTTTTGCATGCTGTTTCTTAGAATCTGGTGTTTAAGACTGCCTGCCTGCAATTCCTAAGGATAAGGGTTCCTAAGAAGAGCCATCAAGGCTCTAGCTGTGAATTTTATCCAGTCTCCTTTTAAAACACCTAAACCAGAGACCTATTACTGTATTAAATTATGATAAATTCTACAATTTCATTTTGTCTTGTAAAAAAGCACTTTACTATTCTCAATGAGTGCTAAATGTCTTCCTTACACTGCATATTTTAAATACTATAGCAACCAAAAATGTACACTGTATTCCAAGAGCCAAGTCTGCTGCAGCCTTTTTGTTCAAAGAAGGACAATAGCAAATGGTATCCTATCTTTTCACCACATTCCAGGTAAAAACATGGTTTCAGAATCAACGAATGAAGTTTAAGCGAACTCAGAAAGAAACTCTATGGATGAGAAAAGGGATGTGCCAAACTCAGGTAATCGGGCAACCCACTAAAAAGATGCTTATGGGCTCTTTCTTTATTGATCTAAGGTATTGTAGCCTGATGGTACATGGAATCATAGCTGACAGGTGAAGTGCTTGTTTTGCATGAGAAAGTTCCTTCTTCAAAACCTTGCATTTCCATGTGGAACTGGAAAATGCCTCTGTCATGACTGGATAGAGGGAATGCTTTTGACCTAAAGGGATTATTGATTATAAGGCACCTGCTTCCATTTTCCTTATTGTTTAAGAACTGGGAGCTAATGGACATGGGACTTTTTGACTTTTTGAACAAAAAATGCCATTAATAAAAAATGTAACTCTTGTTTTGCTTATTTCTCACAGAATAGTTACTTGGACATAAACCCAAGCTATCATGAAGGTTACAGTATTGGTGAGGCCAGGAACACCCATTCACTAGCTGCTGTGCATGAGAACTATACCAGCAATCAAAACTATAGCAGTAACCAAAGTTATAATAGTGACCACCACCAGATCTACAGTAGTCCTCAGAATTTTTATCCAATTGGTGAGGATGGGAGCTTCTTTGGAAAAGCTGGGGCCTGTTACAGCCCACAAGCCATCAATTATATCAACAACCAAAAGATGAATTTTTATCCTGGCTTCTCTACAAGCATGGAGTATGCCACTATGAAGATGGAAGATGGGTATACCTTCCCCAATGCATCTTCTGCATTCCTGGGACCCTCTGTTTGCCAGCACTATCAAAGTCCTCTACAAACTCAGGGACCACGGAGCAACTGTAACTCCTAAGCTTCTTCCTTTTGTAGTCTTTTTTATTTTGCCAAAGTCTCCTACAACTTCCCACTCCCTCCAGCAAAGGGACCATGGTACTTTTCAAAAGCTTGGCTTTTGCATAGACAACTGTGTGTGTGTGTGTGTGTGTGAATGAGTGAGTGATTTTGAACTTGACTTTTATTAGGTCTCCTAGCTGGTTCTAGGAAGAGTCTGAATATGGAAGGCAGTTCTCATTCAGGAAATGATAATTCAGGGAACATCAGAATTATTAGCTTGCCTCTAGCCCCTCCCCCCCATCCCTTAATGCCATTTTATAAGTAATTTAGCTGAAGTTCAGATACAAGTGCAGTTGGGAAGAGGGTCTGATTTGTGAACAAATTCCTTTAGTGTCCTTATGCTGATTTGTTGGATTTTTCAACAAATCAAGATTTTGCATCTGGCCAGTTTGAGAATTTTAATAGCATTAATAATTAAACAGAAATAAATATGGTAGTGAATCTTCTTTTACTTGCAAGGTTCACAAAAGAGATAATTTATGATTTAATGTTTATTGTCAGATAAGTCAATGTAGCAATTCTGAGAAAGGGAGAAAAGTGCCTTTCTATTCCACTGATTACCTTGTCTAGTTAGCCACTCACCTTAAAGACAAAAGTCATTCTGGATGAGCCATGACTCATTTTCCATTTATCTGTTAATAACCTGTGCATTCCCCTTTGCACCGCATCAGACCAAGAGCAGAGGTTTTGTTTGTTTCTTCTTTAAACAAGTATTAGTTGCTTGTAGAATTATCAAGTATCTAGCTTCATTGTCATTAGAATGCAATAGATACTATTGCTGGCCAATTGAAAGAAATTTCTATATTCCAGTTCTTTTTGCTGTGCAAAAATATTGTATTAGTGACTCATGTGGAAAGAGCATTTGTTGTAGTTCACAGAAGTCTATTTCTTTCCTATGAAGCTTTGGTGCTTTTAGATTTTATTTCTGATTAGCTCTACTTAATAATTTTTCAGTTACATAAGTTAACAACAACCAAAAAGCCTAGGAGTTAGAAGAGCAATTTATTGCTGGCAACTTAGGGGGAAGGAATTTGTGGAAGAACAGTTATTGAATTCTTAAATGTTGCTTTTAATTGTTGGAAGTTTGTTATAGGTAGAGCTCACAAAACTTTTTGTTAATCTGCAACATTTTACTCTGTTATCACTAGTTTTTCAGTTTATATACTGTAAGGGATTTACGTTACAGTGTTATAGTAAAAAGCATGAAACCTAACTAATGGGTTCTGTTCTTGAGCTTATTTAATTTATTGTACATATTTTACTTACGGTTGGAAGGAGCCACTGAATCTGACACTATTCAATTTTGAAGTGTTATTGGCAGTAACATCAGAGATTATCAATTTCTTGCTCAGTGTGAGCTCTAAAGTATTCTGGACTGGCAGAATACTCAACCTCTCTATGAAGATTGCCAGTGAAGGGAAAAATGTCACTACATGAGGCAACCTAACATTCAGCTGATATTTGATTTCAATTATTCTGTGTCCTGTAATCCATTAAAACATGAGATTATTCTGCATTTTAAAGTTAAGCAATATGCAGAAATTCAGCATGTTACTCAACTTGGAGAACTTTTGTCTGCTAGAATTTAAATTGTGTAACTGCAGTACCCACAACTCCCAACTCCATTGTATTTTGCCTTTTTATTGGATTGACTGATAATTGTATTTAATTATTTCTCTATTACATGTCTTATCGACATTTTGAAGTGAGGATTAAATTATAGATTGCTCATTTTGTAAAAAAAAAACTCAGGGATGATGGTTGGAAATGACAACACACACAAAAACAAATTTTGAAGCAAAGTGAGACTACTCCCTCCAAGTCTTTATGAATGCTAGTCAGTATATGAGCAGTACACAAGCTGATCCCAACAAACATACATTCCAATGGAATCTTATAAAAGCCTGCTCAGGAGCAAGACAATATTGAGATATCTTTAAAAAGTATTAAAATGGGTGTTGACTGGAGAAATATCCCCCCCAACTTCATTACTCCAGGAGAACAAACTAGAAAAAAATCAGAAGTTTTGAATTATTTTCTAGTCGAAAGTTGCAAGAGGGAATCTTACTGATAACGATGGAACAGACTTATCCATTTCTTTATTGCACCAGCACATTTCAAGGTCCAGCCCAGACTATCTTCTTACTGAAAGGTAAGAATGGTTCTTTCGTCCAAAACATTCCCTTGTCTAGGGATGATCCATGGCAGTGTGGGAAATGAGAGCCCACAGTATTAATTTGAATTGCATACTGATTCCACTATAGGGAAGGAGGAATTTCATAGAAATGTTCACTGCCTGCAGGACAAAACTATTCTAAAAACTTTCTTTTAACAGTTTATTACTTTTCTGCATGTTGTAACAAGTTGCCCACTTTTGTTTTGTTCCAGCATTTATGTTTTCAATAGTTACTTGACATAAAAATAAAGTTGTTCATCCTTTCCCCATCAATTATCACCAAGTTTTTACCTGCTTAATTTATTTTCCATACATTGGACTGTTCAGGATATAAAAAGCATGGAAAAGCACAAAATGTTTTGATTGCAACTATCTGCTATCAGTGTACTTAAAAAAAAGTTTGAAGTCAAATAATCAGGGCCAAAACACTCAATAGACAACCAATTTATTTGATACAGTATGGATGTAATATATAAGTATCTGGGTGGATGCATTCTGTAATAAAGTTGGTGCTGATAGTGATTAGTTTCAAATTAATCATTTTGGCCATCTAGCTTTTGATACTTCAATGTAATCTGACCCTTTCTGTTTGGCCCAGATACTTTGCAACTTTCTCAGTGCAAATGCCCTTGTAGCATTTTTGAAGGTAATCAAACAATCTTCCTCTACCAAACTTAGCCTTAATTGGCTGTCACAGGTGTTCATTTGGGGGGAGATATATTGTTTTATGCTTGGACTGTTGTAATCTGCCCAGAGTTTGGAGTGAGCTGTAAAACATAAGAAAATTAATCCATGTCCTTTTTCCCTCAACTACTCAATCTGCCCTCAAGACACTTGACTGGTTCTTTCAGCTGGCTACAACTACATGGTTAAAATGAATAAGCTGGGCAGCCATATAAATTTTCTAAACAAATGTTATATAAGTGAAAACACAATAAAAACCCAAGATACTTCAAAAACGAAGTGGAATTTAAGTATTTTCTTGCTGTTTTCAGAAATGATTGGAGCTTTCATATCATTACACTTTAAAGCCTGTTCAACAAGGTGGGTGCTATGATTAGTGCTGGAATATACTCTCAGATATAAAATTATAGCTCTCCAACCATATATTTCCTGATATGCCAGCTATTTTCCATTCTAAAACAGACTGGAAATCAGACTGAAATTGATTTAATTAATCAAAATAACCAAGGTTGCCTGCAACTAAAACTATTCCCTCCTTTCCAATATCTGGCTCAAGAATAATATGTCAGATGAAAGACAATTATTTGTCGAAGATTACAGATCAAATGCTTTCTGATGATACCAAGAATCCTATTCCATCTGCAGAGAAACATATTGTCCTACTTTTAGTACTCAGCAAATCTAGCACCACTAGCCAGAAAGGACAAAAATGTAAAATACAATTGAAGGGGTTCCAACTTCCTCAGCTCAGCCATTCTTTCATATTAGTAATAGTATAACATAGCATAGCACAGCGCAGTATTGTATATGTTCCATGGATGTACTTATGCCCAAAGAACATGCAAATTATACATGCATTAAATGTAAAATATGTGAACTATTAGAGGGAAAAAAAGGGATTTAGAGGCAACTCTAGCCAAACTCCAACCTGCACAAGAAAGCTATATCCAAACCAAACCAAATAAGAACAAATAACTCCCAGAGGATTTGACCCTACCAATAAACCCTTGGAGGAAGACAATCTAACCCAACCAGAAGCCGCCTCATTAAAACTGAACAATCAATTTCTCCCCCTTGATGGAAATACACAGACCCACAACCTCCCCCTCAAGGACAACATGCAAAGAAACAGCACCAAATATGCCTTAAAAATCACATCAACAAACACCTGAGATAAACAGAAAAGCACCTCAGACTGCACCCCGCCCCCCAAAAAGGAAGGCGAGTGTTGGTGATAGGAGATTCTATTGTCAAAGGAACAGAATCAGCCATCTGCAGTCAGAACGTACAATCCAGGGAGGTATTTTGTCTCCCTGGAGCAAAAGTGAAAGATGTGGCTGAGAACCTAACCAAAATAATTAGGCCCAAAGATTACTACCCTTTCCTCCTCATTCACATTGGGATGAATGACACAACAAAGAATCTGAGCACAATACTGAGACTAAGCAAATACTAGGCAATAAAGTTAACAAGTAGAGTTCTCATCAGTATTCCCAACAAAAGACCAACACCCATTGAGAGGAAAAATAATTCTAGAAATAAACTACTGGCTAAAGGATTGGTGTTGCCAAGAAAACTTTGGTTTCCTGGACCATGAACTGCATTTCCAAGGAGTGGTAAGGGATGGGCTGCACCCAATGAAAACAGGGAAAAATGTACTTGGAAAAAGACTGGCCCAACTCATCAGAAGGGCTTTAAAGTAAAATTGAAGGGGAAGGGTGACCAAAACTCAAGTAACAATTAGGAGATGTAGGGAACATTCCCACAACAGGCATAAAAGTCTTAAATGCTTATATTCAAATGCTCAAAGCTTGGGGAACAAACAGGGTGAACTAGAAGCAATAGTATATGAGGACAGGTATGACATAGTTGGCATTAGAGAAACCTGGTAGGACGAAACCCTCAACTGGAATATACTGATGGATGGATACAAATTGTTCAAAAGGAACAAATCTACAAAAAGGAGGAGTTGCACTATATGTAAGAGAACACTACATCTACAGAAATGCACAATCAAAGATAAAATCCTTCCAGATTGTATATGGGTCAATATAAATGGGGGAAAAAAGTGACATTGCCATATTACAGGCTACCCAACCAATCAGAAGAAATAGATGAACTCTTCACCAACCATTTAACAAACATACGTAGGAAGCATACCACAGTAGTAATGGGAGACTTTAACTACCCTGATATTAAGTGAGAGACAAACACTGCAGTGAGTGGGATATCAGATTCCTAACCAACCTAGCTGACAACTTTATCATCCAAAAGGTGGAGGAGGGAGCTAGAAGTAAAGCTATAATGGACCTAATTCTTACTAGGAAGGATTCTATGGATGAAAATCCTAAAGTGGAAAACAACTCAAGAAGTGTGGGAAACTCTGAAAAATATGATCATAAAAGCCCATCCAGCAGAATGCCATTGAAAAAGAAAGACAAGAAATTCAAGAAGAAGCCAGCATGGCTGCACAAAGATCTCTCTGAAAAACTGAAAGACAAAAGGGATAAGTAGAAAAAATGGAAAGAGGGACAAATAACTAAGGCTGATTATCAGCAGACAGCCAGAACATGCAAATAGGAAGTCAGAAAAACAAAGGCTCAGAATGAACAAAGACTTGTAACAGAAATCAAAGATAATGAAAAAAGTTTATTTCAACTTATTAATAAAAGGAAAAAAAAAATCAGTGAAACTGCAGGTCCACTAAAGAGAAAAGATGGCAAGGACATAACAGGCAGTAGGGAAAAAGCAGAGCTGCTGAACTCACTCTTTGCATCAGTCTTCACACAAAAAGAAATTATAGCCCAACATACCAAAAAAAAAAACCTACTACAAAAGTCAAACTAGAAACAAAAATTAAAATAAGCAAGAAAATGGTAAGAGATCACCTATCTGACCTTGATGAATATAAATCACCTGGACCCAACAGATTACATCCCAGAGTTCTGAACGAGCTGACAGCTGTTATCTCAGAAGCATTGCACCATATCTTTCAAAAATCCTGGAGCATTGGGGAAGTACCTGAGGATTGGAAAAGGGTTTATGTGATTCCCATCTTCAAGAAAGGAAAAAAAAAACAGACCCAGGAAACTACAGACTAATCAGTCTAACATCAATACCTGGGAAGATCCTGGAAAAGATAATCAAAAAAAATCTGTGAACAACTAGAAGCAAACAAAGTTATAACTAGAAGCCAACACGGGTTTGTTAAAAACAGATCATGCCAAACTAATCTTATTTCATTCTTTGATAAAGTGACTAAATTAGTACACCAGCAAAATGCTGTGACTATAGTATACTTAGATTTCAGTAAAGCATTTGAAAAAGTAGACCACAACCTCCTTGTTATTAAGCTAGAAAAAGGTGGGATAGACAACATCACCACCAGATGGATTTGTAACAGACTGACAAACTGTACTGAATGAGTCGTCCTCAATGGTACTATATCCACATGGCGAGAAATAAGCAGTGGGATATCACAAAGCTCTGTCTTAGGCCCAGTACTCTTCAATATCTTCATAAATGACTTAGATGAGGGAATAGATGGACAACTCATCAAATTTGCAGTTGACACTAAACCGGCAGGAATAACCTACAACCCAGAAGACAAGCTCAGAATCCAAAAAGACTTAACAAACTTGAACAATGGGCCCTATCCAACAAAATCCCTTTTAATGTGGAAAAAAGCAAGGCTTTATATCTAGGCAGAAAAAACCAAAGTTACAAGTACAAATCAGGTGAAACCTGGCTCAAAAACAGTAACTGTGAGAAGGTCCTTGAAGTCTTAGTGGATGATCCCTTAAACCTGAGCCAGCAGTGTGTGGCAGCAGCCAAAAAAGCTAATAGAATCCTGGGTTATATAAACAGAGGCATAGAATCAAGATCACGCAAAGTACAGGTGAAACTTGAAAAATTAGAATATTGTGCAAAAGTTCATTTATTTCAGTAATGCAACTTAAAAGGGGAAACTAATATATAAGATAGACTCATTTCATGCAAAGCAAGATAGTTCAAGCCGTGATTTGTCATGATTGTGATGATGATGGTGTACAGCTCATGAAAACCCCAAATCCACAATCTCAGAAAATTAGAATATTACATGCAATCAGTAAAACAAAGAGTGCACATAGAACAATATCGGACCTCTGAAAAGTATAAGCATGCATATGTACTCAGTACTTGGTTTAGGCCCCTTTTGCAGCAATTACTGCCTCAATGGGGCGTGGCACGGAAGCTATCAGCCTGTGGCACTGCTAAGGTGTTATGGAAGACCAGGGTGCTTCAATATCAGCCTTCAGCTCTTCTGCATTGTTCAGTCTCATGTCTCTCATCTTTCTCTTGGCAATGCCCCATAGATTCTCTATGGGGTTCAGGTCAGGTGAGTTTGCTGGCCAATCAAGCACAGTAATCTCATGGTCATTGAACCAGGTTTTGGTGCTTTGGCAGTGTGGGCAGGTGCCAAGTCCTGCTGGAAAATGAATTCAGCATCCCCATAAAGCTCATCTGCGGAAGGAAGCATGAAGTGCTCCAAAATCTCCTGGTAGACGGCTGCGTTGACCCTGGCCTTAATGAAGCACAGTGGACCAATACCAGCAGATGACATGGCTCCCCCAAATCAACACAGACTGTGGAAACTTCACACTGGACTTCAAGCATCTTACAGTGTGTGCCTCTCCATTCTTCCTCCAGACTCTGGGACCTTGGTTTCCAAATGAGATGCAAAAGTTGCTCTCATCAGAAAAGAGGACTTTGGACCACTGAGCAACAGACCAGGTCTGTTTTTCTTTAGCCCAGGTAAGACGCTTCTGACGTTTGTTGTTTAGGAGCGGCTTGACAAGAAGAATACAACATTTGAAGCCCATGTCCAGGATCCGTCTGTGTGTGGTGGCTCTTGATGCACTGACTCCAGCCTCAGTCCACTCCTTGTGAAAGTCCCCAACACTTTTGAATGGCCTTTTCCTGACAATCCTCTCCAGGCTGCGGTCATCCCTGCTGCTTGTGCACCTTTTTCTTCCACATAACTTTCTATTAATGTGCTTTGATACAGCACTTTGGGAACATCCACCTTCTTTTGCAATTACCTTTTGAGGCTTTCCCTCCTTATGGAGGGTATCAATGATGGTTTTCTGCACAACTGTCAGGTCAGCAGTCTTCCCCATGATTGTGATTCCTACTGAACCAGACTGAGAGACCATTTAAAGGCTCATTAACCCTTTGCAAGTGTTATGGCTTAATTAGCTGATTAGAGTGGGACACTTTGACCCTAGAATATTGCACCTTTTCACAATATTCTAATTTTCTAAGATTGTGGATTTGGGGTTTTCATGAGCTGTAAGCCATAAACATCACAATTATGACAAACCACGGCTTGAACTATCTTGCTTTGTATGTAATGAGTCTATCTCATATATTAGTTTCCCCTTTTAATTTGCTTTACTGAAATAAATGAACTTTTGCACGATATTCTAATTTTTTGAGTATCACCTGTATTAGTTCCATTTTAGAAAACTAGTAAGACCACACCTGGAATACTGCAACCAATTTTGGTCACCATACTACAAAACAGATGTTGAGACTTTGGAAAAAGTTCAGAGAAGAGCAACTAAAATGATCCAAGGCCTGGAGACTAGAACATATAAAGAACGGCTGCAGGACTTGGGTTTGGCTAGTCTAAAGAAAAGAAGAAATAGGGGTGACATGATAGCAGTATTCCAGTATTTGAGGGGCTGCCACAAAGAAGAAGGCATCAATGGTACTATTCTCCAAAGCACCAGAGGGCAGGACAAGAAACAATGGTTGAAACTGAGCAAAGAGAGAAGCAAGCTAGAATTAAGGAAAAACTTCCAAACAGTGAGGAAAATGAACTAGTGGGACAGCTTGCCTTCAGAAATCATGGGCACTCCATCATTGGAGATAGGTTCTCCTGCTTGAGAGGGGGGCGGGGTTTGGACTAGAAGACCTCCAAGGTCTCTTCCACCTCTATTCTATTCTATGGGAAGTATAATATAGTACAGTACAGTACAGTACAGTATAGTATAGTACAGTATGTTGTAGTTATAGTATATTTAGTTATAGTTGTTATAGTTTACACTATATTATACTATACCTGTACTATACTATACCTGTACTCTATCTACTCTACTCTACTCTACTCTATTCTAAATTTAAAATAACCTCAGAATCCTATTTCCAAGACTCAATTACAGAAACATGGTATAGCTGTTATAGCGTTTGATTAAGAAAGGGAAGAGGCAGGTTTTAGTCCAAACTCAGCAGTGGTTAAGGTGCAGGTCCAAAAACTGGATGACCTTGGACCAGTCACTCTCCTTCAGCCCAACCCACCTCACAGAGTTGTTGGGAAAACAGGAGGAGTATTAGGTATATTCACCACCTTGAGTAACTTATAAGGTAATAAAGATAGGATAAAATCAAATAAATATTGGGGATTTGGAGTCAGGCATTCCCTCAGACCAGCCTACTTCAACAGGTTGCTATTCTGGGTAACAGGAGGAGGAAGCACTGCTATATGTGTACTCTTAAGCTCCTGAATGAAAGCAATACCACTCTCTATGGTGATTGGTCTTGTTAAGCGATGGCTTTGAGCCACGCACTATCTCTCAAGTTAAATTCTCCCACACATTTGATAACATTAGAAGAAATTAACATGTAAGGCACCTCAAATTTTCAGAGGAAGTGTGTGTGTGTGTGTGTGTGTGTGTGAATGTAACATATAAGGCAGTTCCAATGTAGTTTACCTATATTTAACATTAAAAAGATAGTTTCCTCTTGCTCATCCTCTTGCTGCAAAGGGTAGTGGGCAAGCTTCACATAGCTCCTATTTATGGACCCTGAGATCCTCCTTAAGACTGCACCCCACAAAAATCCAGTGACTTCCAAATCACAGAGGCTGGATTTCACCATAGAAGCGAAAGATAGAGGAAGGAAGAGAAAGAGTGAGAGAGAGAGAAGGAAGGGAAGGGAAGGGAAGGGAAGGGAAGGGAAGGGAAGGGAAGGGAAGGAAGGAAGGAAGGAAGGAAGGAAGGAAGGAAGGAAGGAAGGAAGGAAGGAAGGAAGGAAGGAAGGAAAAAAATTGGTAAAGCAATAACTTAATCCTCAGCAATCTAAATGCATTAGTCTTGTTCTTGTCTTTGTGTTAGTATGTGTGGGCCAAAGAAATAGGAGGAGATAAACACCCATGATATGCAAGAGATTGGGCAGGAAAAAAAAATCATCTCCTTTTGCAAATAGTTTCAGCAGCTCAGTCCATGCCTGAAGGAGGCAACTTTGCATTTCATTTTGCAGTACCCTGGGGCTTTGGCGCCCTATGCTATGTCTGCTCTTTCAGGAAACCTGGGACTGAGGATGTTGATTGAATGAATGGTCAGTCTCAACAAGAGTCAGTTTCCGTAATGTAGCCTGGGGTGATGTCTTTGACATTTTCCTGACCTGCGGCATTAGAGGAAGAAATTTTGCATAAGAAACTATAAAGCTCAATACTTGGAGATATCACTTAAGGGACAATTAGAATGGCCCTGGTGTTCATCTTCAACCAAGTAGGGGGAAAATACCTTGCAGGCTTCTTTACAAGGATTACCAAGATTATGCATGTATGGCATTCCAGAGCATATAAATGCTAAGTATATGATGCTTTTGAACAGTGGTTGGGGAAGAGGCTATAGGAAATTCAATTCATAAGGAAGTTGGAGGGCAAACCTGCCTATTTCTTCCAGCACCAATTCATTTTAATTTTAAGTTTTAACAGATCTTTGTTGTCATCAAATGCCTACTAAAAAAAAGTTCCACATGCATATATCTCTTTCATTTGAGGCAATTATTTAATAGAACTTAAACAGCTTATACATAAAACACATACACACCAGCATTTTTCCATTGGCTAAACCTCTCAGATGTGAAATTATGTAATGCTATAAAATTCAATCTATCAGAAGAAAAAAAAAAACCCAGAAACATACCAGACTCCACAGATGTCTCTACAGCTATGCTGTACCATAAATATACCTATAGGATGGTTTGCCTATTCTATTTAACTCCACTCCTTTAAAAATAGTTTGTTGTGCAGCTATTAAGCACATGAGATAAAATGTACCCTGGTATGGAAATAAAATGATCAGGGAAGCCTCATTGGAAGCTTCAAAAGTTACTGCCACAAAGATGAGGGGGTCAACCTATTTTCCAGCAGGTGGCAGGACAAGAAGCAATGGATGGAAACTAATCAAGGAGAGAAGCAACCTAGAACTAAGGAGAAATCTTATAACAGAATAATTAACCAGTGGAACAGTTTGCCTACAGAAGTTGGGGCTGCTCCATCCCTGGAAATTTTTAAGAACAGACTGGACAGCTGTTTTTCTGAAATGATACAGGTTTTCCTGCTTGACCAGAGGTTTGGACTAGAAGACCTCCAAAGTCCCTTCCAACTCTGTTATTCTGTGGTTATTATTACTTGGGCCTTTGAGAGGCATAAAAGCAGATTCCCTAAGTTAAATATATGAGGTTCAGAGACATACTCCTGATGCTCAAGTAACTCTGAATGAACAGGGCACTTTGGCAGCAATTCTGCTTTCTCCTTCTCCAGAAGACCTGAGTATATACAGCTTGCACTGAAACTTTTCAAAGCCAAGACCCTGCCACAGTTTCCATATGGAGCTCAGCTAAATCTAAGTATCAACTATGATAAAGTAGAGAGTCCAAAATTGCCTTATTCTGAGAACTGAAATTTGTTCCTAATGTTCTACATCGGGAGGAAGGGAGGGTGGGAGGAAGGAAGGAAAACAATGGTATGTTAAGAGCTGATTTTCAACCTCAAGGTTTGATATATTTTATTCTAATAGAAAAGAATATATATAGTTCAACCTGACAGTGAGAACAATTAATCAGTGGAAAGGCTTGCTTCCAGAAATTGTGGGTGCTCCATCATTGGAGGTTTTTAAGAAAAGATTGGATAATAAGATTTGATATAAGGACTCTTGCCTTAGGCAGAGGCTTTGAGTAGAAGACCTCCATGGTCCCTTTCAGCCCTATGATTCTAAGAAATTCTTGCTGATTTCTTGGTACTCTCTGGGTTTGATTGCTTGCAGATATTTCATTACCCAACTAGATAATATCGTGAGTGAGTGGTTGCTGCCTGTTTATGTATAGTAGCTTACCTTGCCAGTTTTGGTAGGGACCTCCTTGGTGGTTCCTTGATTATTCTTATTCTGACAAATATTTTTATTTCTGCAATCAGCAAATATAAGATAAATTACAATAACTTGTTTTTCAGCTGAAAGGCTGATAGCTATAGGACATGAACAAGCCATACTAGTTCTCAAGGGATCTCAATATATAGGACAAACAAAACAGCATAATCCTTGACTTTAAGGCAGCATTGTATTTTGTCTTAGATTTTGTAAGATTTTCATATTATTATTATTTGATATCTTGCCATCAGCTCAGTTGGAAATGGATTTATTTATTATGTGCCATCAAGTTATTTTTTTTACTGCTAGCAACTACATGGATAGATTTTCAATTATCTTAACCTAGTCTTTCAGGTCTTCCAACAGGGCATAGATTATCAATGTAACTGAATTCATCTACTTGGCTGCTGGTCATCCTCTTCGTTTTTCTTCCACTTCTCTCAGCATTAGAGCTTTCTCCAGACAGTTGAGTCTTTGCATAATGTCCAAATAGGATAATTTGAACTGGCCATTTGTACCTTGGGTGAGAACTCTGGGTTGATTTGTTTGATGATTTATGAGTTTGTTTACTTGCCTGCCCAGGTTATTCTCTGGCCATCAAAGTACAAAAATATCAATACTCTTCCTATTCTGCTTGTTCAAATTCTGAATTTCACTCATAATGCCACATAGAATAATATGATCTTTATGATGCTGATCTTTATACGCATGGACACACCACAGTATTTGAATACTTTTTCTAAGGCTTTCTTGGCTTCTCTGTCAAGTACTAGTCTGTTGGATATTTCTTAAGTGCTTATTTCTTTACTGTTGGTGGTTGATCTTAAAAGTCAGGAGCTATCTATCACATCAGTATCTTCTTTGTCAATTCTAAGACTGAATGTTCTACCTGTTACCATTAGTTCTGTTTTTTTATATTTAATTTTAGTCCCAGTTTTTCACTGTGCCCTTGCTTTTCATTATAAGAGTTTGCAGATCCTTTGCATTTTTGGCTATCAGGGTAGTGTCCTCAGAATATTGTGGATTATTCACATTTCTTTCTCCAATTGTGAAGCAACACTAATCTTCCAATCCAGCTTCCCTTAATATAAAAGTTAACTAAATAAAGGGAGAGTATGCAGCCCAGTCACACTTGTTTACCAACCAGAAGCAAGTCTTTCTCACCATGTTCTAGCTGTTCTGTGGCTTCATGACTTCTGGATATATTTTTCATGAGGACAATTGAGTTGTTCCACAACATGATGTTATCAACACAATCAAAGGTCTTTCTATAATTTGTAAAGCACACAAAGACTTCTTTTAGGTTTTCTTTGGCTTTCTCAATTATTTAATATGTATCAGCAAAAATGTCTCATGGTCCTCAGTTTTTCTAAAGCCAGCTTGAATATCTGGCATCTCTTTTTTCATATAATACTCTAGGTAGGAAGATCCCAAGCATTATTGTGCTAGCATGTCAAATGAAGAATATTTTACAATAGTCTGCACGCTCTGTTAACTTTATTTTTTTTGATATTGCAGTGTAATTGACCTCTTCCAATCTGTTGGCTACTGTGTCATTTTCCAGATTTGCTGGCATACAGTAGCTTGGGTAGAAACTTTACTGATCCTTCTTCTATTACATGTCATATTTCAGTTGTAATTCTTGTAGCCTTCCAATTTGGTAATGAACAAAGTGCTAATCTAATTTCATCTTGTAGAATTAGAGGTTCTTGTTAGTAGGAAATATTTTATAAGATTTTTTGGAAGTTGGCATCTCTACTGTACAGTGTTTCAATATACTCCTTCCAACTTAGTACCATCTCTCTTCAATGAGATATTTATAATTTGCTCATTTCCCAAATGAATGAAAGAATTTTATGTACAACTACTATTGGTGGATAAAGACCCTAAAATAATTTTTGCTATTGGGAAGTTTATAACTGCAGTCTGTAGAACATATGCTTTGCTATATGTTGCAATCTGCAACTAAGTGCAATCACAGGCTTTTTTATCCCATGTGTTCTGAGTTTGTAACTTCTACTACTACTATTATTACAGAAGCTTCATTTAATACAATAGTAAGGTTTCAGAAAGGAAAAAACTGACAATTCTAACAAAACAAAAGAAGGGGCATTCAAAGAAAAGGAATATGAAGAATGCTTTTCAAGGTTCCTGACCCCAAACCATTAATTTCTGCAGATGGGTAGCCTGCTTGCTGCAGTGTGATTCTTGGATGCTCTTGGAGTTTGTTTTTAATATGCAGAGATAGAATGTGAAATTTCTTGTGCTAGGATCAGTGGCACAGGGCCTCAAAATACTTTTGGGAGAAGTCAATGTAATAAGTTACCTTTTTTGTTTTCCACTCTACATCTTCCTCAGAAATTGATGGATGTTTACTATTAGTGATTTTGGTAGTGGCAGAAGAGAAACTGGAGAAACTCTTTTGAAGAGACTTGGAGAAGGTATTTAACCTGGATAAAGGAATTTGACTTTTATCCAGACAATGACTGGATACTCAAATCATGTTAAACCATGGTTTACTAAATAAAACACATCTGGTTGAGTTTACACAAAACATTAATTGAAAACCCAAACCCACATACTTAACATACAGTATCTATCAGTCTCCACAGTTTATGTGATATTTATTCCATCCCATTCCCTTTAAATCTGGCCAAGACAGCTTGACTGAGATACCTTACTATGGTATGTCCCAAAGTACCTTGGATGGGAGAGAAATTTAGATGATAGTCAGCCTAAGATCATTGAGAGAACAAGGGAACATTCATTGAACACAGAAAGTTCTAATTTTCAAGGAGCAATATTTGATTTTTGCTGATGTCAACAGTAATCTGCTACTTCCAGATTTCAGTTTGTGTTGTCCATTTCCTAGCTCGGATCTTTTCCTACTGTTCAAACATACAATCCAGACAGGGCACTAGCTTAGAAAAGGCTGAATTAGGGCTACTTCTTAGTTCCAAGTAATCCATTGCTGGCTTCTGGTATTATCCAGAGATATTTTTCTGCAATTTTCCACAGATTTCTATAGACAAGTGAGGAGAGGGAGGAAATCCTCTCTTCAGATTGCTTACTATAGCTTTTTTCTTCCTTTAGCAATTGCTTCTGCCATCTGGCTACAAAATTCTGTAACTACAGCTGTTGACATTTTGTGAGTATGCTTTATTAATTAAATTTATTAGAACATAGAAAATAGAATAATAGAGTTGGAAGGAAATTTGGAGGTCTTCTAGTCCAACCCCTTGCTCGAGCAGGAGACCTATACCATTTCAGAGAAATGGTTGTCCAGTCTCTCTTTGAAAGCTTCCAATGAAGGCAAGCTATTCAATTGGTTGATTGCTCTCACCTTTAGGAAATTTCTCCTTAGTTCTAGGTTGCTTCTCTCCTTAATTAATTTCCATCCATTGTTTCCTTGTCTTGCCTTCTGTTACTTGGAAAACAGTTTGACACTACTCCCCCCTTGTCTTTGTAGGAGCCCTGAAATATTGGAACACTGCTATCATGTCTCCCTAGTCCTTCTTTTCATTAGACTAAAGGTAAAGGTAAAGGTTCCCCCGCACATGCGTGCTAGTCGTTTCCAACTCTAGGGCCGGTGCTTATCTCCGTTTCAAAGCTGAAGAGCCAGCGCTTGTCCGAGGACTTCTCCGTGGTCATGTGGCTGGCATGACTCGCCAAAGGTGCACAGAACACCATAGTGGTCCCTATTTTTCTACTTGCCTTTTTACGTGCTTTCGAACTGCTAGGTTGGCAGAAGCTGGGACGAGTAACAGGCGCTCACTCTGTTACGCGGCACTCGGGATTTGACCCGCCAAACTGCCAACCATCTGATCGACAAGGTCAGCGTCCTAACCCACTGAGCCACCGTGTCCCTTTCATTAGACTAGACATAGCCAATCCTGTAACCACTTTGTATGTTTTAGCTCCCAGCCCCCTAGTCATTCTTGTTGTTCTTCTCTGTCCTCTTTCCAGAGTCTCAACATCTTTTTTTAGGTTGTGGTTACCAGAACTGGATGCAGTATTCCAAGTGTGGTCTTACTAAGGCTTTACAAAGCAGTATAAGAACTTTATGTGATCTTGATTCTATCCCTCTGTTAATGCAGCCTAGGATTGCATTGGCTTTTTTGGCTGCTGCCACATACTACCTGGCCACCTGACTCTACTGCAATACAGGTTGGTTTACAATATTAATCAATTTATATAAATCATTACAAGAAGCATTGCCATTTTCCTCCCTCCCACTACTTATCTATATAAATCTGTGGAAAATTAAGGAAAATCTCTCTGGAAAGGACCAGAAGCCAATGAATTACTTGGAAGTAAGAAGTGGCCCTTGTTCAGCCTTCCCTAAAATGGTGCCCTGTCTGTACTGTATGTTTGAACAATAGACTTTAGCTTTATTATGTAAATCTTGCAATTGTATTAGGTTTGGGGGATTTTTGTGTGTGCTTTTGAGTCAGTTTTTGACTCCGGGTGACTACCAGGAAGTCTCTGAAGTTTTCTTGGTAAGATTTTGGAAGTGTTTTTCCCTTGCCTGCTTCCCAGGGCTGAAGAGCCGTGGTGGTGCAGTGGTTAGAATGCAGGATTGGAGGCTAACTCTGCCCACAGCATTTGATCTTGAACAGCTCAAAGTTGGCTCAGTCTTTCATCCTTCCAAGGTTGGTAAAATAAGGACCCAGATTGTTGGGGGCAATATGCTGACTCTGCAAACTGCATAGAGAGCGCTATAAAGGACTATGAAGCAGTATATATATATGTTCAAGTGCTATTGCTATTGAAGGCCCAAGGATACTCAGTTGGGCAGGATGTCAGAACCCATTCCTATTTCATTTCTATCTATCCCCTCTGACCCAAAATCAAATCTCACCTTTCCCTGGGTTCTGCCATACTCCCAAGGGGGAGGGGGGATGTGCCCGCGGGGTTATTGCCTTTGCTTCCTCTATCCGCTACAATGTAACATCTTGCCCTGCATTATATCTCTCTCCGAACTTATCTCCCTAAACTGTCAGCTAGAACAAGGGAGAAAATAAGGAATGTAACCTCAGTGCCTGGTTTATTTCTATGCTCTGAGGAAGGTGTGAAGAAGCCACCGACCATCGCTGCGTGAACTGGAGATGGACCAATGTTATCTCCCCTTTTCCCATGATGGACCTAACACCTGGGGATTGGCTGTCCCATACCGGCCGGGTGGACTATGGGGTGGGGTCTTGCTTGGGGATACTTTAATCTATCGCTCTGAGCAGGAAATCTCAGATCCTGTCTCTTATGCCTGCTATCAACTACTCTTAATAAAAGTTCCTGTTGGAAGAAATTGTCCCCAAGAGTTCTGCTTTCTTAAGATGTGGGATTGAAGTGGGTCCTAACACCTATCTTATCTGGGATTACTCTCTAATAATACTATCTAATATATATATTTAATCTGTGATTCACACTCTCCTAGTTTCTTGCCTGATGCCTTCACTACTACATCAGACTGACTCTCCCACTTTGAAGTAAATTATTACAATCTGTGAAGTATTTATAATTTGTAGACTGTAAAATTTTAGATTACTTGTAATTTATTAAGATATCACTATATTTTATTATAGAAACATGATATGTTGTCATTTTATCTCACCTACCTTTATCTCATACTACTTTCATGCTGTAAGTCCCCAACTGGCAGAAAGAACTAGCAGCATGCCTATAAACCAATTTTAAATCATACACATAAATTCATATGATACAATCCTATTTGAGAGAATGCTTTTCAATTGTACAACATAAAATGGGGCTGTTGTTATTCCATGTCACTTTTTCTTTAATATTTTCCACAGTGTATGTTTTGAGTTCCTTTTAGCAAACAAGCCTCTTAAAACTAATTTTCTATCAGTCATCCCCCCTAGCATTATTTTCCCCACTTGTATTTTTAATTGTACTTAAACCATAAATCAAGCAAGGCAGATCAATGAACCATGACAATTCTGAAAACCACCTCAGCAAACTACATGAAGTAATCTACATAGCACCCCACTCAAAAAAGCCATGAGTGCTATTTCAACATGTTTAAGAAACATGACATTTTTAAACAGATCCAAATGTTGTGCTAAGAGATGCAGTCCCCAATATCCAAAACTGTACAATCAAATTAGAGAAGAAAATAGTTGCTAATTACAGCAACCTCTGCCTTCTGGAAATGACTCTGGATTTTTAGAAAACATCAATATTCAGCGATGTATAGAAAATGTATAAAGGATTTGCAGAATTTTGATAATCTATTACGTATGTCTTCCCCTTCATGGATTACTGCCTTGTCGTGGTGAAGGGGCTTGCGTAATTCAATGAAGCTATGAGCTATACTGTGCAGGGCCACCCAAGACGGAAAGGTAATAGCAGAGAGTTCTGACAAAACATGATCCACTGGAGAAGGAAATGGCAACCCACTCCAGTATCTTTGCCATGAAAACTCTATGGACAGTACCAAAAGGCAAAACAATATGACGGTGGAAGATGAGCCCCTCAGGTCGGAAGGCGTCCAATATGCTACTGGGGAAGAGCAGAGGGCTAGTACTAGTAGCGCCAGAAAGAATGAAGCGACTGGGCCAAAGCCAAAAGGACGCTCAGCTGTGGATGTGTCTGGTGGTGAAAGGAAAGTCCGATGCTGTAAAGATTTTTTCTCCATAGGAACCTGAAATGTAAGATCCATGAATCAAGGAAAGCTGGATGTGGTCAAACAAGTGATGATAAGACTGAACATCGACATCTTAGGAATCAGCAAACTAAAATGGACAGGAATGGGTGAATTTAATTCAGATGACCATCAGGTATACTACTGCGGGCAAGAATCCCTCAGAAGAAATGGAGTAGCCTTCATAGTCAATAAAAGAGTAGGAAAAGCAATACTGGGATACAACCCGCAAAATGACAGAATGATCTCAGTTCGAATCCAAGGCAAACCATTCAATATCACAGTAGTCCAAGTCTATGCCCCAACCACCAATGCTGAAGAGGATGAAATTGACCGGTTCTATGAAGCCCTACAGCACCTTATAGAACTAATACCAAAAAATGATGTTCTTATCATCATGGGGGATTGGAATGCTAAAATAGGAAGCCAAACGATAACTGGAATAACAGGCAGGTTTGGCCTTGGAGTACAAAATGAAGCAGGGCACAGGCTGATAGAATTTTGTCAAGAGAATACAATGGTCATAGCAAACACTCTTTTCCAACAACCCAAGAGATGGCTCTACACATGGACATCACCAGACAGTCAACACAGAAATCAGATTGACTATGGTCTGCAGCCAAAGATGGAAAAGCTCTATACAGTCAGTAAAAAACAAGACCAGGAGCTGACTGTGGCTCAGACCATGAGCTTCTCATTGCAAAGTTTAGGCTTAAACTGAAGAAAGTAGGGAAAAGCACTAGGCCACTCAGGTATGAACTAAATCATATCCCTGATGAATATACAGTAGAGGTGACAAATAGATTTAAGGAATTAGATCTGATAGACAGAGTGCCTGAAGAACTATGGACAGAAGTTTGCAACATTGTACAACAAGTAGCAACCAAAACCATCCAAAAGAAAAAGAAATGCAAGAAAGCAAAATGGCTGTCTGAGGATGCTTTGCAAATAGCTTGAGGAAAGGAGGGAAGCGAAAGGCAAGGGAGAAAAAGAAAGATACGCCCAATTGAATGCAGAATTCCAGAGAATAGCTAGAAGAGATAAGAATGCTTTCTTAAATGAACAGTGCAAAGAAATAGAAGAAAACAATAGAATAGGGAGGACCAGAGATCTCTTCAATAAAATTGGAGAGATGAAGGGAATGTTTAATGCAAAAATGGGCATGATAAAGGACCAAAATGTCAGGGACCTAACAGAGGCAGAAGAGATTAAGAAGAGGTGGCAAAATTACACAGAAGAACTTTACAAGAATGAGCTTAACGTCCCTGATAATCACAATGTGAAGTGAAGTGGGCCTTAGAAAAGCTGAGCAACAACAAAGCTAGTGGAGGTGACAGTATTCCAGCTGAGCTATTCAAAATCTTAAAAGACGATGCAGTAAAAGTGCTACACTCAATTTGCCAGCAAATTTGGAAAACTCAACCGTGGCCACAGCATTGGAAAAGATCAGTTTACATTCCAATTCCAAAGAAAGGCAGTGCCAAAGAATGTTCAAACTGTCGCACCATTGCACTCATTTCTCATGCTAGTAAAGTTATGCTTAAAATCCTACAAGCTAGACTTCAGCAGTATGTGGATTGAGAACTACCAAAAGTACAGGCAGGATTTTGAAAAGGCAGAGGAACTAGAGATCAAATTGCCAACATATGCTGGATCATGGAGAAAGCTAGAGTTCCAGAAAAACATCTACTTCTGCTTCATTGACTATGCTAAAGCCTTTGATTGTGTGGATCATAACAAACTGCGGCAAGTTCTTAAAGAGATGGGCGTACCAGACCATCTTATTTGTCTCTTGAGAAACCTATATGTGGGCCAAGAAGCAATAGTGAGAACTGGACACGGAACCACTGATTGGTTCAAAATTGGGAAAGGAGTCCGGCAAGGCTGTATACTGTCGCCTTGCCTATTTAACTTATATGCAGAGCACATCATGAGAAAGGCAGGGCTAGATGAATCAAAAGTTGGAATTAAGATTGCTGGAAGAAATATCAACAACCTAAGATATGCAGATGATACCACTCTAATGGCAGAAAGTGAAGAGGAACTAAAGAGCCTCTTGTTGCGGGTGAAGAAGGAGAGTGCAAAACTTGGGTTGAAACTTAACATTAAAAAAACCCAAGATCATGGCATCCAGCCCCCTCAATTCCTGGCAAATAGATGGGGAAGAAATGGAGGTAGTGTCAGATTTTATTTTCCTGGGTTCCAAGATCACTGCAGATGGGGACTGTAGCCAAGAAATTAAAAGACATTTGCTCCTGGGGAGGAAAGCCATGGAAAAACTAGACAGCACACTAAAAAACAGACATCACCCTGTCAATAAAAGTGCGTATAGTCAAGGCTATGGTCTTCCCAGTTGCAATGTATGGCAGTGAAAGTTGGACCATAAAAAAGGCTGAGCGCCAAAGAATTGAGGCCTTTGAACTATGGTGCTGGAGAAGACTTTTGGACTGCAAGGCGATCAAACCGGTCAGTCCTAGAGGAGATCAACCCTGACTGCTCTTTAGAAGGCCAGATCCTGAAGCTAAAACTCAAATACTTTGGCCACCTAATGAGAAGAAAGGACTCACTGGAGAAGAGCCTAATGCTGGGAAAGATTGAGGGCAAGAGAAGAAGGGGACGACAGAGAATGTGGTGGCTGGATGGAGTCACTGAAGCAGTAGGTGTGAGCTTAAATGGACTTCAGAAGATGGTAGAGGATCCTGTCCTGAGGCCTGGAGGAACGTTGTCCATAGGGTCGCGATGGGTCGGACACGATTTCGCAGCTAACAACAACAATTACGAATGTCTTGGAAAAATACATAGAAAAGGATTTGGAACCAGTTTATAGAAATTTATCTGTTGAAAATGAAGCAGACTGTATTAAGCCTTAATTTTACAGTAGCTGTAACTGAAATGTAAAGAAATGAAAGCCACTCCAATATTCTTGTGCTGGTTTCTAAACAAAAAAAGTATTGGGGCTTGGAAGCCATACTGCCTTGCCTTTTAGCAGAATCCAAACAGAAACTGTAGTGAAACTGAGCTCCATTTCTGATGGGGAACAAATAGCATGGAACTTTCCTTACTACCTTTAGTAATGTGGGAAGAGATGAGATGAGCAGGAAAGGGGTTGGGCTGATCTATTTGTCCTCCAATTTACATAAAGTTTACATCACATTTAGAGAGAAAATGACCACCAAGAGATGTCTATTGTCAATTTCTCAATTGCTTTAGGCAGCACTAAGAATTGCTCATCAAGCATCTCCTCAGTTTAAATAGCATTTATTCTTGCATCTTACTAAGAAAACAGCAATGAACAGTTGAACCCTAGAAGAAAATAGAAAGAGGAATAAAGGAAGTATCTGCTTTGTTTTGTTTTCTATTACTATATTAGAGTCACCCAACTGCTTTAATTAAGAATGCAGTTGCCCGTGAACCTTCCTATCAGCTTCTTGGATTTGCTTTTCTGTCAGAATCACTGCGTTGTACTTCTCATCAAAAAGTTTCTCGTTGGTTTCCGAGTGCAAGTCATCAAAAAAAATGGTCCTGAGATGCTCTGGCAGGTACTGAAACTCTTCATCGTTGATGTCCGAATCCTGCATTCTAGAGTGCAACACCCACCAGCGCCCCCAGAAGCCTACATCGAGGACCCGGCTGGGAAAATCAGTCCACCGTGGCTTTAGATACTTGCAGTGCGCTTGATAGAGATCTGCTCCAGCGTCGTAAGGCGCCTCGTAGAGGACGGAGAAAAACAGGAGGTTCTGGACGCGCAGCTGGCCTCGGTTTCGGAGCACCGTCAGCCGCTGTGTATACTTTTCCGAGCTGCTGCTGCGTGTCCAGGGCGAGAGGAGGAGGAGAGTCCCTGAGGCTTCCAGGAGGCTGGAGCCGAATGAGGCTTCACTGGGATTGCGGAGGTGGCAGCTCACCGCTCCAGCCAGCAGTGAAAGGTAGAGCCCTGCTTTCACCGGCCGCTGCCGGATGCCTTGGGCGACTTCTCGGCAGGCTTCAGCATAGTCGTGCAGGAGACTCTTCCACCATAAGGCTGAGGGAGAAAAGATCACGTTAAGAGGAGCGAGAAAGAAAGATGGGGGGGGGAGGGGGAGGGGGAGGGGGAGGCGCGCCTCAAGCAGCCTCCCTCCCCGGCCTGCGTGAGGCAAAGCGGACTCGGCTACCTAGGCGGCCGGCGCGGAGACGCCCCCCAAAGGTCGGCTTCTTCTTCCCCGTCTCTCCGGGATTCGGAGGGCCCGTCATGTCCCCTCGTCCTGAGATGCGACTGGACGCCAAGCCCGGACAGACCGCCAAAACGGTAACTAAGAGGCAGTCAGAGCTGGGAGGGGAGGGGCAGCGTGTCACGTGGTTGCTGTCGGTTTTCCCTCCCGGAAGGCAGAAGCTGCCACGAGGGACCAGCTTCGATACAGTTTTACAGTCGCAGCTATTTATAAATGTTCATAAACAGGAAGGCACTCTGCCACCAAAGAATCAGGCGCGGAATGCAAGGCTTCTAACGAGGCCCGCCTTTCTCCGCTTCCGGTGGCCACAAGTGGGGCAGGGGAAGGATAGTCCAGGCGGCCCGTGACGAAACCGCGGCGGCCTCCTAGCGTGGCCGGTAGAGGAGGAGTCTCCACGGGTCCTCGAATGCAGCGCCAGATCTTTCTTGTCATCGATAGGCCTTCCGCGGCTTGGCGGTGGGCTGGGCCTTCCTCTCCTTCCCGTCCCCTCCACGTAGGGTGCTTGAGGAAGGCCGATGAACGACTTGGAGCCGTGGAATAAACGGGACGGTTTTGCAAGCGAGTGGTGACAGGTGCCTAGAGTGCGTCTAGGCGTCTCTGAGCATCGGCAAAGTGCCTTTCTACAGTCGGTAAGCAGTGCCTGACATCCTCTGCCCATCCTTCCACCTCTCCCGGGTGATCAGTGCGGGAAGGGCAGCGTAGGGCAAGCCTGGTTTGTCGTGGGAGCGTAGCACTTGAGAGAGCCGCCTGGCGTTTCTGTGGATGAGGGGAGAGAGAACAGACCGGCTGAAGGGTGTCTTCTGCCCCATTCTCCAAGCTGCCTTTCATAGTGATGTCTTCTCTGAAAAGCTGTCTCTTTTCCGTTGTAGGTACTCTGGCCTCATAATGGCTGCTTCAGATGAGCTCAAGTTTCATGGTGAGTATTTTCTCACCATTTGAGCAGATATGGACACCCAGTCGGGCAGTGTTTTCCTTTTGATAGGTTTTGTGTGAGAGATGCTGCAATCCCAGAGCATCCAGTTAGTAAATCCAATTGATTTGCAATCACAATTGCAATCACAACATTTCCATTGCTAAGCAGGGCAGTTGTTGAATTTTGCCCCATTTTACTACTTTTTTGCCACAGTTGTTAAGCGAATCACGTGGTTAAGCAAATCTGGCTTTCCCCATTGATATTGCTTGTTGGAAGCCAGTTGGGAAGGTTACAGGTGATGATCACATGACAGTGCAACTGTTATAAATACCTGCCACTTACCAAGCACCCTAATTTTGATCATGTGACTGCAATGGTTGTAAGTGTGAAAAACGGTGATAAGTCACTTTTTTCAGTGCTGTTTTAACTTCAATCACTAAATAAATAGTTGTAATACAAGGACTACCTGTAAAGATTTTTTTGCCCAGCTTCTGAGGACCTACCCGCTATTAAGGACTGAAGCAGCAGCAATGGTAACAGATTTATATACTGCTGTATAGTGCTTTATTGCACTCTCTGAGCAGTTTACAATGTCAGCATATTGCCCCAACAACCTGACACCTCATTTTACAGACCTTGAAAAAGTGGAATGCTGATTCAACCTCAAGTTCTTTAGGATCAAACTCCAGGCTGTGGGCAGAGTTAGCCTGCATTACTGCATTCTAACCACTGCACTTCCAGGGCTCTGTAAAAAGAGCTGTATAACTACAGAATTTAGTGGAACTATAAATACATACTAGTCTAAATTAAAGTACAGAGAAAGCTGCAGTCTTAAATCTATTGAAGAGTATTCTCTGAATATGAAATACAGTACTTTAGTGAACAACTCATGTTATGTTTGTGTATTTTCCATGTCATACTCTTCAGCTGCAATATATTCTGATTTTTCTGAATATATAAAGAATAATAAATTGAGCAGAGCTTAAAGGGAAATATAACTCTTGTGGATAATATGCATGGATAAAATGTTCCTATTACTATAAATATAAATGTAACTCCTTTCCCCCACTAGGTTTGACAAATACTGAGTCTTATATGTATGTTGTGCATGTTTGGGCAGGCTTTTAATTTCTAAGTCTTACATTTAGACAAAAGAAAGAAAACCCAAACTTTGTGGATACTTTTCTTCTTTGGGCACCATTAATATTTCTGAGATTTCTCTAACAATCTCTGAGGAAAGGTCTTCTAATTTCCTATTTTTTCCCCTAAAAATCCATGTTCTCTGCAAAAGCTCAATTTTTTTCTGCCTTTTGTCACATGCTTAAAATTATTTTTAATTTAGTACAGCACTAGTAAAGTTTCCTAAGTTTAGAAAGTGCTGTTGCAGGCGGCCCTTGAATACCAGACTGAAGTTTGATTTGTCAGTTGGATGTATTTGATATTTTCTCTGCAGAATTTAATGAAGCCATAGATTTGCTGGCTGGGAATGCTGATGCTACTACTCCTAGCATTAGTGAGAGGCAAAGCCACACAATTCTCAACATGTCTTCTAGCTGTAATGAGGATTATGAGCCAGATGAAGGGGATGACAAAACTGAGGTGAGTTTTGGGGAGATAGAGGAAAATGCATCAATTTAGTCTAGGGATGTTTTGACATAAATTGGGAGATATAGTACACATGAGAGAAATAGATAATAGGACATCAGTAAAAGTTTCGATTAGCAGAGTGTGGTAGACATACTTATTTATTGCAGAAAATATTTTTCTCTACATGTGACAGAGGAACATAGAAATGTATTTGTTTTATATATTTGCTAAATGTATGTTTTTCCAAAAATTTAAGGTGGTATATGCAGAATTTAATTTTCTATGCAATAACCTTCCTGCACAATATGTAAAGTTGGGCTGAAGGATGACTAGTCCAAAGTTATTTGTTTTGCTTTCGTAAGTGAGGATGGACTGGAAGTGAGATATCCAGGCCCTAGCCCAATACTTTAACCACTGGTTATCTATCAGATGAATTATCTTATCTGCCCTGACCACTATGAATTTTGACCTCAGTACTCAATATACATTTAATATGATGCCTATTTTACCCCAGTGTGGAAGAGTAGGAAAATTTGCAACTTAATTTCTGGACACACCCATACTTTTTCACTGTAACTGATGATTTTTATTCAACTGTTTATAATAGTTGATTATGCCCACAAGTCCACTCCTAATCCTTTGGGATGCCTCTTCCCTTACAGGAAATTGTGCAGTTTGTAGGTCCTTTGAGATTTTCATGCAACCTTTTCACACTACCACTGGAGGTATTTAGTCTTTGGGATCAGACTGTCTAGTGAGTAAAACTAGTTATCTAGCCAGCAAATAGATCTCTTTACTAAAGAAAACAAAATTGATAAAAAATATATCAAGCATTTGAAATAATTTAAGTTTTATAAGTGTAAACTATGAACTTACTCCAAATAATATTTTGGGAAGAAGAAAGATGCATAACTCAACTCAGTGCTTACCTGGATCTTCAGAAGCTGGTGAGAAGACTACATGTTGCTTACCATTTTAGTGGAACATCAAACTATGAACAATATGTTTTTGAAAAGTGTGATCTTGCAAACTGTGTTTTAAGCATAAATCAACATACATTCTGAAACCAAGATTCAAGGGGGCCTTTCCACTTTAGTATTTCTTGACAAATTGACATTAAAGCTCCAAAAAGAAATTGGTTAATTTGGAATTCATACATCAAATTGGGTGTAAAAATAGCTCTGTTAGCAAACTAACACAAGCAGGGCAGAAATAATTTAATTTACAAAAATAGAGAAATTAGCAAACTAAGCCACAATACAGGGATCAATGTAACAATGGTGGACTCATTGTTTCTATCTGATACCAAACCTCTGAAACTAGTCAGGATGGGCAATGTTTGATGGTCTAGACTCCAGGCCGCCATATGACCTTTAATCCCCTAAAGATGCTTATGATTACCAATTTGGCAGTTTTCTTAAAAGCTGGAAGAGTTTTAAATGAGAGAAAAGAGGCAAGCCCAATTTTTGGCTCTTTGGGAAGCATTTAAGGTGTTTAAGGCGAGGGATTACGAAAATTCACAAAATGCAGATTCTGGGTGCTGACTTTTAGCAGCAGAATTTTGGAGAGGGTGCTGCTTCACATACCTTGCAGATAGAACTATTTATTCTAGCTTCTATTTATATTTGTTGGGTCACTTCCTGTGCAGCCCAGTTCCTGAATAAAAGGGAGGTCCACACAGCCAGTGGGAAGGTTAATAAGATGGGACCTTGCAAAGTTAGGTTGTTCCAAAGGATTGGGGCAGCCATGGATTCCCCATTTCCCTAATGTATTCTTTTTTTCCTTCAGTCTGTTCTTACCATACTTCATTTCCCATCATCTTTATTCTTTCTTGCTTAGAATTTTAGATTAACAATGAAAAAGTATATGTATAATAAAAGTATTAAGTATTATCAACATTAATATTCATTATAACAGTGGATTATTACTTTTGTTTTATGAACATATTTTGTGAAATATAACAAAATATAATGGGGAAAATACAAGTGATGGTTCAATCAAAAAGGAGACAAATATGTAAATGTAATTAAGGTGAAAAAACTGGGGAAAAGACCCATATGTTAGAACCAGCTCATCCTTTAATATTTTAAAGGCATCTGTAATTTTAACAAATGTTCTCTTCATCCAAATTGTGAATAAAAGTATTGAAAAATAGAGGACCAGGACTGATTTGTGCAATATCCAACTTAATGCTTCTCAAATTTAATGAAAAGCCACTTGACAGAATTGGGTTTCAGAGCCTGGGACTGATCCTTAAGATATTACACTGTTAATTACTGGCCTAGCCTAGTAGAATACTTGCCATTTACACTGCACTGCTGGTTCCTGGTTAGTTATCTCAATGCTCATTAAATCACATCTTGAGCTCTGCAGTGGAGCTTTATTTGAAAAGCTTTGGGAAATTTCAGTAGATGTTGACCTGCCTCCTGACCCTATCATTTCCATCTTGAAATAACTGCTTTTTATGTTGTAACTATTTGATATTGCGGATATTGTGTATTAGGATTGTACTTTACCTTTTTTAATGTCAGTATAAAATATATCCCTTTTCTCTCCTGGACATGAAGAACGCAGTAATTTCCATTTTCATTCTTGCAGCTCTTGAGCTTCCAGAAGAAGAAATCCAGTTTCTGGACGTTTGAATATTACCAGGCCTTCTTTGATGTTGACACATACCAGGTACTAGATAGAATCCATGGGGCCATTTATTGAAGGCAAATCCAAAAACCAAATTCTGATAGCAGTTCTAATATGTGCCAAAATTACTTCAAGTCTCTTGAAAGTTTTTTGTTTAGAGTAACCTAAACTCCAGAATTCAGGAAATAGAATTTAAACAGGGCAATCATTTAAATATTCTTTTAATTACATAATTCCTTAACCTAGTGAGTTTTGAACAGAATCCAATGATGTATTGGTTCAGAGTTTTTATTGCTAGACACTAAAGGAATAAATCACTAAATAAACACTAAAGCTATTGGGCTGTTGATAGGCAGTTTTAAAATTTTTCTAAGCAAGCATTATGGGGTCAATTTGGTGAAATATTCTGCTGAAAACTGGCCCTTTGCTTTGCACCATGCCATTTTTAATATAAGAATATCAAGACAAGAAGTTTTTGTAAGCATCCTGGAACCAACGAGTTGGGCATTCCAACAGTTATAGAGCATTTGGGAATTAAATTGCTGTGGCATGATCTTTTCCTATTTATCAGGTGCTGGACAGAATAAAAGGCTCCCTACTTCCACTACCAGGGAAAAACTTTGTATGGCATCACTTGCAGAACAATCCTGACCTCTATGGTGAGTCCAGGGAAATTCCTACTTCAAAAATATACTCTCCTTTATTTCAAAGGCTAGAAACTGTAAGAGACCTAGAACAAAGGTAGTTTCTTGCTTTACCTTCACAGATGCAAGAAATCTGCAGAAAGCCTCACATTGCTAATTTTCCATTTACACTGTCAAATGCACACAAGGCATGTAGCAGTCCTTAGTTTTCAGCCCATTATAGCAGAGCTGGGAAAGGCCATGCAGGATTTCTCCAATCACAAGGACCTATAGTAGGCTGAAGCACTATGGTTATTTTTCCTTTATTTCAAGGATGGCTCTGTTTCCCAGAAGATCTCAATTCTGTGCTGAGATATATGCCTCATTCTTAAAGTGCTGCTGGGTTTTAAACATTTTAGCTAAAGTGCCATTTCTCCTTCTTATCCCTGATAATGGAAATGTAACTTTATTGCTGTTAGTCATATCTGTCCTCAAACCTTATTTTCCATGAAATTAAGGAAGGTGGCAAAATCTGCTGGTACCCAATTGTTTTGTTGTATTATAAAAATAGCTTTCTTGTTTCTATTGCGCTGATAAGACACCTATTCCTTATGAGACTCCTCATACTTCTGTTCTTTTCTTTGATGTTGGCTCTTTTGCCCCTCGTAGGACCATTCTGGATCTGTGCTACATTGATATTCACATTAGCCATCAGCGGTAACTTATCTTATTTCCTGGAAAAAAGAGGGAGCTCCTCCTTCCACTACAGCCCTCAATTCCACAAAGGTGAGAGTTTGATGTGGGAGTACTTCCTGAAACTTCAGTTGAATTATAATGCTAATCATTTTTCTGTATATACTTTATATACAGAAACACATAAATTTATATGTCACCCATCTTACTGTGAAGTGACTGTGGTTGGTGGAAGTGTAGCCGTATCAAGAATAAACAAGATAAATATCTGGAAAAAAGATTATTTTTGTTGCTTGCTGAGCATTTTGATACACAGCAATAGCACTTAGACTTATATATTGCTCCATAGTGCTTTACAGCACTCTCTGATTAGTTTACAACATCAGCATATTGCCCTCAACAATCTGGTCCTCATTTTACCTCCTTGGAAGGCTGAGCTGCTCAGGATCAAATTCCTGATAGTAGGCAGTTAGCCTTTTAACCACTGTGCTACCATGGCTTCTGATTCATACATACTGATGAATATTTCTCGTTTGGCCATGAGAAGTAAAGAATTATCTCCTTGTCTTGTATTTAAAATGTGTAGATGAAGAATATTATTAAAAACATAGAAATCCTGGCTCCCAACTTTTATTTAATTGCCTTAGAATTGGGACGAAAGCATATAGTTACTTACCAGTACTGAGAATTAGTTTGCCCAGAAACCAGAAGACTGAGTTTGCCTTAGGCATGAAAACTGTCTGGTGAGTTTGGACCAGTCATTATCTCAGATCAGCCCACTTCACAGGGCGGTGTGGGAAAAATAGGAGGCAGGAATATTAGGCACTTTTGCCATCTTAAATTATACATAAAGGTATTGGGGGGGGGGGAATCAAAATTGTAATAAAGGACTATTTTACAGATTATTATAAAACATAATTAGCTTATTCTTTGAATTCCTATTCCCTTCTCTTTCTAGAAATGATGGAAGGCTGTGTTTCAATTTTAGTTCTTGCTAGGGAATGGCGCTTTTAATACAGTTTTCTTCTTGCACAGTGACTATTGCAGGCATAGTTATCTACTGCTATGCCTGGCTGGTACCCTTAGGTCTGTGGGCCTATCTACAGTGGCGAAAGGGAGCCCATGTCACCAATGATGTATATACCTTCCTGGAAATGGTGTGCATTTATGGCTACTCACTCTTTGTGTACATTCCTACTGCGGTAAGTTGTCAGGCATTTGGCATTTGGGAAGATGCCAAGGCAACCTTAAGAACTTGACAATGATTCTTTGTCATCTTCCTTCACAGGTTCTGTGGCTAATCCCTATCCCATGGCTGCAGTGGCTCCTGATCATACTTGCAATAGGGTTGTCAGGCTCAGTTCTGGTCCTTACTTTCTGGCCAGTTATCCGTTCAGATAGCAAGCCAGCTGCTTGTGCTATAATGGCCATTATTGTTTCTCTTCATATCCTTCTAGCTATTGGATGCAAGGTATGTATCTTCTGTACTGCAGTAGTGTATTTCAGTGGGTGAAAGAAACAGACAGTTGGAGAATAAGCACGTTTAGGGTTGGTTTTTTGAGCCTAGATTAACAAATTTTGCGAAAGAGTTGGATCTGTATATGTTTCAGTTAGGATTTATAATTTTTTTTCTGCATAATCACCCTTTTTCTGTGGACTGTGTTAGATTCAGTCTTCTTAATTGGGCCAAATGCAATGTCTGCAACATGTGTCTCTAAGAAGAAAATAAAGATTAAATGTTTTCAAAGTGTGTAGTTATAGATGTGTGCATGTGCATGAATGTGTTGTTGCAAATTGCAGAGTATAAGATGTTAAAGCACTGAACATCTTTGAACATTGTCTAGGGAGATTCTCAGTCATCCAGATCATAGTTATCCCAATGATGCTTTTTCACGAGGCAACTGGACTTTGTTTTTTCTTTGAAGATGTTTTGCTTCTCATCCAAGAAGCTTCTTCAGTTCTGACTGGATGGTGGGGAATGGAAGGATTTATACTCCTTGCAGACAGCTGGTCATTTGCCTTCTTTTAGAGAATTGCTGATACCACCTGGAAGTTTATGTCATCAGGGTCACCTGAGTGGTGCAAATGATGTGGAGCCTTCTTGGAACCGTTGAAAGGACTGTGTTGGATGTCATATCCCTCCCTCCCTGTTGAGAGAGGGCTGTTCAGTTTTGACAAGAGATGGTCTGACCCCTCTTTCAAACCAGCAGTCCTCTGTCCAAAATGTGAAAGAGTGGCCTTTGTCTTTTAAATGCAGATAGATTGCTGAATCTTGTCCTGATGGGCTTGTTCTCCTATATTGTGCCATGCATTTATAAAGTGGTTGTTTTGCTTCTCCAATGTACAGGTCTGCACATAGCTCACTGCACTGTACTGCATATACCACGTTGCTCAGTTTGTGTCTGGGTGTTTGATCCTTGAGGTGGACAAGCTTTTGCCTTATTGTATTCTTGGGTTTGAAGTGTGCATGTATGTTGTGTTGGCTGAAGATCCAGCTTGAGCTTGTCTGATATTTCTGCAACATATGGAATGACTACATTGCTTTGTTTATTGTTTTCTTCTTTGTCGGTTATGGAGGAGCTGCTGCTGGGTCTTTGTTGGGATTTTATGAAAGCCCACTTGGGTTAGCCACAAATTCTGAGGGCTTCCTTGATGCGTTTTAGTTCTTTTCTTTCCTATCTTTGCTGGTAGGCAGGCCTTCAGCTCAGTGGTGTAGGGTTCTGATAACTCCCATTTTGTGCTCCATTTTGGTGAGAATCAAAATGTAAATATTGATCTGTGTGTGGAGGTTCTGTAAACTTCAGTGTTAAGGCTTCTGTCTTCCTTAATGTATTCTGCACAGTCCAGGAAGGCTAGACTATTTTCCTTAACATCTTCCCATGTAAATTTGATGATTTGTCCACTGAGTTCTTTGGTGAATGCTTCCAATTCCTGTGTTTTGATCTTGACCCAAGTATCGTCCATAAACTTATAAGAGTGAATGGGTGGAATTCCTGTGAAGGAATTTAGGGTGTTGGTTTCTACCTCTTCCATGTAGAGACTGGTCACAATGCCATGAACCCATGGCATAGCCATGTTTTTTGACTGTAGAAAACAGAGCTGAAGGAGCTTCTTGGATGAGAAATGAAACATCTTCAGAAAAAAAAGCAAAGTCCAGTTGCCTCATGGAAAAAGCATTTTTGGGCTTTGAACATTGTGTTACTCATCAAACTATCCTGAAGGGTAAGGGTTGGGTTAGGGTTATGGAGAGAGAAGAATAAGTGAATAGCATCTGTGAAGTATCTGGAATAAAAAAGCTGCTTTGTTTACTCCTTTGAACATTTTAAGAAATTGGGTAAGGACAGTCATTATGATGAAATCCATGTTATTGGTTGGGGGAAGGCAGAGAGTTCTATTTTATTCCTGCTTCAACCAATTTAATCTTGTCTTTTGAAGCTCTATTTCTTTCAGAAACCAAGCATCACATCTTCTACTCCTGCTTACACAACAGCAACTCAACAGCAGAAGCATACACCCACATTTACTGCAGCAGAGGGAAAAGGAAACTGATAACACCCTGCACTAGACTGTAAAAAATATGTAGGGGCATCAGGTATTTTAATTCAAGTATTATTATCCCCTTTACTCATCCATATTAATGGAAATGCAGAATCAAAACTGTTGGAAAGGTTTGGCCTTTGGATCTCTCCCCAATATTTGTGCTACTGAATTGCTTCTTTTACAGACATCGATCTCGAATATCCAGGATCAGGGAAGAGAGACACCTGCTCAAGAGACATAAAAACCGTGACCTGGAAGAGTGGGTCAAGCAAAGTCATGCATTACCATTTCAACGTTCTTTCTTTTGCTGCTGCCAGCCAGAGCACACCAGCAGTTGGCCTGATTTAGGAAGCAGCTCACCCTGGAAGCCACTTGTGAGGCTTGGCAATTCTAAACATTCAGAGCTGCTTTGGTTAATGCAGCTGCCATTTGCTCTGTTATAACAGGGTGGCCTATTACAATAGGACAGAAGAGTTGGGCTGCATGAAGGGTTTGTCTCTTACATCTATTTCAGCTAAATCCTAGGTCACTTGTAACAGAGGGAAAAAAAACTAGGACAATTTAAATGGGTGCATTCCTGTGGGTATAGCGAATAATTACTATATGATTGAAGTTCTCATATAAGCCAAACAATTACTTAATTTCTTTGGCATGCAAGGCTAATTTGAATTAAACTATCATTCTGGAAAGTACATTAGCTTTTTCTTAACTTCCTACATTAATATAAACCAGATCTTTGCAACAATGCCTGTTAAAAAGCCAGTACTTCTGCTGTACCCAGGACTTGTCTGAGTGTGACTTATGATCATGTCAAAGGTAGCCACAAGAACCTTAACAGGCAACAAGTTAATAATTTCCTAAGCTTTCCTTAACTATGACTAGAAGAGACAAACAGGTAGCTCTTTAGCAATTTAAGGAAAGTCAAATCATTTGAGGAGCACTTCAAGTGCTGGGAATGCACTTCTCTCAACTGCGCTTCAAAACAGGATTTTCCAGTGAATATGTGAATAAACTTTTTTTTTTAAAATTCCATTTATATCCCGCCCTTCTCCGAAGACTCAGGGCGGCTTACAAGCTTAGCAGTAGCCGTTTTAAGCTGTTTCATCTAAACCTGGGATTGGGAAACCAGCCACTACAAACAGATCTTCAAAACCCTCCCAATTTTATTCAATAGTCACAAAATCATTGATTAGCCAGACCCAACAATTGGCTTTATAGACCAACAATCCAGCCACTATGAAGGCTCTCCAGAATGTTCCCACCCCCTCCCCACAATTCAGCCACTATTGGGACCCAAAGAACATTGCCTTAAGTAAACCACTTCTCTCCTCCGTAAAATAGTTGCTTGTCAAGTCCTTTCAGAAACATTGACTTGAGGCTCTTCAGAAGGAAAAAAAAAAGTTACAAATTACACATAAAAGTACTACAAAGGGACCCCATAACAATTGCCAATCTATTTAGTCTCCTGGTGACTACCATGGTGGGAAGCAAACAAGTCTACATACTAAACCAGTTGGCACCCGCTTCAGCCCAGGAGAAAGGAGGGGCTAATCATAGCTGCTGCCACACCTTAAGAACAGACCAGAAAATGGGATTAGGTTTAAAATGAGCAACAGGAAATTGATACACAAACCATTTTCAGCCAGCAACAATATTTTTGGTACATTTGTGTTTTAAATGTTTAACCCTTTGATGCTACATCAATATTCCCAAGAGACAGGCAATCATCAGACCTGCTGATAAGATGCTTGTGGCACATAAAACAATCTTCTTTCATCTCTGATGTTTTTCACATGGCCCAAGACTTACAGCAGTAAGATGCTGGAGCTTTTCTGAAAGCCAAGAAGTTGATGCGTCTTTTGTCTTTCCTCCTAAGTCTTAATAATGCAACAAACACTAGCCCAGGGACTGGGATGCCTAAGAAATAGACATGGATATGCTGCTGGATTCTTACCTATGCGGTTCTACAGCCATCTGCAGCCCCTTCATTTAAAATACTGGGAGTAGCGATAAATGATCAAGTTTCTATTGTTGGTGGGCTGCCTATAGCATGTTAGAGACCCTATGGCAGTTCAGATCTACAGCCTGTGCCTAAAGCCAATCAGTCATGGCAGACTGAAGAACGATACTATTACTGACATGATTGGTTGTAACAGCACAGGAATTCGGTCATGGTTGAGCAAGTTGAAATTTCCAACATTTCATGAAAATTGTATACAAGTCCGCTATTAAGCCAGTGGGTTTTTGTCTTCTATTGTGTAAGGATTAGACCATCTCTGGGTAACTTACTGGAGGGCGGAAGAGATCCAGAGAACTGACTGCCCACTGTTTAGATTTAGTGGACAGGGAAGTAGAACTTTTTCTTCATTTGGTTTCCTGATGCTGTCAGTTCAGGGATGAGAGTTTCTTAGCTCCCATAATGCATTGTGTTGGTGGTGATAGACATGGGGGATGCCATAGAAATGGCTGGTCCCCCCATAGTGAATTGACTGTTGACTGGGTAATGAGCAGTTGAAGTTCCTCCACTCTGACCACTAGATGAGCCTGTAGCAGGAGAAAAAAGCATTTAGCTGGATGGCAGAAGGAATTCTAGTTTTCAGCAAAAAGGTCTAAGCACAACTAGCCACCTATTTTCTAAAAGTGGATCCAGATCCATTCCTGATCTAGCAAATTTCAGTTTAAAATCAAAACATCAGATTTTGTAATATAACTGGCAAAATATAGATTTGATGCCATGGGAGGGGTAGGGTAAGAAATAATAAAGAGGTGATATGTTGTTTTAGAGCTCCATCTATAAGGAAGAGCTTGCTGCCCCTTTTGCATGGAGAAGACTGGCAAAATGCCAATGGTTCAACTGCTCAGTTCTAGTTCACATTACGCACCAAAGATAGCAGGCTCTTGCTCCTGAAAACTCAAGCCAGAATAAAACAGTCAATAACCACAGTACCCCCAAACCTGCCTTGATGCAAACTGGTCTGATGGCAAAATGAACTAGTAGAATTTATTCCATTTAGAATTTTATCTAGCTTAGTTTCAATTTCAGGGATAATGTCAGTTTCAAAATGTAAAAGTATTTGCCCCTTCTCAAACCCAACATGCTGCCTACTACTTTTCTCAGCCAAAGTGTTCAAAATCCTACAGAGGAGAAGAGAGCACGCAGGGCCACTTTCCCCTCAGTTCCAAAAAAGCCCAAGGGCAGGTTTACCTTGGACAATCCCTGTGCTCATGATGGATCCCATCCGGGAATGGGTGTGATTGACAATCCCAGTGTTGGCTGCTTGGAAAAAAGAAAAATACTCAGACAGGCCTAATCTCTACACGGGGCTACTTCACCTTTAACATGTTTCCATCATCTGCAAGTACACACATTACAGATGTCTCACCCATCTCGTCTAAAAACAGGCCATGTGCAAAAGGTCTAATCTCTTACTCTGCATCTCTGATTAACAACTCAGCGAATCACCATAAACGAGAATGGAAGTTGGGAATTGAGAATTCTTTTTCCTGCATTTACCTGAAGGTCAAACACAAGCCATTTCTCACAGAATAAAGAGGAAGGGTCAACTGGAATACTGAATTTTAGAAATCTAAAGCTGGGCTTACTATGGCTGACGTTAATCTCTCCCTAGCCTCTCTGGATACACCACTTTTCCAGCTTGGCATAAGAATCTACCCTTACATGTAGTTGCAATATTATAAACTACCGTGACAAAGAAGACATAGTCTTGATAGAATTATGTGGGGAGAAGCAGATTGGATTTGGAGGGTTAGGGAGCAGGAGTGTCCTATCCTAAGGGTGTTCCAGTATAGCCTTACTTGACACCAAAAGTAGCAGTTACAATTTGTTCCTAAGAAAATACTTCACTAGAACACAGGTGGCTGTGAGGATGATCTAACCATCAATAATAGAGATCTCCTTGGAAATTAACTCAAATAGTTTCTTTTAAAAAACATTTCATCTGATACAAAGCTAATATCAGCAAGTTTGAGATGTGCAAATCTTTTCATGTTTCCACCGTGTAACCAACAACCCTAAATCTTTCTCATGCGGAATACCTCGGGCCTGAATATGCCTGGCAGATATTTGGGAACTCTCCCAAATGTAACATGAATTGACAAGCAGATAAAGAGATTCAGCCTTCTTTTTTTTTTTAATCCCATTTATATCCCGACTCAGGGCGGCTTACAATTTAAGCACAAACCAATGTGCTTAGCAATAGCCTTCATTCTATGTATATGCCTGCTTATTAGGGCTTATTAGCCCCCCCCCCAAGCGGCATTATTACAAAGTCAGCTTATTGCCCCCAACAATCTGGGTCCTCATTTTACCTACCTCGGAAGGATGGAAGGCTGAGTCAACCTTGAGCCTGGTGGGATGCGAACCTGCACTAATTGCAGGCAGCTGGTGTTACTTAAGGAGGCATTAGCCCACTGCTCCACCAAGGCTCCTTCTTCAAACTGGTACGTGCAAAAGGACCTATGAGCATTTGTTAGGCACTCTATTATCGTCTTTGAAAATCACAGAAACATTTTTTTGTTATTATACAATGATTCATGTAGGTTCTAAAACTGGTGCTTACAGCATTAATATTTTATCTAACTATGCATGCCTTAAGGCAGCGGCTCCCAACCTTTTCTATACCCCACACCCCTAGAACGCTTCTGATATATTCTTGCACCCCTTACAAGTTTGAAATAATGGCAACAAATTATGCATATGCACTATAATTTTGAAAACCCAAGTTTTTGCACCCCTTGGAATATCATCTCGCGCACACACACACACACACCCCGTTGGGAACCCCTGCCTTAAGGAATGGCTTGAAATTGAGCTCTCTCTTGACTATTGCTGAATGAATTTGCAAGGGTATAATCCCCCATAGAGGGGATGTTTCTTCCCATTCGTTTGTTTCCATTGTTTCTTCTCATCTCTTGGCAAAATTCTGCAGCATGTCTTTAATGTTCTAGCTGATAATTTAGGAGCTCTGTCCTCCACAGCTTTATCTAACAAATTATTTTGGAAACAGTTTATCACAAATACCAGTAGAAGAGGCACACTTGATTCATTTACACTACAAGGTGCCATTTCTACTAAAGAGTCCCCAGAACAGATAGAAATGGGAGAAAGTGATTCAAACCCACTTTGCTGACAAGGTTCATTAATAAAACCTAATACTCAAAAGGACAGGAGAAGTTCGTACTGCAAAGTCATTTTAAGTTCAAGGCTGTATATCAGTGGTCTTCAAACTTGGCCCTTTTATGACTTGTGGACTTCAACTCCCAGAATTCCTTGGCCAGCATGCCTAGCTGAGGAATTCTGGGAGTTGAAGTCCACAAGTCATAAAAGGACAAAGTTTGAAGAACCCTGCTGTATAATGTTCACCTATCCTTTGTATAACCGCTTTTATTCTCAAGATTATGCTGGAGTTTCACTTCTCAAGAGATATTAATATAACCAAAGCATGAATGTACTAGGTGCCTGGAAAGCTTTGAGATTTCCTTTCTGAGAGGAAACAGTCCTGGTTTGCTACTTTTCATTCTAATCGCAAATACAATGTTTATGTATTATTAGATTTCTATAGACTATTATCCTGATATTCACTAGGGCAGGCATGTCAAACTGCCAGCTTGCAAGCTGGATGCGTCACGCCAAAACCGCCCTGCCCCATTGCCAGCAATGGGTAAAAAGTCCCGATATATCACGCGATGTTACGTGACATTGTGAGTTTGACATGCCTGCAAGTAGGGGAATAGTCTATTCTAACGAGCCATTCCACTGAAAAGAACTGGGAGTTCTTGGACTTTCTGTTAAATCACTGAGCTCTGCAGTGATGTTGCCTAGTCTATACCATTCATGTAGATGGTATTTAAACATGCGGAGTCCAGGTTTGACAAGTCTGTTCTGTAGATCCTGTTTTCACGAGGGCACCATTACTCTTCAGGGAAATCAGGTTATATCGCTTGTAAAATTAGGGAGATTTTGATTGCCTACTGATGAACCCACCACCAATTGCATTGTTTTTTATCCTGTTTTGTTTTAACTTATTTTTAATGTTTTTCTATCTATAATTCTGGTTTATGCCATAATAAAAATTATATTCTTTTATTCAGGGAGGCCAACTTGGTAGATACCCAGATACAAAAACACAGAGATCACAAGAGGAAAAAATAGGGGCAATGAGAATTACTCTTAATACATTTGCTGGCTTCTGGCCATAATACATTCTTTCTTTTTCTTTCTTTCTTTCTTTCTTTCTTTCTTTCTTTCTTTCTTTCTTTCTTTCTTTCTTTCTTTCTTTCTTTCTTTCTTTCTTTCTTTCTTTCTTTCTTTCTTTCTTTCTTTCTTTCTACTTTCAATTATCAATATTAATGCAAATAGCAAATTTAGATACTTTCCCAATGAAACATGTTGCAGTTAATTTTGTTCAATTACACTGTATGGAAATAGATTATTTAAAACTAAACCATTTTAAAACTTATTTTTCTAAACCAGAAAACTATAAAATAACAGCACTCTGGAACTAAATTCATGTTCAGTTCTAAGGCAGCAGAGTACATTTTTTCCTCAGAAGAGAATGAAACAGTGTCACAACACAAAGTCAAAAAAATGGAAAGGTAATTCTGTGGCCAAGGGCCCACATACTCTATCGGGCATTCAGACGAGAGTTCTTAGATGAAGCAGGATATATTAACTTTCCAAATGGCTTACCTACAAGTGTTGAGCCAGGTGTAAAGCCCCAAAGACTCAATATTGTGGTGATAGTGATGATCTGAACTCTTCAGGTCTGCCACTGAGACTGCTTCCTAAGACTCCCTCTTCGAGCCAGAATATACTGCACAATGCAATTAAACTCACCTAGAGGAATAAGGTTGTTGTGGCCAACATTAGTGCCACCGGCAATCACGCTGCTGAGGTCATAAGCTGTGGGCATTCCTGCAGCAGAGTAGAAAGGAATAGAGTCAAATGTGAGAAAGGAACTATTCAAGACACAAATCTTCAAAAACTGCTTAGCCCTTTTGATGTAGAAAAGAACACTTGGACACTTAAAAAGCACTACAGACACAGAAGTCTTTTAGGCAGGTGCAGATGCAGCACCACACTCTTTCTATAAGCCACACTTAAATGGGGTGTTTATTCCTGCCCAATCTGGAAGCTTTTCTACCCAGGTATATGGTTGCAGGGCAGTAAAATAAGAAGTCAATGCACAAAATTATATTCTAGTCTGAAGAAGCATGGCAGACAAGTGATAACACAAAACACAGATGTGGCTGACAACATCAGTGGACAAGGACTGTCTGACTTAATTTCCCAGTCAGTAGAATAAGACTTGCTGTTAATGTTGATTGGGAACTGGAGGAGGAAAGATGATAAGAAAAAGCAACTTTATGCATTTGCTTGGTAGGAGACAAGAAGTTTTTCTTCTGCTCTGGATATTATCCTCAATGGAGGACACAAATGTGATGTACTACATAGTCAATCAAGACTCTTCCAGGAATAGTGATAATGCCAATGGAACATACTTGTGTTACCTCAAAGAAAAAACTGCTATATCCCAAGTAGCATTATTCTTCCTGCAAAGGAACCCTAAAAACACTCTTTTCAGGAGAACTGAGCTCTTTAAGGCCATCCTTTTACTTTATGGAAAGATGCCAAAGTTGAAGTATTGTGGCTTTCAGGATCCTATTGATATCCTGATTGCTCATGTTCTAGACCCAAAATAATCAAGTGGGATGGAAAACAGTATCTTAGCCTAGAAGCAAGAAGCAAGAATACAGTACCAGCAACGGCCATCCCGGTGTTCATGTTGTAGGTGCCACCTGTGTTCCACATGTTCTCTGAAGGAGATGTATAGTGTGAACCTGGCGGTGGTGAAGGAGTTGTACCTGTGTACCTGAAAGGCAGACACAAACACATTCACTCAATCACCAGCGACAATGCCAAATACAATCCCCTCTCACTCATTAAACTACATCCAGGATAAAGTGCCTATTAGCCTTTCTAATGTGAAAGATCCTATATGAAAGTCTTAAAGATTCATTTGCAGAAAGACATTATGTTGCTTCCATTCATTCAGAGAGTCAAAGAAACATCATTTGATCAGAGTATCTAAATTTTGCATGCAACAATGTAAACATAACTATCTTATGTATTCTTGCTTAGAATTCATTCATGCAAATTCCATACTCTCAAAGGTTTTTAAAGATGATTTATACCACACTATTATTTCACTTCTGTGCTAACCTTATAGGAGAGGCCATTTTATTATTTCTATCACTTCCCATTTTTAGTTTCAATTTTAATGTTCTAGCCAGCATTTATCCTCAACTCAGTTTCTAGGAGACTGAAATTCAGACAATGGTTCCCAATGTGGGAAACAAAATTCTGCAAGATGCTGAAATTTGAAAAATATATCACACAATGACTCAAGCAAATGAGCCACCTCTCAAATTAACACAAAAAGCTATATTACCATAAAAATTATAAATCAGAACATTTCTGAAATAATTATTTAACAGCAACAAATAGTTATGTTTACATTGTTGCATGCAAAATGAGAGAAATATCATTTTTGTGTGGAGAGACTGAAGACTCTCTGATTTTCAAAATACATTTCCAAAATCTAAATTCCTTTATTGTCCCTTTATATGTCCTCTGTACCAGGATTTGTTAATTCATAATAAAAGGTAGATTCCACAGAGTAAAAGTATGTTATAGGTAAACAACTGGGAAAAGTTTCTTTAAACTTGGGATGATATAAAGTGCAACTGAGTTTTTCTGAACTATGGCAATAGACGTTACTGGTAGCACCTAACCAGTGGTAAGCTATTGCTAACGATAGGTAATTTTTAAAACTATTATTTTACTGTTTACATATTGTAATTTGAAGAATTTACACCTTTGTTGTGAGCTCCTGAAGAAATAACTAAGAACAATTATGCTGTCTTCTACTACTGTTTGACCATATATGTTAAGCAGGAGAGGCTGATTAAAAATTTGCAATAAGCAAAAATACAGTATAGTGGATTCTAATATGATGTATTTCATATTTGCTCAGTGGCAAGTAGAAACTGAACCAATGCATAACTACCAGATAGTAAGATTCTGGGGAAAATCCACATCAATGTTCCCTCTAATTTTTGGAACTGTTTTGTGTAGCTTTTCCCATGTAAAAAATTGTGCACAATATGAACATATTACTAAATTACAAAAACATGTAATAGTAACATGTTAAAATCTTTATGGTTTCTCAGGCAAAATGAAGAAAGTATAAAGTTTGTTAAATACACAGAAAATTTGTTCTTTCAAGTTAATTTTGACTCCCCTGCCATTTTCTTGGCAACATTTTTCAGAAGTTGATTGCCTTTACCTGCTCTCCATGGCCGAGTGACTGGTCCAAGTTATACAGTTGACTTTGTGCCTCAGACAGAATTAGAACTCACTGTCTTCTAGTTTCTAGCCTGTTGTCTCAACCACTATACAAAGTAGTCCTTCCCATTCATGCTTAAATTAATAATATAAACACACTACCCATTGATAATTGACAGTTGCAAACAATATTTTATAAATATTTAAAATTGTTCTTTAAATACAGTAATGAAATATTTTCTTTTAAAAGAAAGGGAAAAAAAATTATACAAAAGTTATATAAAAAGCATTTAGAATAACCTTCTCTCTTTCATTTTTCCTCCACTGTTTATATGCTGTTCCTCTATACTTTTGGGGGGACATATTCAAGCCAGTCTTCAAATCTCTATTGCAGGAAATACCCTGCCCCCATTTTAAAGGAGCCTTTTGTCTTTTTACAGCATGAAGCCTAAAACACTACAGAAAATTAAGTCTGTATTGTTTGTTAAGTGGCCATGGTGGACCACAATAAAAATGCCTCCTATCCTTGATCACTGAAATCTCCTCTCCAAATAATAATATAATAAACCTTTATTGTCAAAGTACAACATGTGTACATTGAGATTAGATGAGCCTTCCCCCGTGGTCTCCTCCCCCCAACACACAGTGACAACAAACCCTCCATCCTACCACACCATGTGAACCAACTACACCACACACCGGCCTCCCAAGTCAATTCTGCATAAGATTATGTCCCATTTAAAAGCCTAACAGCCCACAGATAAAAGCTATTTTTCAGCCTGTTGGTACAGCTGGCTATATTCCTATATCTCCTACCGGATGGTAGGAGAGTAAAGAGATACCGTCCAGGGTGTGAGTCATTCCTGAGAATCTTCCTCACTCTTCCAAGGCAACGAGCCCTGGTGATGTCATCCAGTGGTGTCAGGGAACAGCCCACAATGTCTTGTGCAGTGCTCACTACCCTCTGTAATACTTTCCTGTCCGCGGCTGTCAGACCAGCATACCAAACCACAATACCATACGAGAGGACGCTCTCTATAGTAGACCGGTAAAAAAGGGTCATTAGCTGTTGTTCTACCCTGTTCTTCCGCAAGACCCTAAGAAAGTGAAGCCTCTGTTGGGCCTTTCTAGCCACCTGGGTTGTGTTAACTTTCCAGGTCAGATCTTCACAGAGGTAGACTCCCAGAAATTTAAAGGAGGAAACTCTCTCTACACAGTCCTCCCCGATGTAAAGTGGGGCAGGTTCCTCCTTTTTTCTCCAGAAGTCTAACACCATCTCTTTCATCTTGCCGATGTTTAGGCGCAAGTTGTTGTTACTATACCATATGGATAGTTTTTGTACCTCCGCCCTATATGCTGTCCCATCCCCACCTGTAATAAGACCCACCACAGTTGTATCATCTGCGAACTTGATTATCGCAGTGGATGGGTTAGATGATACACAATCATAAGTGTATAAAGAGTACAGGTAGGGGCTAAGCACACAGCCCTGTGGCGTGCCGGTGCAAAGCTTCAGGGGGGTGGACAAAGCAGACCCGACCCTCACTGTTTGTAACCAATCCCTAAGAAAGTTTTGAATCCAATCGCAGATGGCGGGGGAGAATTTCAAGTCAGTCAGCTTCTCGATGAGAATGCTCGGCAAAATGGTGTTGAAATAAAACTAGTGGAAGAGATTGAGTTCAGATTTTCTCTCTTCCCTGCCTCAAAGGTACTTTTTCAGAAGGCAACTGGATTTTGTTTTTTCCTTGAAGATGTTTTGCTTCTCATCCAAGAACCTTCTTCAGTTAGAGTGCTGATTTACCACCAGCTTATCAAGTACTTAGAAGGCGAAGGCTAGGCAACACAAAAGACAGCTAAAGACTTAGCCAGCCATCAACACACCCAAATCAACATCTAAAATACCACACATACAACAGGCACTATAAATACCACACAGAACAGCAAACACTCTGCTAGAGAGAGGTTTCTTGAAGATGGGCTCCAGCATGAGTTTGAAACCTCAGAAGACAAAACCTCTGGTCCCGGTGACTGACCATGTTTTCCCCAAAATAAGACCTTTCCCAAAAATAAGCCCTAGCTTGATTTTTACATGTGTGCCTAATATAAGTCTTATCCCCAAAGTAAGCCCTAGGTTTGGGGCGAGGCGAATCAAGCTACAGCAGGAGTGGAGCTGCCCTATGGGCCCCGCACCCATTTCCCTTAGGACTGCTGCAGCCAAGCCTTCTACAAACCGACACCTGTCACACTGCTGCCTGAGTTCTTCTGCACCCACTTGCAGCCAAATGCCATGTGATGCATTGAGCCAATACTCACAGCAGGAGGCCATATGCCTCATCACATCAGTGCTACTGCTTGCAGGAGGCCATGCATCATGCTGGTCCCGCTGCTTGTTACGCCTGTGCTGCCGTCTGTGGCAGGAAGCTGCATGGCACATTGTGCCGGTGCTGCCAGTGCCACCACTTGGAGGCCACGCATCGCATCATCCTGGTGCCACTGCTTGTGGCAGGAAGCCGCATGGTTTGTTGCCCCTGTGCTGCCACCCATAGCAGGAAGCTGTGTGGTGCATTGTACTGGTGCTGCTACTCATGGCAGCAGACCACATGGCTCAACACTACAGTGCCACTGCTCATGTTTCCTTGTGCCGTGAGCAGTGGCAATGTAGTGCTGGTGCTGCCGCTCATGGCAGCAGGCGGGCGCGGCACATCGTGCCAGTGCCACCGTTCATGGCAGGAGGCTGCAGGGCACATTGTGCCAGTGCCACCGCTCACAGCAGATTGCATGGCTCATTGTACCGGTGCCACCATTCATGGCAGGCCACGTGGCACATCATGCCGGTGCCACTGCTCATGGCAGCAGATCCCACGGCTCATCATGCCAGTGCCACCATTTGCGGCAGGCAGATGCCAATCACACCAATGCATATCAGTTACTAATAGATAGTCCTCCTTCCCTCTTGCTGATCAATATTAGTGCAAAGATATCATTTTCTTTTACTTTGCTTTTCTGGTGCCGTTTCCTTTTTTTAAGCATGATGACTTCAGCCTAATTCTAATCACTGCCTGATTCAATCTTCCTTTCACAGCAGCTAAACAAAAAAGTCTCTTCTTGTGAGATGGGTAGCCACATAGATTTGATGGTTAAATAAGTAAATAAATGTAAAACAACACAAAAATACCCTTCATCTCTGACCCTTTGCTGTTGCAACTCCTTTTTTTTCACTTTTTGAAGATGGGAACCATATCAACTTTTTTCCAGTCTTCTGGTACTTCCCTGGTGTGCCAAGATCTTTGAAAGATTCAATGGTTCTGAGATCACATCTGCCAGCTCTATTAGAATTCTGGGATGTAATCCATCAGGTCCTGGTGATTTGAACTTGTCTAGAGTGGACAGATGTTCTCTTACCATTTTTTTTGCTTATTTTAATTTGTATTCCTAGTCTGTCTTTTATGGCTCTGTTTTTAGTAAGTCAGACTATTTTTTTTTCTTTTTGCATGAGGACAGATGCAAAGAATTAATGAAGCAGCTATGCATTCTCTCTACTGCCTGTTACTTCCTTGCTATCTTCTCTCATTAGTAGACTGATTGTTTCCTTGACTTTTTTCTTGTTTTTTACATATTCAAAGAAATATTATTATTATAAGTATTATTATTGACATTTGTTGCAAGTCTTATTTCATTCTGAGCCTTAGCTTTCCTGAATTCATCTGCAGATTTGGCCTATTTGCTGGTATTGTCAACTTTGAAAAACAAGTTTGGCTGCAGCCATTTTCCCTACTCATTTTCTGTTGACACATACCATGGAGGGAGGGGGGTTTACCAAGTGCTTCTGTAGACAAAACAGACTTCCTCCCATGGGAACCAAGGTCATTGGCTGCTCCCGGGACTGCAGGCTGTGTGTTTTGTGAAAAGCCTGCCAAGAAGTTGTATTGGGGAACATAGTAGCTTTCACAGCTTTAGGGGTGGGATTTCTTAACTTTGTATTGGGCATTGTTACCTGTCTATTCAGACTTGTTTTCACTTTTGAGATGCTGATACTTTGTATCAATAAACATGTTCTTTGAGGAACTTGCAAGCCTCGGAATTCTGCTTTATTTGTCTCTGTCTGTTGGAACCATGACATTAAACCAAGTCACCTAAAAACTTAGTTTTTCGGGGTGCTGGGCCCCGACTGCCTACCCACTCACTTTTGGGAGAGCGGTAAAGACTCAGTGAAGACTTGAGATGGAAGAGAAACTTGAAACCGTTGCTAGAGGCAACAGGACTCAGGCTGTCGGTGCATAGGGGGCTGGCACTCCAGCGATTGAGAAGGCATCACTAGCAGAGGCTCAGCCAAAAACCATTTTGATCTAACCTGGGAAACTGGTACTGCAGGAAGGAACTACCTTAGTAGACCTCTTCCAAGCCGAGGCTGCCCCTAGCGCAGGACCACTCCTGTAACTGCTGGAGAGGAACTTTTATTGCTGCCATCCCAGGGTTCTTCGTCTGCGGACGAAAAGAAAGGAAAGGGCTCGATGGAATGGGATGACTCTGGAGAGTTAAGATTTCAGTCAGCAGTCCACAGCCCCTTGCTCGAACAGCTGAAGGAGAAGTTCGGCCAGCTGGAAGTAAAAGATATGATTCCTGTTGCCCAGGAGGTGTGTGCTGTGGGGAGAAATGCCAAAAACTACCCATTTCAACCTCCCCTTTGCTGGAGTTCCAGCCCAACTGCCGGAGCCTGTGCTACTTTGCCCACCCCCCAACCAGCTGCGATACCAAGACCTGTATCCCAGCCAAGCCCGTTGCCATGGCCTCAGGATGCCAATGACAAAGCCCAGCCAAGAGAAGTTTGGAGAGTGGTTCAGCCACATCCCCAGGATCAGCAGGCTGCCCAAGCTCAGCAGCACGTGCAGGTGGGCCTGCCAAGATTCGAGCTGCCTCCCATCCAATCACAGATTTACTCAAAACAGGCAAAGCGGGGGAAAATCCCAACTTTGTCAGCCACTGCAATGGTCATTAGAGTGCCAGGCAGCATTCAAAAAATTAAAGCGACTCTTTGCAGCTGAACCAATCTTTAAACACCCTGACCCCGGATAACAATTCATCATTCAAGCTGATGCAAGTGATGTGGCCATGGGTGCTGTTCTTTTACAAAAACAAAACAAAACAAAACAAAACAAAAAAAACACAGAGAGATACAACCTTGCGCTTACATTTCCCAGAAATTAACTGAGACTGAGAAGAGGTGGGCAGTTTGGGAGAAAGAGGCTTTTGCAGTTCGTTGGGCTTTGCTGAGATGGCATCATTTCTTGGAGGAGGGGGGAAAATACCTCTTGAGGTATGGACTGATCACAAAAATTTGGAGGCTCTCAAGATCCATGCAAATTATTCCCCATGTAAGTTCGATGGGCTAAATACTTCATTCATTTTAATTTCATTTTAAAGTATTTTTTGGAGGCAAGAACTTTTTGGCTGATGCCTTGTCTAGAATGCCCAAATTCAAGAGGAACCAAGAGGAAGTAATTAACTCCATTATTCCTCTACCACAATCTGCTTCCCAAATAACAACCAGATTGCACACACAGACACCCCCTGTTGGTCCTGACGATTGATCGCTAAAGGAATTGAAGAAGTTAGAGACTGATGCCTGGTTTAAAGATAACAAAACTATATTGACTTTAAGGGGGGGATTAATTTGGAAATGTTCTAAGTTATACCTCCCTCAAGGCCTCAGACTCCAAGTGTTTGCAACAGAGTCATCATACTAAGCAAGCGGGTCACTTTGGATTTTTACAAACATTGCAACTAGTGCACAGGCAGTTTTGGTGGCCAAGAATGACAAGGGCATTGAGAGTTATGTAAAAAGTTGTACCACTTGTGCTACCATGAAGAAGCATCCTGAAAAACTGCCAGAGATCTCGCGAGAAGTTAAAAAGTCTTATGGAACTTTTTTTTTTTGGTCCCACAAATGTGGCGAAGGCTGAGAAGCGAAAGGAGAACTGGAATGCAGCTGAAAGGCAGATTAGTAAAAAAAACAAAAAAACCAGTTAGGGGAGGCAAGGGCATCTGGGTGGGGTGGCAACCTTACCCTGCACGGCTTTGGCAGGTGTCTGGCAGGGGGAGGGAAGCAACAGGCCCTGCCCCACCCCTCACATAAAGCAACCTGCTCCCGACGGTCCCTCCAGCCCCCACGGCACCTTTTTTCCAGCTCCAATGTATCACTTCCTCCGCCACTGTGTGGGATTAAAAGTTCAATCAAGCAATTCCAACTTTGCAAGTTCTTTTTTTTTCCTGTGAGGTTGAAATTGATTGATTGAACCTGCATGCCACCTGTGGCATGCGTGCCATAGGTTCACCACCATGGCGTAGGGCGAAAGCAGAGCTGCTTAACTCATTCTTTGCATCAGTCTTTACACAAAAAGAAACTATAACCCAGCCTACCAAAATCATAACTGTAAAAGACAGACTAGAAATAAAAATTAAAATAGGCAAAAAATGGTAAGAGAACACCTGTCTGATCTTGAGGAATATAAATCATCAGGACCTGGTGGATTACATCCCAGAGTACAGAAGGAACTGGCAGATGTTATCTCAGAACCATTGTACCATACCTTTGAAAAATCCTGGAACAGCAAAAAATTAGCTGAGTATTGGAAAAGAGCTGATGTTGTTCCCATCTTCAAAAAAGGAAGAAAAAAAACAGACCCAGGAAACTACAGACCAATCAGCCTAACATCAATACTTGGGAAGATACTGGGGAACCCCCCCCCCCCCCCGATCTGTAGAACATCTAGAAATAAATAAAATTATAACTAGTAGACAGTACGGGTTTGTTAAACACAGTGTAAGGACCCACCCCAATCCACATCTTAGGAAAGAAGAACTCTTGGAGACAGGATTGTCCAAGCAGGAACTTTTACTAAAACATGATTGACAGTGGATAATCTAGACAGGATCTGAAAACTGTGTCACAGATTGATACTTTTAAAGTGTCCCCAAGTAAAAACCCCTCCCCTCAGTCCATTTGGTCAGTCCCGGATCAATTAAGTTTCATGTGTCAAAACCTTTCATGGGAAACGAGAAACTTCATGCATTTACAACATTTGCTTCCTCCCCTTCAAATTCCAATAAGAGATACAAACCAGAATCCCACCCCTCTTTCTTTGTTCTTCTCAGTTCAAAGGTTCTTTCCCTGGTCTTTGATGATGGCCCCCAGGCAGGCTGAATAAACAACCTTGCATCTAATGGATAGGGATGTCCAATTAACATCTTCTCTTCCCCTCCTTGGGAATGGCAGAATCCAGTAAGGGGGTGAGATTTAGATTTGCACAGATAGGGGGTTAGAAATGGAATATAAATGGATTCTGACAATCTGCTCTCCTTAAAAAAAAGATAGGTCCACCTGTAGAGGAAATAAAATATAAATGTTAGCCTGTATGTTAGGTTATTCTGTATGAAACTTCTTAAGCAACTTTGGTGCTCTAATGTGATGTTTATTGACCCACTCATTTTCTGAGGAGGGGAGGTGTTTCCAAGCTACTAGATATTGAATTGCTCCATGGTGTTTCCTAGAATCCAGGATTTCCTTCACCTCGAAGTGTTGTTCTCCTTCCACTATGATGGGAGGTGGTGGGGTTTTTGTTCGTAGGGGTGACTGTTGTTCTCTTTTTAGTAAACTGCAATGAAAAATTGGGTGTATCTGCCTAAGAATTTTGGGTAGTCCTAATTCAACTGTTACTGGGTTTATTATTCTTTTAATTGGAAAAGGTCCAATATATTTTGGTCCGAGTTTTTTACAGGGTTGTAGTGATTTAAGGTATTTTGTGGATAAATATATCATCTGTCCCACCCTGAATGGTTTGGGATGAACTCTTTTTTGGTCCGCCTGTGTCTTGTATGCTTTCCTAGTTTCATCTAAAGCTTTCCTAACGATTGGCCAGATGCTTTGTAATTGAGCAATCCATTCCTACAGTTCAGGAATAACCGGTTTGTTTGGGGTTAGTTCTGGCATGGGGTTGAAACTTTGACCGGTAGCTACTTGAAAAGAAGTGTAACCTGTGCTGGAGTGGACTGCATTATTATATGCCACTTCTGCGAAAGGCAGTAGGTCCGTCCAATTTGTTTTCTGGAAATTAATAAATATTGCTCAAGTACTGAGTTAGATTTTTCACATTGACCATTCGATTGAGGATGATGACTAGAAGTCAGTCCTTGGGTGGTTCCTAAAAGGGATAAAAGTTACCTTTTTATCAGATATGATGCTTTGTGATGCCCCATGCAATCTGTAAATATGCTGCACTAAAAGTTTTGCTAAGGCTTTTGCGGTGGGGATCTTTTGGCAAGGGATGAAGTGCACTTGTTTGGAAAACAAGTCCGTGACTGTCCAGACTACAGTGTTCCCGTTGCTTTCTGGTAATTTCACTATAAAATCCATGGTTATTTCTTTCCATGGGGCTGAGGGGTTCGCCACCAGTTGTAACAGTTCTGGCGACTTCCCTTGCAGCCTCTTAGCCGTAGCACAAATTTGACAGCTGCCCACATAGGTTTCTATGTCCTTTTTCTTGGATGGCCACCAAAATTGCCTTTTACTTAAGTGTAAGGTTTTTACAAACCCAAAGTGTCCTCCTGATTTTGTATCATGGCACAGCTGCATGAAATTGATCCTCTGGGTGGCAGGTATGTATAACTTCTCACTCACCGAAGGTAGTCCATCTTTAATTGTGCATTATTGTGTCTATTTTACTAAAACCATTCATCAGTTTCCAAAGATTTTCGGAATTCTATTCCAGTTTGGCTATCCACCCGCGGCTTCATTTTTGCTTGGGTCCTCGTGGTGACCGGTGCTGCCAGTTGTTGTATGGGCATGAGTGGTTTAGGGTCAGTGACCCGTGTGCTATTATATTGGGGCATGCGAGATAATGCATCCACCAAGAAATTCTTCCCCCCCGGTAAGTGTTTGAGAATGAAACTGAATCAGTGAAAATGTTGGGACCAGCGGGCTTGCTTAGGAATGAGTTTCCTGGGTGTTTTTAGTGCTTCCATGTTTTTGTGGTCTGTCCAGACCTGGAAGGGGATTTTATTTCCTTCAAAGGAACTGGCACCATGTAAGTAATGACCATCGCACAGAATATGCCTCCTTTTCCCACACAGGCCAACATTGTTCTGTCTCCGTGAGTTTCCTGGATGTATATGCACATGGTTGCAATGCCCCCTCGTCATTTTCAAGTAATAATACAGCTCCCACTGCCACATCGCTTGCATCTGCCTGTATTACAAAAGGTTTATCGGGATCTGGGTGTCTCAGGACAGATTCAGCAGAAAAAAGTCTCTTTAGCCTCTCAAATGCTGCTTGACATTCCATTATCCACTTCAGGGGCTGGCTGGGTTTCACTGGGGACCCCCCCCCTCGTTTTCAACAAGTTTGTGAATGGCAGGGCTATTTGGGCAAATGAAGGGATAAATTGGCGGTAGAAGTTTGCAAACCCCAGGAAACTTTGCAATTCCTTCCGAGTGCAGGTGTGTGTGTGCCCATTCTAATACTGCCCTGACTTTCTCAGGGTCCATTTCAATGCCCTCTGGGGATATCCGATACCCCAGGTAGTCTATTCTTTCCTGGTGGAATTCACATTTTGATAGTTTAGCATATAGGTGGGCAGTCTGCAACTTTTTCAGAACTGCTCTGACTAGGTTAACATGTTCCTCTTTGGTCTCAGTGAAAGATGTCATCTAGGTAAACCAGGACCCCCTTATATAGGTGCTCTCTTAGCACTTCATTAATTAATTGCATAAAAACTGCGGGGGCCCCTTGCAGTCCAAATGGCAGAACTGTGAACTGGTAGCAACCCATTGGGCAATTGAACACAGTCTTCCATTTGTCTCCTTCCTTAATCCTAATGCGGTAGTATGCTTCTCTCAAGTCTAGTTTGGTAAAAATCCTTCCTTTTGATAGGTAGGATAGCATATTCTTCATCAGGGGAAGGGGATATACATTACATTCACTAACTGTTTAGAGACCTATAATCCATGAATAAGCAAAGAGAGCCATCCTTCTTCTCCCTGAACAGGACCGGGGCGGCCACTTTGGGTTTGGCAGGCTCAATAAATCCTCTTTCTAAGTTTTTCTTTATGAATCTTTCCATCTCCACTTTTTTTTGGGGGGGGGGGGCTCATGGCATACATCCTGGGCTTTGGGAGTTTTGCCCCGGGTTTGAATTCTATAGCACAGTCTGTGGGCCGGTGAGGGGGAAGCTTATCTGCCCGTTCCTCACTGAAAACTTCAGCAAGGTCCCTGTATTCTTCAAGTATTTCTGGTAAACTCTTCTCTTCCCCCACTAATGCTGTCTCCTCTCTTTGGGTTGAGGGGTGCTTTTGGGTTTTAAGTTCCTATGCTCCCCCTCTGGGAAGTTGAGTTCTGCTGTCCTCCAATTTACTAGGGCTTCCATTTCTTCAGCCATTCCAGTCCTAAAATCATTGGGCCTTCTATTCCTGGGGCCACTACAAATGTTATGTCTTCCTCATGAGTCCCCAGGGACTGGTGAATTGGTAAGGTGGCTATGGACCCCCCGTTATGGACCCATCTAACTGGCCAAAGGATATTGGTTGTTTTAGTCTCCTCACTGGTATCCCCAAATTCCCCACCAGCGTCGGGCTGATAAGGCAGCGGGTGCAGCCAGAATCTATTAGGGCTTTTACTTTGACAGCTTCAGGCATAGAGGAAGCTAATATAATAACTAAGGATGGGTGGAATGGATCCACTTAACCAATGGTTCTCCCTCTGAGCTGTCTTCCGACGTGTCTACCGCCCCTGTGGTATAGGCCGGAATCCAATCCCAGTCCTTGGCAGGCCTCTACAGCCTCTGTCCCCCTCATGGAAGGTTCTTTTGGGTTGCCTTGGGACTTCCCTGGTCTCCTGGAGGGTGATGCCTCTGATTTACACTGAGGGGCTTTTGAGCGGCATTCTGCGGTGCAGTGGCTCTCTCTCCTGCATTTGAAACAGCCTGTTGATTTCTTAGCTATGGATGGTGGTTTTGCCACCTCGCGTGTTTGCTCGGGCACGGGTGTCTCCATGGTTTTCCCCAGTGGTGCCTCTTTAGTAGGTCTATTTCCACCTCCTCTGCCAGGACATACAAGTCGTCAAGGTGGGGTGGGTCTCCTTGAGGCAGGCAAGCATCGTACAGGTCGTAGTTTAGCCCGTCTTTGAAATGGCTAAGGAGGATGTCTTCCGGCCAGTTCAGCTTGCTGGCAATGGCTCGGAATTCTTGGGTATATTCAGCCACCGGCCGTCTGCCCTGCCTCACCGTTTTGATTCTCTCCTGGGCCTTATGATCAGCCAAAGGATCCTCAAACCGCCTCCTCAAGGATATGAATTGGTTGAAATCGTTGAGTTCTGGGGCGGTGGAGTCATGCAGGTTCACCACCCAGTCTGCAGCCAGTCCATCTAAGGTGGATTGTACAATACGGATGCGGGCTTTGTCACTGGGGATGTCCCGTCCGTATTCTTCCATATAGTTGAGGACTTGGGTTAGGAAAAACCCCAAGCATGGTGGCTCTCCCCTGAATTTTGCTTCCAGGGGCGGTAGTCTTTGAATGGATCATTGTCTGTGCAGTGGGCGGTATTGCCCCTCATCCTGATCCCCATCTGTAGTTCTCTGTGTGGGGGGGTACTGCTGAGGCAGCAGCTCCTGGTCCAGCAGACGGCCCCGGTGTTGCAGGTTCTGGTTCTCCCCCCACTGTCTCTCCAATTACAGGCCCAGGCGCTGTTGCGGTATTCAGGTTTCTCCTCTCTTGGTGAGCTAAGGGTTTTCTTCGTCAGGTCAATAGATTTCTCTAGGGTCCACTCATCTTCACTGACGTGCAGGGAGCTCTCCATCTCTTGCCTCCATTCGGTTTGCTGGCCGCCCCACCTCTGGGTCACTTTCCTCGATGCCTTTTCCCACTTGTTTTTCCTTCCAATGCCCATGGACCACCGCGGTTTGCGGTCATGCATCTCCACCACCTCTTCCCTGGAGGAATATGATGCTTCAGCTTCTGACCATTGGTGGAGTTTTGTTCGGGGGGAAAGTTCCCTTTCCATGGGGTTTTCTTTCTCCCTTTCCTCATCGTTAGACATTGTATTTTTTGCAAAGTCCCCCGGTAAGGTTTTTCCTTCCAGGTTGACTCTTAATGCAGATCCTGTCTAATGTCAGGACCCACCCCAATCCACATCTTAGGAAAGAAGAACTCTTGGAGACAGGATTGTCCAAGCAGGAACTTTTACTAAAACATGATTGACAGTGGATAATCTAGACAGGATCTGGAAACTGTGTCACAGATTGATACTTTTAAAGTGTCCCCAAGTAAAAACCCCTCCCCTCAGTCCATTTGGTCAGTCTCGGATCAGTTAAGTTTCATGTGTCAAAACCTTTCATGGGAAAAGAGAAACTTCATGCATTTACAATATTTGCTTCCTCCCCTTCAAATTCCAATCAGAGATACAAACCAGAATCCCACCCCTCTTTCTTTGTTCTTCTCAGTTCAAAGGTTCTTTCCCTGGTCTTTGATGATGGCCCCCAGGCAGGCTGAATAAACAATCTTGCATCTAATGGATAGGGATGTCCAATTAACATCTTCTCTTCCCCTCCTTGGGAATGGCAGAATCCAGTAAGGGGGTGAGATTTAGATTCGCACAGATAGGGGGTTAGAAATGGAATATAAATGGATTCTGACACACAGATTATGCCAAAACAAACTTATTTATTCTTTGACAAAGTGACTAAATTAGTAGACCAACAAAATGCTGTGGACATAGTATATTTACAGTAGATTTCAGTAAGATATTTGACAAAGAATACCACAACCTACATTTTGGTAAACTAGAAAAATGTGAGATAGACAGCTTCACCATCAGATGGATTTGTAACTGGCTAACAAACCATACTTAATAAGTACTCCTTAATGGTATTATGTCTACATGGAGGAAAGTAAGCAGTATGGTACCACAAGGTTCTGTCTTAGGCCCAGTACTCTTCAATATCTTCATAAATGACTTAGATGAGGGAATAGAAGGAGAACTAATCAAATTTGCAGATTACACTAAGATGGCAGGAATAGCTAACATCCCAGAAGATAAGCTCAGGATCCAAAAAGATCTTGAAAGACTTGAACAATGTGCCCTATCCAATAACAACTTCATAACAATGAGGACAATTAACTTGTAGAACAGCTTGCCTTCAGATTTTGGTAGGTTCTTCATCACTAGATGCTTTTAAGAAGAGACTGGACAGTCACTTATCTGAAATGGTATAGGGTCTCTATTCTGATTTGATTTGAACATGAAATTTAATGTGGGGAAAAGCAAAGCTTTACACCTAAGCGGGAAAAATCAAAGGTACAAGTATTGATCAGGTGAAACCTGGGTCACAAACAGTAACTATGAGAGGGACCTGGAGTCCTAGTGGACAATCACTAAAACATGAGCCAGTAGTGTGCAGCAGCCGCCAAAAAAGCTAATACAATCCTTGATTGTATAAATGGAGCCATAGAATCAAAATCATGTGAAGTATTAGTACTGCTTTACTTAGTAAGACCACACCTGGAATACTGCATCCATTTTATATTGAGACCTTTGAAAAAGTGCAAAGAGCAACTAAGATGATTAAAGGCCTGGAGACAAAAACATATGAAGAACAGTTGCAGGAATTGAGTATGGCTAATCTAGACAAAAAAAGGATCAGGGGTGACATGATAGCAGTATTCCAGTATTTGAAGGGCTGCCATAAAGAAGAGGGAATCAACTTATTTTCCAAAGCACCAGAAGGCAAGACAAGAAACAATGGATGGAAATAAATCAAGGAGAGAAGCAACCCGGAATTAAGGAGAACTAACAGTGAGAACAATTAACCAGTGGAACAGCTTGCCTGCAGACGTTGTAGATGCTTCATCACTCAAGGTTTTTAAGAAAAGCCTGGATAGCCATATGTTTGAAATGGTATAGGGTCTCCTTCTTGAGCAGGTTAGACTACAAAACCTCTAACGTCCCTCCAGCTCTATTCTGAACTGATTGATTGAGTTCTTTGTGCAACCATGCTGGTTTCTTCTTAAGATTTCTTATTTTTCTTTTTTAGTGTTATTGAGCTGAATTGGGCTTTTATAATAATATTTTTCAGTGTTTCCCAAACTTGAGTTTTTTTTCTCCTTTAAGATTTTCATCCATGAAATCCTTCCCAAGCTCTCTGGGTTTGTTAAAATCAGCTCTTTTAAAGCCTAAGACCCTGGTTGATTACGGTCTGTTGCTTTGTTTCTACATTATATCAATTTCCAATATGACATGGTCGCTCTCCTCCAAAGTTCCTGCAGCTTCAACCCACTCTATCACTTCTTCTATTAGTAAGAATTAGGTCCAGTATTGCTGTTCCAGAACTAATTCTTATTTGCATCTATCTTCATGCAAAACAAAACAAAATAATCAAAACCAGCATCACAGAAGACAAAATAGGAATACAAATCAAAATAGGTAAGAAAATGGTAAGAAAACATCTTATAAATCACCAGGACCAGATGGATTATATCCCATGGTTTTGAAGGCACTGGCAGATATGATCTCAGAACCACTGAACTATATCTTTCAGATCTCTTGGAACACAGGGGAACTACTAGAGCAGTGCTTTTCAACCTTTTCACAGATTGTACCACTTTTAGGACATGACAATATTCAAGTACCACCAGTGCTTGGCAAGATGTCAAAAACTTGATGACCAAAAAAGAGAAAAAAAATATTGGTTTTAATTTCTTCAGTGGTGGTTCCTTTGCTGAATCACTTTCCCTTTGCGCCAATGAACTTATTATGAATTTATCCTTATTTATTAATATGCACCACTACCTTCGTGGTCAGGTGGCTGTTCGGCCCTTATTCTTCTTTCCCTCTCCTCTTTCTTTTTCACAGCCTCTACTCCGTTGATCCTTCTGCTTGTCTCACAGAAGCCTCTCTTTTTCTCTTTCTTTTCACTGCTTTTCTCACAGAAGACTCTCCTCTTTCTCCTCATTGCTCCATCCAAAGACTCGGTGTGGCTGCCGGCCACTCCCCAGGCCACTGGAAGTGCCAATCAGCTGTAGCTGCACGCGCTGATCCTGGGCTCTCAGCAAAGCCCCAGCAACACCACAGCTCCAGCTGACTCTCCCCCAGGTCTCTCTGTTGCTGAAGCCACTTCAGCACATCAGCACTGCTGCCACTTCAGGTCATCCCCCCCCCCCCCAATACTTGTCTAGGTTGCATACCACCTGCCAGGTGCCAAAGTACCAGCAGTGGTATGCGTACCACCAGTTGAAAAGCCCTGTATTAAAGGACTGGAAAAGAGCTAATGTGGTTCCAATCTTCAAAAAGGAAAAAAGTAAATGCAGGAAACCATAGATCATCGGTAGCTAATTAACATTAACATTAATCATGAATACTTAGAAAAATCCTGGAAAAGGTAATCAAGCAGCTGATTTACAAGCACCTAGATACAAGCAAGGCAATTACCACCATGAGTTTATTAAAAATAGATCATGCCAGAGAAATTTTATTGTCTTCTTTGACAAAGTGACTAAATTAGTGGATCAGGAAAATGCTGTGGCCATAGTTTTCTGAGACTTCAGTCATGCATTTGACAAAGTAGACCATAGTTTACTTCTAGGTTAAGATAGAACATTGTGGGATAGACAGTACCGCCATCAGATAGATTAGTAATTGGCTGACCACCTTACTCAGCATGTAGTCCTTAATGCAGAGGTGGGTAATTAATTTTCCCAAGGAGCTACATGAAAAACCTGGAGCTGTGGTAGAGGGCCACTGCTCCCCTGCTACCAGCCCCACAGTGGGCTGCCCAGGAACAGTCAAAAGGCTGAATGTGGCCTGTGGGCTGTAAAATGCCCAGGTCTGCCTTAATGAAACTACATCTACATGAAGGAAAGAATGCAGTGGGGTACCTTAAGGTTCTGTCTTAAGCCCAGTACTCTTCAACATTCTTACAAATGATCCAGTTGAGGGACAGAAGGGGGGCCTATCAAATTTGCAGATGACAGCAAACAAGGGAATAACTAACACTTTGGAAGATAAATTCAAGATTCAGAAGGATCTTGACAGATTTGAACACTGGGCACTATACAACAAAATGCAATTTAGTGGTAAAAACATAGAATATCAGAGTTGGAAGGGACTTTGAGGTCTTCAAGTCTCTGCTCAAGCAGGAAACCCTATATTATTTCAGACAAATGCCTTTCCAGTCTCTTTTAAAAACCTCCAGTGATGGAAAACCCACAGCTTCTGAAGGTAAGCTGTTCCACTGGTTGATTGTTCTGTCAGGAAATTTTTCCTTAGTTCTAGGTTAGATTCTTCTTTGATTAACTTCCTTTGGATGCTTTGGAAAATAGGTTGACCCCCATTTCTTTTGGCAGCTCTTCAGATATTGGAACACTGTTACATGTCACCCCTGGTCCTTCTTTTCACTAGTGTAGCCATACCCAATTCCTACAACCATTCACCATGTTTTAATCTCCAGGCCCCTAATCATTTTTGTTGCTCTTCTTTGCACTTTTTCCAAAGTCTCAACATCTTTTTAATAATGTGGTGACCAAAACTGGACGTAGTATTCCAGGTGTGGACTTAATAAGGCTTTGTAAAGCAGTAGTAGTATTTCATGTGATCTTGATTTGATCCTACTGTTAATGTAGACTAGGAGTGCGTTGGCTTTTTTGGCTGCTGCTGCACACTGCTGGCTCATATTTAAATGATTATCTAATAAAGGTAAAGGTAAAGGTAAAGGTTCCCCCGCACATGTGTGCTAGTCATTTCTGACTCTAGGGGCTGGTGCTCATCTCCGTTTCAAAGCCGAAGAGCCAGCGCTTGTCCGAGGACTTCTCCGTGGTCATGTGGCCGGCATGACTAGACGCCAAAGGCGCACGGAACGCTGTTACCTTCCCACCGTAGTGGTCCCTATTTTTCTACTTGCATTTTTACGTACTTTCGAACTGCTAGGTGGGCAGAAGCTGGGACGAGTAACAGGCGCTCACTCTGCTATGCGGCACTCGGGATTTGACCCGCCAAACTGCCGACCTTCTGATCGACAAGCTCAGCGTCTTAACCCACTGAGCCACCGCGTCCCTATGATTATCTAATAGGACTCCATAATTCCTCTCAGTACTGTTTTTGAGCCAGGTTTCACCTAATCTGTACTTGTATGTTTCGGGGTTGTTTTTTTTTTGTCTAAGAACCTTACTTTTCTTCATTCAATTTGCTGGATAGGGCTCAGTGTTCAAGTCTGTCGAGATCCATCTGGATCTTAAGCCTATTATCTGGGGTGTTGGATGTTCTTTCTAGCTTAGTGTTGTCCGCAAATTTGATGAGTTCTCCTTCTATTCTCTCATCTAAATAATTTATGAAGATATTGAAGGGTAGTGGACCCAAAAGAGAATCTTGGGGTACCCTACTGCTTACTTTTCTCCATTTAGAAATAGTTCCATTAAAGACTACATGTTGAGGGAGATTTGTCAGCCAGTTACAAATTCATCTGCTAGTGATGCTAACTATCCCACATTTTCTAGCTTACCAAGAAGTAGGTTCTGGTCTACTTTGTCAAATGCCTTACTGAAATCCTAATATACTATGTCCACTGTATTTTGCTGGTCCACTAATTCTGTCACTTTGTCAAAAGAATGAAATAGGTTTGTTTGGCATCATTTGTTTCTGACAAACTCATCACTTCTGGTTATAACTTTGCTTGCTTCTAGGAAATAAGATTTGTTCACAATCTTTTGTTTGATTATCTTTTCCAGGATCTTCCCAGGTACTGATGTCAGGCTGACTGGTCTATAACAGGGGTAGGCAACATTGGCTCTTTTATGATTCGTGGACTTCAATTCTGGAAGGTTGCCTACCCCTGCATATGGTCTTTGAAAGATATATTTCAATGGTTCCCAGATCATGCCTGCCAGCTCCTTTGTAATCCATCAGGTCTCAGTGATTTGAACTCTTCTAGAGTGGACAGGTGTTCTCTTACTATTTTCTTGCCTATTTTAATTTGTATTCCAATTGTACGGCTATGTTTCTGTTATATTTTGGTTTATAATTTCTTTTTGCATGAAGACAGATGCAAAGAGTGAATTAAGCAGCTCTTTCTCTCTACTGTCTGTCATTTTCTTGTCATTTTATCCCATTAGTGGACTGGTTGTTTACTTGACTTTTTTTAGCTTTTTATATGTTGAAAGAAACTATATTACTTTTGACATTTGTTGGAAGTCTTACTTGATTCTGAGTTTTTGCTCTTTTGACTTCATCTTCACAAATTCATGCTATTTGTTGATATTCTGCCTTAATTATATGTCCCTCTCTCCATTTTTATATTTATCATTTTTGTCTTTCAGTTTATCAGTGAGATTCTTGTACAATTATGTTGGTTTCTTTTTGGATTTCCTGATTTTCTTTCTCAGTTAGGCACTTAGGCAAGAAAAACTAAATGCACAGGTATAGAATAGGAGGTACCTGGTTCAACAGTAGTAACTATGTTTCAGACAATTCAAACGGGAGGAGGGGTACCTCCATCTTGGAAGACTGCTTTTATCTCTTTGATCCCGAAGGAAGATCAGGATGTCACCCAAGCTAAAAATTATAGGCCAATATCACTTTTGAATACGGACTACAAGATATTTGCAAAAATTTTAGCTAATAGATTAATGAGGGTAATACAACAAGTAATTCATGGTGATCAAACTGGATTTATAAGTGGTAGACAAATGGAGAACAATGTGAGACATATTGTAGATTTATTGGAATTTTTGGAAAGAAATAATCAGATCCCTGCAGTGCTGATCTTTTTGGATGCTGAGAAAGCCTTTGATCAATTGGATTGGCAATTTTTGATGAAAGTATTAGAGAAAATGGAATTTGGAGATAAATTTTTTACAACCAATTAGGGCAATATATCAAAAGCAAACAGCCCGTATAATAGTTAACAATAGCCTACTGAATTATGTAATATTGAAAAAGGTACAAGGCAGGGGTGCCCGTTGTCACCTCTATCATTTGTTTTAAAATTGGAAATATTACTGATTAAATATTAAATATTCCCTAAAATTAGGGAAATCCAAATAAGAGATCAGGATTATAGATTGAGGGCGTTTGCAGATGATCTGGTTGTTATAGTAACTCAGCCCGATTATTCAGTTGTAGAACTGATGGAGATAATAGCGCAATATGGGAAAGTTTCTGGATTTAAGATCAATATACAAAAAACTAAAATATTGTCTAAAAATATGACAGTATCACAAAAGGCTGTTTTAGAAGAGCTAACGGGATTTGAAATAGTTAAAAGGATTAAATACTTGGGGATATATTTGTCACCCTCAAATGTGAAGTTATATAAAAATAATTATGAAAAGTTATGGGGAAAAGTACAAAAAAAATTAGATAGTTGGAAAAAAATACAATTATCTTTATTGGGGAGAATCGCAGCAGTGAAAATGAATGTTTTGCCAAAATTTTTATTTTTATTTCAAATGATACCTATACTTAAAAAGGATTTAAATTTGGAGAATGGCAAAAAGGAGTTAATAAATTTGTATGGTCAGGGAAAAAGCCACGAGTTAAATTTAAGATAATGCAAGATACGCGTGAAAGAGGTGGTCTTAAAATGCCTAATCTCAAATTATATTATGAGGCTGCTGCTTTGTCAGCGATAAGCGACTGGTTTAATTTAACACAAGCGAGATTATTACATCTTGAGGGTTATGATTTGTTATTTGGATGGCATGCATATTTATTGTATGACAAGAAGGTGGATAATGTGTTTAAGATACATATCTTAAGATATGCTCTGTTGCGAGTCTGGAAAAAGTATAGACATAAGTTAAATTATAAGATACCTATTTGGGCAATACCTAAACACGCAATAGAAAATATAAATGTTGGATTTAAACATGATGTGACTACATATAAGGAAATTTTAAGCTTTGAGAGGAATGTATGGCAATTAAAGCCATATAACATTTTAAAAGAAGAAAAGATTGTACAAACCTGGTTTCAGTATGGGCAATTACAGGCTAGATGGAAAGAGGACCAGAAAACTGGTTTTTCAATGATTGATGAAAATGTGGTAAAGCAAATTAGAGATCAAAGTCAAGCACATATAAAAAGGATATATATTGCATTGATAGAAATTGATTCAGAGACAGAACTTGTTAAAGACTATGATAAAGTGGGCTCAGAATTTTCAAGAAGTTATTACAATGGATACCTGGGAAAAGATCTGGGTTAGAAATGTAAAATTTACACAGGCCCAAAATTTAAGAGAGAATTTTTATAAAATGTTTTATAGGTGGCATTTAGATCCTAAAAAATTAGCAAGTATGTATCCGAACTGCCAGCCCAAATGTTGGAGGTGTGGTTGTGAGGATGCAACGTATTTTCATATATGGTGGACTTGTAAAAAGGTTAAAGCTTTTTGGATTAAAATTTGGTGGAACATGCAAAAAATATTCAAGAAAAGGTTAAAGTTTTCTCCGCAACTGTTTTTATTGGGTATTACTACAGATACCACTGTTGTAGATACTAAGTTGATGTTGAATTTAATTACGGCAGCAACTTTTAATAGCACAATATTGAAAGAAGGAAGAACTGCTGACTATAGAAGAATGGACTTTAAAAGTTTCTAACTTGGCGGAAATGGCAAAGATCTCAGCATATTTGAAAGACCAATCGCAACAGAGATATATTGTGGAGTGGAGGAGATGGATTGACTATATTCAGAATAAATATGGGACTAAAAAGTATTATTTAGCATTTGAATAAGTAGCGGATATATTTGATGTATAACTAGCTTGTAGTTATTTTACTGAGAGTTAAAGTGCGACAGAATTTAATATTTTATTGTTGTTTGCATATTTTAGATTATGTTTGTTTGTACTTTTATACCCTGTATTTAGCTCTGGGAAGTCGGGAAGGGTAGGGTTGGGGAGAGGGGTGGGGGAAGGGGGGGTTTGTTTTCAAAATGTATTGTAAAACTTTTTAATAAAAAAAAACAGTAGTAACTATGAGAGGGATCCAGGTGTTCTAGTTGGCCACCAGTTAAGTATGAGTCAGTATTGTACTGCAGTTTCCAAAAAAGCCCAATGAGATCTTAAGCTGCATCAACAGAGGGATAATATCAATATCATGTGAAGTGATAATGCCCCTTTAAACTGCACGGGTGAGACCAAACTTGGAATACTGTATCCAATTTTGATCACAATGATACAAAAAAGATGCTGAGACTCTTGAAAGAACACAGAATAGAACAAAAATGATTATTAGGGGACTAGAGCAGACATGTGAAACACAAGGCCCGGGGGCCAGATCCGGCCCGCGAAGTGGTTTCATGTGACCCGCGAAGCCATCCTGGAAACAGTGAGGGAACGGCCCCCACTGCCTTGGCCCTGGTCCAGAGACCCTCCTCCTGCCAGAGACCCTCAGATCTGTCCCACTCCAGCCCAGGCCCCCATAGGCACCCTTGATGCGAACGATGCCACGCCCACCTAGTAGGCCATACATACTCTAGCCATGCCCACCCAGTAGGCCACACCCACCCTGGCCATACCTACCTGGCCCCCTGAGGGCAACTGCAATGCTGATGCGGCCCTCAATGAAATTGAGTTTAACACCCCTGGACTAGAGGCTAAACTGTATGATGAACACTTGACAGAACTAGGTTATGTCTAATTTAACAGAATGACTAGGTGACATGATTTATTTGTCTCCCACCTTTATTATACTTATAAATAACTCAAGACAGTGAACATATCCAACATATCTTCTTCCTCCTAATTTCCCCACGACAATAACCCTATGAGATGAGTTGGATTAAGAGAGTGACTGGACAAAGGTCACCCTGCTGGCTTTTCATGGCTAAGGTGGGACTAGAAGTCATAGTCTCTTGCTTTCCAGTCTGTTGTCTTAACCACTAGATCAAATTACCTCTCGATAGCAATCTTCCAGTACTTGAGGGGCTATCACAAAGAAGCAAGTGTCAACCTATTCTACAAAGAACTTGAAGGCAGAAGTAACAGTTGGAAACTTATCAAACAGAGATCTGACCTAGAACTAAGGAGAAATTTCCTAACAGTGAAAACAATTAATCAGTGGAACAGCCTGCCTTCAAAAATTATGGGTGCTCCATTGCTGGAGGTTTTCAAGAAGAGACTGGAAAACCATATATCTGGAATGGTGTAAGGTCTCCTGGTTGGGCAGCAATGTGAACTACAAGACCTCCAAGGTCCCTTCCAAATTTGTTATTCTATGTTCTACAACTCTAATTTCAACTTCCATATTTTCCTTTGTCTCTGTTACATGCTCCTGGCAGCATCTGTTTAAGCAGTTTAAGACCTTTAGATTGTATGCAATTCAAAAGAGATTGGAGTTGATCCACTCTATTGCAACTTTATCTAATTCAGCTCTGATAAAGAGTGGATTTTTACCTTATCTGCCTTGAGAAGCTCAACCTCTTCAATGTCGATCTGGACTCAATCATCCCTGGCCCACAGCTGACTTGAAGTTATGTAATGTATTTGTCATAGTTGACTCGCTACACAGCCCCACTCACAACCAGACAACAGTAAGGGAGTTGGGAAGGAAGCCATTGGAATGCAAGAAAGGCTTGGGAGGTTAATTTGGAATGCAAGTGTGCCAACGGGAAGCTTGAGACAGACCCAACTCTCCCAGATCACCGACTGGGAAGAGCTGGCACAACCTCAGCCTGGAGCAGGAATGCAACCAACTGGCACAGGCCTGAAACCAAAGACTGAGAAGTCCAAGCAACTATCCATAGCCACAAATGAATAGAATAGAGCTGGAAGGGACCTTGGAGGTCTTCTAGTCCAGCCCTCCACTCAAGCAGGAGAACCTATATCATCTCAGACAAGTGACTGACAAGTCTATTCTTAAAAACCTCCAGTGATGGAGCACCCATGAATTTTCTGAAGGCAAGCTGTTCCACTGGTTGATTGTCCTCACTGTTAGGAACTTTCTTCTTAATTCCAGCTTGCTCCTCTCTTTGATCAGTTTCCAACCATTGTTTCTTGTCCTGCCCTCTGGTGCTTTGGAGAATAATTTGACCTTCTCTTCTTTGTGGCAGCCTCTTAAATACAAGAATACTGCTATCATGTCATCCCCGTTTCTTCTTTTTACACTAGCTAAAACTAAGTCCTGCAGCCATTCTTCATATGTTTTAGTCTCTAGGCCTTGGAACATCTTAGTTGCTCTTCTCTGAACTCTGAACTTTCCAAGGTTTCAACCTCTTTTTATGTAGTATGGTGACCAAAATTGGTTGCAGTATTCCCCATGTAGTCTCACTAGGGTTTTATAAAGCGGTACTAATACTTTGTGTGATCTTGATTCTATGCCTCTGTTTATGCAACCCAGGATTGTATTAGGATTCTATCCTACTGTTCATGCAAACTAGGAGTGCATTTCCTTTTTTGGCTGCTGCTGCACATTGCTGGCTCATAGTCAAGTGATCATCTACTAGGACTTCAAGGTCTGTCTCACAGTTACTGTTTTTGAGCCAGGTCTCACCTAATCTGTACTTATATCATTGATTTTTCCTGCCTAAATGTAAAACTTTGCTTTTCTCCATATTAAAACTCATTTTATTGGATAGGGCCCATTGTTCCAGTTTGTCAAGATCTTTTTGAATCCTGAGCTTGTGTCAGAACCTATTTCTTTGGTGGGGGGCTTTCTTCTTTTCCTTTTCCTTTCTATGGGTTCTGCCACACTCCTGGGGCGAAGGGGGAGGATTTTTGTGGAATTGTATGTGTATTGCCCTTTTGCTTAGCTGCTACAATGTATCCTCTCCGCTTCTTTTATCTGCTTGCTCTTTGAACTATTCTCCCCTTGAGGCCAACCTGGGGAAAGAAAGGAATGTGCCTCTAGCCATCTGGCTTATCTCTTGCTGCAGAAGAGGAGGTGGGAAGACCCAATAATGTTTTCACAGCCTTGGGAACGGAGTCTTATCAGCCTCATTCCCACAGAGGACCTAACATCTGGGGATTGGCCCGTTTGAACTGACCGGATGAACTGTTGTGGTGGGGTTTGCTTTTTGCTCCTTCAACCTATTGATTTGAGCGGAAAACCCTCAGATCCTGCCTTCTATGCCTGCTGACAGCTACTCCTAATAAAAGTTCTTTTTGCGATGAATCTATTCCAAGAGTTCTGCTTTCTTGGGAAGAGGTTTTGAGGCGGGTCCTTACAGCTTGTCTTCTGAGGTGTTGGCTATTCCTGCCAGTATAGTGTCATCTGCACATTTGATGAGTTCCCCTTCTATTCTACTGACAAGGTAAACCACAACCTATTCCTTGGCAAACTATGAAAAGGTGGGATAGACAACATCACCACCAGATGGATCTGTAGCTGGCTAACAAACTGTACTCAAAGAGTAGTCCTCAATGGCACTACATCCACATGGAGAGAAGTAAGCGGTGGGGTACCACAAGGTTCTGTTTTAGGCCCAGTACTCTTCAACACCTTCATCAATGATTTAGTTGAGAGAATACAAGGGGAACTCATCAAATCTGCTGATGACACCAAACTGGCAGGAGTAGCCAACTCCCCAGAAGACAAACCCAGGATCCAAAAAGATCTTGACAACTTGAACAATGGGCCCTATCCAACAAAATGAGTTTCAATGAGGAGAAAAGCAAAGTCTTACATTCAGACAGGAAAAACCAAGGACACAAATACAGATTGGGCGAAACCTGGCTTAAAAACAGTAACTGTGAGAGGGACCTTGGCGTCCTAGTGGCCAATCACTTCAATATGAGCCAGTAGTGTGCAGCAGCAACCAAAAAAGCTAACGCAATCCTGGGTTGTATAAACAGAGGCATGGGATTAAGATCATGAGAAGTACTCTTACTGCTTTATGAAGCCCTAGTAAGATCACACCTGGAATACTGTAGCCAATTTTGGTCACCATATCACAAAAAAGATGTTGAGAGTTTGGAAAAAAATCAGAGAACAACTAAGATGATTAGGGGCCTGGAGATTAAAACATACGCATAATGGCTACGGGACTTGGGTTTGGCTAGTCTAAAGAAAAGAAGAAATAGTGGAGACATGATAGCAGTGTTCTAGTATCTGAGGGGCTGCCACAAGACAGAGGGGGCCAGGTGTTCACCAAAGTACCAGATGGATGAGAAACAATGGTTGGAAACTGATCAAAGAAAGAAACAACCTGGAATTGAGGAGAAACTTCCTGACAGTGAAGATAATCAACCAGTGGAACAGCTTATCCCAGAAATTGTGGGCGGTCCATCATTGGAGATTTTTAAGAGACGACTGGACATTCACCTGTCTGAGATGGTATAGGTTCTCCTGCTTGAGCAGAGGGCTGGACTAGAAGACCTCCAAGGTCCCTTCCAGCTCTATTCTATTCTATTCTATTCTATTCTATTCTATTCTATTCTATTCCCTCATCTAACTCAATGATGACGATATTGAAGAGTACTGGGCCTAAGATGGAGCCTTGTGGTACCCCACTGCTTACTTCTCTCCATGTGGACATAGTCCCATTTAGGACTACTCGTTGAGTACCGTTTGTCAGCCAGCTACAAATCCATCTGGTGGTGATGTTGTCTATTCCACCTTTTTCTAGCTTAGCAAGCAGGAGATTGTGGTCTACTTTGTTGAATGCCTTACTGAAATCTAAGTATACTATGTCCACAGAGTTTCACTGGTGTACTAATTTAGTCACTTTATCAAAGAATGAAATATGAGAATAGGATATATGGTGAACTAATAAGATGATTTTTATGAAAATAACACAAGTTCATAAGAAAAAATGTCATACATGGATGTTATTATTTGTACAAAAATGAAAAAAAATATTTATATTTAACCAGTGTGCATTGAAAATATGAGAATGATATTTAAGTTTGAAGAACTTGGGAGAAGCGAAGATCAAAGAAATACACTATTAATTAATATAAAAATTATGGAATTACAAAAATTATTACTGTTAATTAACTATTGATTTCCCCCCAAAATATATGAACCAAGACAACATACTGTACACTAGGCACTAAGGATTGTTATTATAAAAAAATCAATAAAACATTTCTAAAAAGAAAAAAAACAAAGAAAGATTGGTTTGGCATGATCTGTTTTTAACAAACCCATGCTGGCTATCAGTTGTAACTTTCTTTGCTTCCAGTTGTTTGCAGATCTGTATTTTTATTATCTTTTTCAGGATCTTCCCAGGTATTGATGTCAGGCTGATTGGTCTGTAGTTTCCTGGGTCTGTTTTTTTTCCCTTTCTTGAAGATGGGAATCACATCAGCCCTTTTCCAATCCTCAGGTATTTCCCTGGCGCTCCAGGATTTTTTGAAAGATATGGTGCAATGGTTCTGAGATAACATCTGCCAGCTCCTTCAGAACTCTGGGGTGTAATGTGTCGGGTCCTGGTGATTTATATTCGTCAAGGTCGGATGGGTATTCTCTAACCATTGTCTTGCTTATTTTAATTTTTGTTTCTAGTTTGTCTTTTGCAGTGTTTTTTTGGTATGTTGTGCCATAATTTCTTCGTGGGAAGATTGATGCAAAAAATGAGTTAAACAGCTCTGTTTTCTCCCTATTGCTTGTTACTTCCTTGCCATCTTCTCTCTTTAGTGGAGGTACAATTTCCTTAGCTTTTTTGTTATTAATATGTTGAATTTTTTAAATTATTATTATCCTTGATTTCTGTTGCAAGTCTTTGTTCATTCTAAGCCTTTGCTTTCCTGACTTCGTCTTTGCAAGTTATGGCTATCTGCTGATAATCTGCCTTAGTTGTGTGTCCCTCTTTCCATTTTTGTCCTTTTTGTTGTTCAGTTTGTCTGAGAGATTTTTGTGCAGCCATTCTAGTTTCTTCTTGACTTTCTTGTTTTTCTTTTTCAGTGGTATTGTGCTGGTCTGGGCTTTTATGATAGCACTTTTCAGAGTTTCCCATGCTTCTTGAGTTGTTTCCCCTTTAGGATTTTCATCCATGGAATCTTTCCTAGGTTATCTCTAAGTTTGTTAAAATCAGCTCTTTTGAAATTTAAGACACTGCTTGAATTATTTTCTATTGCTTGTATATGCATTATATTGAATTTCCCCCAAGGTCTGGCAACTTCAACTCCCTCTATCATTTCTTCCCTATTAGTAAGAGTTAGGTCCAGTATAGCTTTATTTCTTATATTTATTGATTTTCTAATATTACATTCACATATTTGAAAAACAACGTGGTGGCTGAGTTACAATAATTCAGTTATGTGCAGATATCATTAGTACAAACTCAAATTCTTACCATAGATATTCCCTCTCTTTTCCCCCCTTAGTGTATACTGTCTATATTTAAATTGATACAACTCTTAGTCTATCAATCAAATAAAAGAAAGTTTTCTAACATTTATCAATAGCTTTAACTTTTTATGTATCTCAGTTGCTTAGACAGTCCATCTTTTAGACAATTAATGACCTAATAAATTTTTCCAAATTCTGATTTCAATTAATAATTAAATTTAACATTTAATATTCCTCATTTCCATGCTTTTAAATGACCCCAATTCCCTTATCACCATTCAACACAAAATTTAATATTCAGGATACACATCTTATCTGTATTCACTCTGACCATTTACATCAACAAATTAGTAAAATAATATAATATTCTTATTTTTTAATAGTTTTCAAATAAATTTAATAACCAACAGTTATTTTTACTTCCTCTTTTTTCCTCTACCTTTACACATCAATCAATATTCAGATTTAGCTATTAGTACTTATACTTCTGCCTCCATTTCTTCCCCATCTATTTGCCAGAAGTTGAGAGGGCTGGATGCCATGATCTTGGTTTTCTTAATGTTAAGTTTCAAGCCAACTTTTGCACTCCCCTTCTTCACCTGCAACAAAAGGGTCTTAAGTTCCTCTTCACTTTCTGCCATTAGAGTATCATCTGCATATCTTAGGTTGTTAATATTTCTCCCAGAAATCTTAATTTCAGCTTTTGATTCATCTAGCCCTGCCTTTCTCATGATGTCCTATGCATATAAGTTAAATAGGCAGGGCAACAGTATACAGCCTTGCCGGACTCCTTTCCCAATTTTGAACCAATCAGTGGTTCCGTGTCCAGTTCTCACTGTTGCTTCTTGACCTGCATATAGGTTTCTCAAGAGACAAATAAGATGGTCTGGTACTCCCATCTCTTTAAGAACTTGCCAGTTTGTTGTGATCCACACAATCAAAGGCTTTAGCATAGTCAATGAAGCAGATGTTTTTCTGGAACTCCCTAGCTTTCTCCATGATCCAGTGTATGTTGGCAATTTGATCTCTAGTTCCTCTGCCTCTTTGAAATCCTGCCTGTACTTCTGGTAGTTCTTGATCCACATACTGCTGGAATCTAGCTTGTAGGATTTTAAGCATAACTTTACTAGCATGTGAAATGAGTGAAATGGTGTGATAGTTTGAACATTCTTTGGCACTACCATTCTTTGGAATTGGAATGTAATCCTGTGGCCACTGTTGAGTTTTCCAAATTTGCTGGCAAATTGAGTGTAGCACTTTTACTGCATCGTCTTTTAAGATTTTGAATAGCTTAGCTGGAATACTGTCACCTCCACTAGCTTTGTTGTTGCTCAGATTTCCTAAGACCCACTTCACTTCACATTCTAGGATGTCTAGCTCGAGATCAGTGACCACCTCATCGTGGTTATCAGCGATGTTAAGCTCATTCTTGTATAGTTCTTCTGTGTAATTTTGCCACCTCTTCTTAATCTCTTATGCCTCTGTTAGGTCCCTGCCATTTTGGTCCTTTATCATGCCCAGTTTTGCATGAAACGTTCCCTTCATCTCTCCAATTTTCTTGAAGAGATCTCTGGTCCTCCCTATTCTATTGTTTTCTTCTATTACTTTGCACTGTTCATTTAAGAAGGCACTCTTATCTCTTCTAGCTATTCTCTGGAATTCTGCATTCAATTGGGTGTATCTTTCTTTTTCTCCCTTGCCTTTCGCTTTCCTCCTTTCCTCAGCTATTTGCAAAGCTTCCTCAGACAGCCATTTTGCTTTCTTGCATTTCTTTTTCTTTGGGATGGTTTTAGTTGCTACCTCTTGTACAATGTTGCAAACCTCTGTCCATAGTTCTTCAGGCACTCTGTCTATCAGATCTAATTCCTTAAATCTATTTGTCACCTATACTGTATATTCATCAGGGATATGATTTAGTTCATACCTGAGTGGCCCAGTATTTTTCCCTACTTTGTTCAGTTTAAGCCTAAATTTTGCAATGAGAAGCTCATGGTCTGAGCCACAGTCAGCTCCTGATCTTGTTTTTACTGACTATATAGAGCTTCTCCATCTTTGGCTGCAGAGCATATAGTCAATCTAATTTCTGTGTTGACCGTCTGGTGATGTCCTTGTGTAAAGCCGTCTTTTGGGTTGTTGGAAAAGAGTGTTTGCTATGACCATCGTATTCTCTTGACAAAATTCTGTTAGCCTGTGCCCTGCTTCATTTTGTACTCCAAGGCCAAACATGCCTGGTATTCTGGTTATCTTTTAGTTTCCTACTTTAGCATTCCAATCCCCCATGATGATAAGGACATCATTTTAAGGTGCTGTAGGGCTTCATAGAATTGGTCAATTTCATCCTCTTCAGTACAGGTGGTTGGGGCATAGACTTGGACTATTGTGATATTGAATGGTTTGCCTTGGATTCGAACTGAGATCATTCTGTCCTTTTGGGGATTGTATCCCAATATTGCTTTTCCTACTCTTTTATTGACTATGAAGGCTACTCCATTTCTTCTGAGGGATTCTTGCCCGCAGTAGTATACCTGAGGGTCATCTGAATTAAATTCACCCATTCCTGTCCATTTTAGTTCGCTGATACCTAAGATGTCAATGTTCAGTCTTGTCATCTCTTTTTTGACCACGTCCAGCTTTCCTTGATTCATGTATCTTACATTCCAGGTTCCTATGGACAAAAAATCTTTACAGCATCGGACTTTCCTTTCACCACCAGACACATCCACAGCTAAGCGTCCTTTTGGCTTTGGCCCAGTTGCTTCATTTTGTCTGGTGCTACTAGTACTAGCCCTCTGCTCTTCCCCAGTAGCATATTGGACGCTTTCCGACCTGAGGGGCTCATCTTCCAGCGTCATATCGTTTTGCCTTTTGGTACTATCCATAGGGTTTTCAGGACAAAGATACTGGAGTGAGTTGCCATTTCCTTCTCCAGTGGATCACGTTTTGTCAGAACTTTCTCCTATGACCTTTCTGTCTTGGGTGGCCCTGCACGGCATAGCTCATAGCTTCATTGAATTATGCAAGCCCCTTCGCCACGACAAGGCAGTAATCCATGAAGGGGAAGTGACAGATTTTATTTTCCTGGGGTCCAAGATCACCGCAGATGGGGACTGCAGCCAAGAAATTAAAAGACGCTTGCTCCTGGGGAAATCTAGACAGCACACTAAAAAGCAGACATCACCCTGCCAATAAAAGTGTGTATAGTGAAGGCTATGGTCTTCCCAGTTGCAATGTATGGTGGTGAAAGTTGGACCATAAGAAAGGCTGAGCACCAAAGAATTGAACTATGGTGCTGGAGTAGACTTCTGCAAGTCCCTTGGACTGCAAGGTGATCAAACAGGTCAGTCCTAGAGGAGATCAACCCTGACTGCTCTTTAGAAGGTCAGATCCTGAAGTTGAAACTCAAATACTTTGGTCACCTAATGAGAAGGAAGGACTCACTGGAGAAGAGCCTAATGCTGGGAAAGGTTGAGGGCAAGAGAAGAATGGGACGACAGAGAATGAGATGGCTGGATGGAGTCCCTGAAGCAGTAGGTGTGGGCTTAAATGGAATCAAGAAGATTGTAGAGGACAGGAAGGCCTGCAGGAACATTGTCCATGGGGTTGTGATGGGTCGGACATGACTTTGCAACGAACAACAGCTTATACTTCTAAGTTTTAAATAACCAAGTGTTATTTAACTCAATAACTCAATTCATTACTAAATCTTATATTCTAAATATGCCTTTTAATTTTTAGAATGTATTCTATGTTAATTGTATACTTACGTCAATCCTCCATTCTTTTTATTCTTATTCTAGCTTTCTTTCTCTGCCATGTCATCTTCCATGTCCATGCTTTTGAATTGTCAAGCACCTCTTCTTGTATTGTTGTGCTCAATATTTGACTTTGTAAACACCATTCAGTCACCATTTTTAAAAGAAGTTTAGATCTGGCAGATTGTTTCTTTGTTTTTCCCTAACATCATGGTTGTCCTAAGCTATTTATCTTTTCTTCTATCTGTTCTTTTTTTCTTTTTTTTTTGGTAAATATTTTATTAGAATTTTTTAACATAAGATAAATCATTATAAAACAGAATGTTGTCTGGGTAACATTTATAAGATAGTCCTTAACAATTAATTTCTATAATCTATATTCCATGTTAATTTCATTTGATTTCCCCTTTCCCCAATGTATCTTCCTTTGCAAAACATTAGATTAAGAAAATTTTATTTGCTTAACAACAGTTAAATATATAGTTTCAATAATCCTGTGTATCATTTTAGTTGCCTTATCATAAATTCTGTCACCATGTTTATTTCAGCTTATTTCTCCCCCCCAATTCTAAATATTTTTTACAAGTGACAATCTTTTTAACACTTAACTATATTTACATTGGTGGATTTCATTCTTTGTTTTCCATACAAACCCTCTCATGCTTTTGTATTTCCCAATAAATAAGTAAAAAAGTAAAAAGAAAAAAAAGAGCAGCTTATTTCTCCCTCCAAATTCTAAATGTTCTTACAAATAACAATAATTTCAACATTCACCTATACTCACATTAGTGGATTTAGTTCTGTTTTTTCCATATAAACCCTCTTATCCTTTTATATTTCTTAATAAGCAAAAAAAAAGTAGGAAGAGAGAAGGAAGAGAAACAAAAAAGAAGAGAAAAAAGACAAGAGTACTAGACTACAAACAATAACATATGAAAATATGTATTTTCCTAATTTAATATATATTTATTCCCTCAATTTCTCATTCTTTTTAACCATAGCTAAAATGTATTTAATCTATTTAAACTTTGAACATTCCATTCAATAGTTCTAATCATCTAATCCTTTAAATCTCATTCAAAACACATTTTTTATAATTTTCTTATCACATTTAAATAGCTAAAATGTTTGCTTTTGTTTAAATCATTTCAACTTAGTAGAATAGAAAAAAAAAAAGGAAAAAAACACAATTATATTAATTAAGAGGAAGAAAAAAAATTCCCTTTAAGAGTAGTATATTTCAAAATTTTCCCATTTCTTAGCCATATTCATACAAATGTTTCTTTTTGAAGTATTCTTTCTGGTATGCTCCATCTCTTTTCTGAAGTTTCCTTCCCCCCCCCCCCCCCCCGGTCGTTGTCTTTCTTAATCAATACGTTTTGCTGCATCATTTGCTTCCCTGAAGGGAATTTTTTCTCATTCTTTTCCTTATCTTCAAAGTTGTTTAAATGTATTAAAATATTTACCATTTGGATTAAATCATATTTTTTTATTTTATATGATACCATCTTCAAGTCTCTATCCTCAAAATTATATTTAATCATCTCTGCTATATTTTCCTGAGAAAGTTCTTGAAGTGAAATTAAGTGGAAAATAAGTTGATTCATGCTCTCAAGTTTCTTCTGCATTTCCTTGTAGTTTAAGGTCATTGTCCTTTGAAATTTTTGCTGCTTATCATAAGCTTCCTTTTGTGAAATGAGCATTTTATAAGGTTCCTTCTTTAAGTCTCTATGCTCAGAAATTCGTTCAGTCGTCTCTACTGTATTTTTCTGAGAAATTTCTTGGAGTGAAATTAAGTTGAAAATGAGTTGATTCATACTCTCAAAGTTATTCTGGATTTCTATGTGGTTTAAAGTCATTGTCCTTTGGAATTGTTGTTGCTCATCATGTTTCCTTTTGTAAAGTATTCATTGCTTCAGCTGTGTTATCTCCACTCTGTTTAAGCAGGTGCATTTTCTAAAAGCTTAAAAGTTCAAAGGAAAAAAAAAGAAAAAAAAATCCTCATCCACCAGCAGGTGTCAGCATTTGCTCATTTTTCATGTCCTTTTAGTTGTTTTCTTTCTCTAAAGGGTAAATTTCACCACCCAACTGAAGAGAGGGAGCTGAGTCCCCCTCCCCCTTTCCTTCTTTGGAGATCATTTATTTTAGGGATTTTCTTCTTCAGGAAAGTAGGTAGGACAGAGAAAATCAGCATTCTTACCCAGATTCAAGTATGCTGTTTACTATTTGCTTAGTTTAATCACTTAAGACTTCCGTTGCTTCAGCTATGACTGGACATGGCATTAGCCAACCTTTTCTTCTGTTGGTTTCTGGGAGGCTTCTCCTGGACTTTTTGGAGAGATCACCGTCTCTCCTAAGTCCCTGGGATTTCGTTCCTTCATTCCACCCCTTCAGGGTGGATTCTGGCCCCTTAGGGTCCCGAACAAAAAGAAATTTCAGCCGGAGGAACTGACATTTCGAATTCTCCAACTGCTTCGCTGAAAACAGGAACAGGAAGTCTCTCTTTTATCTATTCTTTTGGCTCCTCAAGATCTTTCTGGTTTTTATAGAATTTTTTTTCCTTTTTCCATTTTGTCAGTTTCTTTCCTGGATTTTCCATTGTTTGTATTTGTTGAGTAGTTAAATCATCTGTCACAGTATTTAGTTGCTCCACTTTTTCCGTTGTATTCTGTATAAATAGTTCTTTGGTTATAGTCATAGTCTGAGTTTGCCTCTCCAGCTTATCTCCTTGTTTTATTCTGATATTTCTTATTTCATCCCCAGCTGTAATAAGGGTCTGCAGAATTTTTTTTCCAGCATAAAAAAAGTTTGCTCCTGGTCTTCTACCATAGGTAAAGGTAAAGGTTCCCTCGCACATGCGTGCTAGTCATTTCCAACTCTAGGGGCTGGTGCTCATCTCCGTTTCAAAGCCGAAGAGCCAGCGCTTGTCCGAGGACGTCTCCATGGTCATGTGGCCGGCATGACTAGATGGCAAAGGCACACAGAATGCTGTTACCTTCCCACCATAGTGGTCCCTATTTTTCTACTTGCATTTTTTACATGCTTTCGAATTGCTAGGTTGGCAGAAGCTGGGACAAATAACAGGCGCTCACTCTGTTACGCAGCACTCAGGATTCAACCCGCCAAACTGCTAACCTTCTGATTGACAAGCTCAGCATCCTAACCCACTGAGCCACCGCGTCCCTTCACCTTTACCTTCTTCTATAGTGATATGTTAATACAGACTTTACAATCAGTGAAGGACGCAGCTGAGCTTTCCCACAGGTGCCTTATCTACTTTCGGGGCTGTCAGCCAAGTCTCTTTAAATAACGTCTCAAATTAGCCACAAGATGTCGCCCCTGAGCTGCTTTAATTTTTTCAATTTTACTTCTATTTTGAAAAGTCCAGATCTTCAGCCAAAAATAGAGAATAGGAAATAGTGAATAAAAAGTCTTTTAATCCACAAATTTTAAGAGATAGAATTCCAATGAGTGATCCAATTTTTTCCCCCTCAATGTTTTAAAAAACTCTCCTGAATAGTCGATCGCCACTGTTTCTAGAGGGAGGGTTAAAATCCCCCTTCCCTCTCACAGGGGAAAAAAATACTTTATCAGCTTATGCAGGTGCAGAAACAAGTCAGGATTTAAAAGAAGTAGTTTTCAACCAGTCTTCCATGCTGCTTTAAGGTTTCCAGATGGTAAGTGTGACTTCGGCTGCTCTCAGCCTAGTGACAGGCCATAATCCTAAGGCTGGTCTTTTGCCTGCCGGTTTGGAAAGAATCACCTGATCCAACAGGAGACCTACCACTCTCCCGCGAAAGCCCCTCCTTGCTTGTGTCCTCTACAGGGAGACATTCAACCCTTTTCAGGGTCTCCCAGCGATCTGAAACTGGACAGGGAAGATGGCGTTCATCTTCTGAGCGTCCATGGTGGCCATGCGACAAACTGGAAGTCGACCAGTAGAGCTGTATTTCCAGTTCCCTCCTCTATGTTTTGGATGACAAAGTTGTCAGCTACAGTCATGGCTGAAATTGTTGGCACCCCAGAAATTTTTCCAGAAAATCAAGTATTTCTCACAGAAAAGTATTGCAGAAACACATGTTTTGCTATACACAGGTTTATTCCCTTTGTGTGTATTGGAACACAACAAAAAAAGGGAGGAAAAAAAGCAAATTGGACATAATGTCAAGTAAAACTCCAAAAATGGGCGGGACAAAATTATTGGCACCCTTTCAAAATTGTGGATAAACAAGATTGTTTCAAGCATGTGATGCTCCTTTAAACTCACCTGGGGCAAGTAACAGGTGTGGGCAATATAAAAATCACACCTGAAAGCAGATAAAAAGGAGAGAAGTTCACTTAGTCTTTGCATGTGTGTGCCACACTAAGCATGGACAACAGAAAGAGGAGAAGAGAACTGTCTGAGGACTTGAGAACCAAAATTGTGGACAAATATCAACAATCTCAAGGTTACAAGTCCATCTCCAGAGATCTAGATTTGCCTTTGTCCACAGTGTGCAACATTATCAAGAAGTTTGCAACCCATGGCACTGAAGCGAATCTCCCTGGTCGTGGACGGAAGAGAAAAATTGATGAAAGGTTGAAACGCAGGATAGTCCGGATGGTGGATAAGCAGCCCTAAACAAGTTCCAAAGGAATGCAAGCTGTCCTGCAGGCTCAGGGAGTATCAGTGTCAGCGTGAACTATCCATCGACATTTAAATGAAATGAAACGCTATGGCAGGAGACCCAGGAGGACCCCACTGCTGACACAGAGACATAAAAAAGCAAGATTACAGTTTGCCAAAATGTACTTGAGTAAGCCAAAATCCTTCTGGGAAAACGTCTTGTGGACAGATGAGACCAAGATAGAGCTTTTTGGTAAAGCACAACATTCTACTGTTTACCTAAAATGAAATGAGGCCTACAAAGAAAAGAACACAGTACCTACAGTGAAATATGGTGGAGGTTCAATGATGTTTTGGGGCTGTTTTGGTGCCTCTGGCACTGGGTGCCTTGAATGTGTGCAAGGCATCATGAAATATGAGGATTACCAAAGGATTTTGGGTTGCACTGTAGAGCCCAGTGTCAGAAAGCTGGGTTTGCATCCGAGATCTTGGGTCTTCCAGCAGGACAATGACCCCAAACTTACGTCAAAAAGCACCCACAAATGGATGGCAAGAAAGCGCTGGAGAGTTCTGAAGTGGCCAGCAATGAGTCCAGATCTGAATCCCACTGAACACCTGTGGAGAGATCTTAAAATTGCTGTTGGGAAAAGGTGCCCTTCCAATAAGAGACCTGGAGCAGTTTGCAAAGGAAGAGTGGTCCAAAATTCCGGGTGAGAGGTGTAAGAAACTTATTGATGGTTATAGGAAGCGACTGATTTCAGTTATTTTTTCCAAAGGGTGTGCAACCAAATATTAAGTTAAGGGTGCCAATAATTTTGTCCAGCCCATTTTTGGAGTTTTGTTTGATATTATGTCCAATTTGCTTTTTTTCCTCCCTTTTTTTGTTGTGTTCCAATACACACGAAAGGAATAAACCTGTGTATAGCAAAACATGTGTTCCTGCAATACTTTTCTGTGAGAAATACTTGATTTTCTGGAAAAATTTCTGGGGTGCCAACAATTTCAGCCATGACAGTAGGTTGGTTAGGAATTTGTTTGATCTCCCAGTCACTGCAGAGTTTGTCTCCCAGCTCATATCTGGGTAGTTGAAGTCTCCCATTACTACTGTGGTATGTTTTCTACCTACTTTTGTTAATTGATTAGCAAAGAGTTCATCTATTTTTTCTGCTTGGTTGAATGGCCTGTAGTATATGCCTATAGCAATGTCATTTTTTTCATTTTATATTGACCCATATGGATTCTACGAGGTTTTCATCATCGCTTTTGAGGATTTCTTTAGAGATGTAATGATCTTTTACATATAATGCAACTCTGCCTTCTCTTTTGTTAAGTCTGTTTCTTTTAAATAGTTTGTATCCTTCCATCAGTTCATTCTAGTCACGAGTTTCATCCCACCAAGTGTCAGTAATGGCAACTATATAATATCTGCCTTCATGTACTAATACCTCAAGTTCACCCTATTTATTCTATAAACTTTGAGTATTAGTGTATAGGCATTTCGGTTCTTTATGGCAGGACTTTTCAACCAATGATACACGTACCACCTGTGGTACATTGGTACCTGGCAGTTGGTGTGCAACCATCCTAGAAGTGGTAGTGGGGGAGGGGAATGAGCTGAATTGGCAGCAGCACTGCACAAGCCTGAGCGAGAGACGGCTTGAGCTGCAGGGCTATCAGGGCTCAGCAGAAGCACCAGGATCAGCACTGGATTCCAGCTCTTTCCTTCATGGGGAAGGGGCCAGGAGAGGGGGAGGAGGCTTCCACGTTCCTCAAATCTGGGGCAAAGCAAAGCAACAGGAACCGGAAGTTGCTAATCACCTAACCAACAGTGGCGGGCTCGGCTATGCTACGCTGGAAGTGCAAGGCAGAGGAATCCTGAAAATGGACTGGAGGGAAAGAAGAGCAGAAGGGAAATCTTGAAAAAAAACCCACAAAAAAAACCCCATCTCCGGACAGCCTTTTCCCCTCCTTTCTGAACACCCTGATGTCCCGTGAGGGGTGAGGGGGGCAGCGAGAGGAGGAGGGTGCCGCCTGCTACGGAGGCTTCAACCTGTACTTCATCTTGGACAAGTAAATGGCTGGGTGTCGCGGCGGCTGTGCGAGATAAGGCTGGGCTGCACGGGGTGCTTTGTTTTGGGAAGGGTTGCAGCAGTCCTGGCAATTTTTCAAAACTCTGCAGTTTTTTCAATTTGCTTTGAGTGCCAATTTGGAGAAAAAAATACCTGGCGGATGTCATGTTCCTCTTTCCTCCGGAGGTCGAAGGAAAAAGTTTGGCTCCTTCACTGGTTTCTCTTTTGCAACGGTTCTTTTTTTTGGGGGGGAAGCAACTGTCAGCTTTAACCTGTTTGGTTAGACTTACAAATGCCTGTTTCCAAAGTAAATCCCTTGCTCGGTTTCCCTCATGGGATGCAATTCCCGTGGAGCAGCCATTTAAGACAGGTGAGGAACCTTGGCTCTTTTATGACTTGTGGACTTCAACTCCCAGAATTCCTGAGCCAGCCATGCTGAAAAGAAAGGGAGAGGTTTCCAAGCTGAGCCATGCTGGCTCAGGATTCTGGGAGTTGAAGTCCACAAATCATAAGAGAGCCAACGTTCCCCACCCCTGGTTTAAGATCTCTGAACTCGAGTCAATTTGAAACTTGCTCCATAGCTGTGATGGATTATTGATTCAATCAATAATCAGAAGTTAGCATCTACATACTCATGAAAAAGAAATACCTTTGGGAAATATTAAACAGGCAGGAACAATAGGAAAAGAAGTAGAAAACCTAGCCCCAGAAACCAACTATTACAAATACGAAAGGCTGCTCCAAAAGAAACATCCATTTCCCTTCTCTTAGAAAAGTTAAGCCGAAAAATAAAAGTACCAGAGAAGAGTTTCTCTCTCTCCCTTCTCTCCTCTCTTCCTCCCCCACCCAGCGAAACACAAAGCAAAAGAAACAATGTAGCAATAAGGGCTAGCCTTGAACAAACCAAAAGAAAGCAGACAGGTTTGTCCTATACACACACGGAAACCAATAACAGGATTAATCTCCCACACACCAGCACCTCTGACAAGATTAACCTAGACACACAAAACCTTCATCAACAAGTTATTTTCTTCCCTGGGTGATAGGATTAATCTTGCTAAATGGGGAAAAAAACCAAACTAGGAAATTAAGAACAAACTTCTTACAAATCTCATCAAAACTTAAAACAGGAAAAAGAGTATAAATTGTACCATGCATTTAAGTGATTTTTTCTAGCTAGTCCAGTTATTCCTGAATCAGTTCTCTGTCTGGCTTCTGTAATAAAATCTACCTTCTGGCAGCTTGCTTTGCTCAGTATCAACTATTTTTATTTTTATTTTTAGCCTATTTTTTTCTCTTAAGTCTGAGTTACTCACTGTTCCTTTGTTCTACATTAATGAAATGCATTTTCTCTTTTTTATATATATTTGCTGCTTTTTCTGCAGCTGCAGGAATTGTATCCAGGGAGGAAATAAAATGCTTGCTCATGTTTTTTGTCCTAATGATGCATTGTGTTTACATAAGAGGTTTGGGGCTATATTCTTAAATCTTGTAACTTCGAACAGTCACTAAGCGAACTGTTGTACGTCTAGGACTACCTGTACTTTTATCACTTTTCCCCCTTTTTTTGGGTCAAGTTTTTGACACCTTGCTAGACAACTTGTGGTACTCGGATATTGTCATATCCTAAAAGTGGTACAATGGGTGAAAAGACTGAAAAGCCCTGTTTTATGGGTCTTGGGTATGTTTCTTATATCTCCCTACTTTGTAACTGGGATTTCCATCCTTTCCATCACTCTCTACTTCATTATGTTTTTTTTTTAATTTCCTCTTTCTCTTTACTCCCTACCTCCTTTTCTGATTGCTTATCTAGTGATTTTTGCTTGGAATAAGTTTCTAAAGGTTATGAAGATTGGCCCTCTCCCCCCTCAATTTTAGTTTAAAGGCCTTTTCATAAACTGAATCTCTCTCTGATAAAACAAAAGAAAAAAGGATAAGTATAAAAAATGGGTAGAGGAACACATAAATAAGGCAGAATACCTGTCATGGTTCCGAGAGACAGAGAACTGGTTGGAGAAGAGTCCATATAGTTCTTCTGAAGTTGATGGTCTGTAGTATACCCCTATGCAGTGGTGGGATTCAGCCAGTTTGCACCACTTTGGCATAACTGGTAGCTAATTTTTTGTTGCCCAGGTCCAGAATGGACTTCCAGAAGTAGCATCCACTCAGAGAACTGGTTGTTCACATATCTGAATCCCACCACTGCCCCTATGGCAATGTCACTTTTTTCCCCTTTTATATTGACCCATATAGATTCTGGAGGAATTTTATCTTTGATTATGCATAGATATTTGTGTTTCCTTCTATGTGTGACATACCTCCAGTTGTCTTCCTCCAAGGGTTTATAGCTAGGGTCAAATCCCCTGGGAGTTATTTCACCATTGGTTTATTTTGATTTGGGTAAAACTTTGGAGTTTGGCTAGAGTTGCCTCTAGATCCCTTACTTTTCCTCTAGTAGTTCAGATAGTTTACATTTAATGCATATATAATTTGGGTGTTCTTTGGGCATAAGCACATACTGTACATGGAACATGTATTGCATACCACAATGGTATTCGTCTCATTCCATGAATCTGTTGTTTAAAAATCCCTTTCATGTTTTTTAAAAAAATCCCATTTATATCCCGCCCTTCTCCGAAGACTCAGGGTGGCTTACAATCTAAGAAGCACAAATCAATGTGCTTAGCAATAGCCTTCATTCTATGTATATGCCTGCTTATTAGGGCTTCCCCCCCCCCAGCGGCATTTTTACAAAGTCAGCTTATTGCCCCCAAAAATCTGGGTCCTCATTTTACCTACCTCGGAAGGATGGAAGGCTGAGTCAACCTTGAGCCTGGTGGGATGCGAACCTGCACTAATTGCAGGCAGCTGGTGTTACTTAAGGAGCATTAGCTCACTGCTCCACCAAGGCTCTTTTGTTTGGTGGATGTGCTTTGCTGTTAGCCATGCTTCTGTTTTAGGTACTGTAATCATGTCTATTTTTCCCCCCTATCCTATGTTTTGCAATAGCATCGGTTTCTTTTTCCAAGAATCTGCTGTGCGACTGCCGGTCATAGTCCCTGGCCTACCAGTCTGCTGTCTTTCGCAGTCCCCGGTCTACTGGTCTGCTCCCGTTTACAGTCCCTGGTTTATTGGTCTGCGAGGGATGAGGAATGAGCGAGGGATGTCCTGTACTAGGGGCTGAAGGCCCATTATGCAATGAATGTGGGCAAGGCAGAGGCCAAAGACCCCCTTCTCTTTTCTTGGATCAATGTGATCTGAGGCAGTAAGTAGAAAGTGAAGAGACTCGTTGAATGAGACAACCCCACTGAGTGGAAGCTCCTGATCACCAGCCACAGCCTGTCCACTTGAGGAAGAAGTTCAGAGGGATGGAATTCGTGCTATGGCAATACTGGGAGCCACAACCACCATCAGTCATCTGGGAGTTTTGAAAACTCTGGTGGTCCTGGCTACTACTCCTATTCTCCAGCTGGTGTCCCTGGTGGCAGCAGCTGTAGCCAAGGTACCAATGCAGGCAGTGGGGGGCTTCGCCACTACTTGTCTGTTGCAGCCAGAGGCTCCAACGGCCCCAGCCCAGTCGGGACCCAAGCAAAAGCAGCCGCAGCTGGAATCCCAGCACTGGTGGTGGCAGCTGGTATTCTGCTCCAGGGGTTTGTCCTGGTAAGGGAGGAACGCCAACTCCCTGGTGGACCATTTCATGGATGCCCAAACTGCCTATCCCATTTCTGGCTCAAGCCTGGTGCTAAATGGAATGTTATGGAGCAAATGTACCCAGACGATATGGCCTGGGTCCATGTCAACTTTTCGGAGTGGTTGGTGTTGTTGCATGATGAAAACACCCCAGACCTGAATGACCTCAGCATCTTCAGGATGTATCTGGATGATATATTAATCTATAGCAAAACCAAGGAGCATGTGAAATTGGTCAGAGCAGTGTTCGAGAAACTGCGGAAGGCACAACTTTACATGAAGTTGTCCAAGTGTGATTTCCATAAGACCAGCCTAGACTACTTACAGTACTGGATTTTGAAAAAATGGCATAGAGATGGATCCTAGGAAGATCCAGGTGATGTTACAGTGGGAGCCCCTGCAAATGAGGAGACAATTGCAGTTTTCTCGGCTTTGCAAACTTCTATCACCAATTCATTCCCACGTTCACTCAAATAGCTCTATTGAGCCCAAATCCAGCCAATCCCTGGACTGGTCACTTGAATGCCAAGCTGCTAAATCATCTTTTTGCTGCTGAACTGGTCCTAAAGCACACTGACCCAGATGAGCCCTTTGTGATACAGGTAATCCCCAAGTTATGAGTGTTCACTTAATGCTCGTTCGAAGTTACGTGATGAGCGCCCCCTAGTGATTACGAGAAAGTCCCGAAGTTATGAATATTGTAGCACCACAGCAGTCGTTCACCCTTACGAGCGATTTCAGTGGCACTGCAACTTTCAAAGGCCTGATGCAAGCCTCGGAGGCATTTTCCTAGCCGTTTGCGCCAGGAATGGAGGTTGAGGAGGGGGGATTCAGCATGCCTCCGGAGCCTGGATTGGGCCACAGGGGGCACAGAAGCATTTCCCAGCCTCAAATCTGGGTGGCAGCAGCCTGGAAAAGGCCTCCAGAGCCCAGACTGGGCTGCGGCAGGGGCACACAAGTGTTCCCCAGCCTTGGGCCGCGTCAGAGAAGAGAGAAATCTTTTCCAGGTGAGTCTGGTGCAGCAGGAAGGGAAGGGGAAGCATGCGGTATCTTAGTGGGTCGGGGACGCCTTGGTCTTCTCCACTCTGAGACACCTCATGTTCTCTTAACAAGCCGTGTGCGTTTTAACAAGCAAGGGAGTAATCTCGTACCTCGAACAAGATTCACTCTGAGTTTTCAAATTAAGAGTGGAATGGGCAGGCTCCATTACAGTTGTAACTCAAGGACTACCTGTACATGCAGACCCCAGTGATGTGGCTGTGTGGGTGGTGCTCCTCCAGAAAAACGCAAAAGAGAATTGCAGCCGTGCACCTATACCTCCTGCAAGCTTTCAGAGACTGAGAGATGATGGGCTATCTGGGCTATCTCTCCTAACACAGAGACAATTCTTGGAAGACAGTAAGATTCCTTTCGAGATGTGGACAGACCACAAGAATTTAGAAGCACTGAAGTCTCCCCAAAAGCTGTCTCCCAAAGAGGTCTGATGGCCCTAATACTTCAATTGCTTCAACTTCACTCTCTGCTATCTACCAGGAAGACGAAAATTCTTGGCATATGCCCTCACGAATGCCACAGTACAACAGTGCTTGAGAGGAGGTTGTCAATTCCATCATTCCTTCTAAACAAGTAGCAGCATTGGCTCAACGAGACAGCAGGAAGCATCATCATCACTACTGAACAAAGAGCTAATGCGACTACTAATATAAGCCTTGGCAGGGGATGAGGGTGTTGTGATTCAGTGTCAGCCTGTGCTCCCAACACCTGAATCGGAGAAGGAGGGGTTTGGAGAGCCTTCGGAGGGAGGCTCTGATGCACTGCAGGACTCTCAGCCTGGCCCCTCCAGTCGTGTTCCTCCTGAGGCTCAGCTGTTTGAGGAGGTGTCAGACTCAGGAGTCACAGATGAATCTGTTCAGAGACGCTAGAAGCAGAAGGCAATACAGCAGAGTAGAGCAGAGAAAATCAATGAGGCAACTCAGTGAAAAGAGAAGGCATTGAGAAGCCACTCCTTGGGACAGATAATAAAAGGGGAAGGTGTGGGCGGTACTGGTTGTTGAAGGTAACTTTTCGGAGGCATTCAAAGAAAATCCTGGTCTGTTCTTGCTAATCTGTTTGACTCTTTTTGGATGTTTTGAAACATGTATTTTTGGTTGAAGAAAATATTGTGCTGCTTTTTTGTTTGAAAGACTTTATTATTTGGAACTGTAAATAAATTTGGGTTGGGTTTTTTCCAGCCTATTGATTGTTAAAAGGAAAAAGGGATTGTCCCTGACACACAAACAGGGCTGGTCGTAGGCTGGAACAGAACAGAGGGGTTCCAACAACACAAAGGCAAACTGTCCTTAAGGGATGGACTGGCATGGACTATACATCCCGTTGAGCCAAAGGAGTATTGCAGCATAGCCATGTTGCGAAGGCGGTGGGACATTTTGGATTTGTTAAAACCTTTCATTTTGCTGGAGAGTACCGGGAATACTGTGATCTGTGTCATTATGGACTTATTCTCTAAGCAAGCCCACTTTGTGATGTGCCTGAGGATCCTTTCTGCTCAATCCCTTGTTGTTAGTTGTAAAGTCGTGTCTGACCCATCACAACAACGTTCCTCCAGGCCATCCTGTCTTCTACAATCTTCTGGAGTCAATTTAGGCTCACGCCTACTGCTTCAGTGACTCCATCCAGCCACCTCATTCTCTGTCGTCCCCTTCTTCTCTTGCCCTCAATCTTTCCCAGCATTAGGCTCTTCTCCAGTGAGTCCTTCCTTCTCATTAGGTGACCAAAGTATTTGAGTTTCAACTTCAGGATCTGGCCTTCTAAAGAGCAGTCAGGGTTGATCTCTTCTAGGACTGACCAGTTTGATCGCCTTGCAGTCCAAGGGACTCGCAGGAGTCTTCTCCAGCACCATAGTCCAAAGGCCTCAATTCTTTGGTGCTCAGCCTTTCTTATGGTCCAACTTTCATCACTATACATTGCAACTGGGAAGACCATAGCCTTGACTATACGCACTTTTATTGGCCGGGTGATGTCTCTGCTTTTTAGTGTGATGTCTAGATTTTCCATGGCTTTCCTCCCCAGGAGCAAGCGTCTTTTAATTTCTTGGCTGCAATCCGCGTCTGTGGTGATTTTGGAGCCAAGGAAAATAAAATCTGTCACTACCTCCATTTCTTCTCCATTTATTTGCCAGGAATTGAGAGGGCCGGATGCCATGATCTTGGTTTTCTTAATGTTAAACTCAATCCCTAGGTTGACTCTTTGCATAGCACATGTACCAACTGCATGGTGTTCTGAAATGCATAATCTCAGATCAGGGAGTGCAATTCACATCAAAGTTTTGGTGTCAGTTCCTGAGCTTGTTAGGCTCCTCCCAGAGTCTTAGTTCTGCCAATCATCCTCAAACAAATGGAGCCTGTGAAAGCACGAATGGTGTCTTGGAGCAATACCTTTGATGCTTCATGAACTACCAGCAAGATAATTGGGCTGAACCTCTGCCCTTCGCTGAGGTGGAACAAAATAACTCTGTACATAGCAGTATCAGGTTTACCCCTTTTGAGTGGCCACTGGTGTAGAATCTGTGCCTATGCCAAAGCTCCCTCAAAGAGACCCCTTCATCGACTTCATTGGCTGAATGGATAAGTACTTTGAAAGCCATCTTGCCCGTAGTGCGCCAAGTGTTAGAGACAGCAAGGGAAGTGCAAAAAAGACAGGCTGACAAGTAGAGAGCACCTCAGAAGAAGTTTACAACAGGGGATGAGGTGTACCTGTCCACGAAATTCTTGCAGTTGGGGCATCTCTGCAAAAAGTTGGGGCGTAAGTACATAGTCCTTTCCCTATCATCTGGGTTGTGAATCCAATAACAGTGGAATTGAAATTGCCAAAAAACCTCAGGCACATTCATCCACTGTAGTTTGTTAAAGCCCTTTTGTAGCTCATGGCTGAGGCCAAACATTGCGCCCCCCCCCCCCATATGAGTAGGAGGAGAAAGATATTTTGAGGTCAAGGAGATTCTTGATGCTACAAGGGAAAGTTGCAATATTTAGTCTTATGGAAGGGGTTTCCCTTGACAGAGGCAGAATGGGTAATGGCAACAAATGTCCATAACCCTAAGACTCATCCAGAGATTTCATGTTAGCTACCCAGACAAACCCCTATAGATTAATTAGTGCAAAGAATAGAATAGAATAGAATAGAATAGAATAGAATAGAATAGAAGCTAGAATGGACATTGGAGGTCTTCTAGTCCAGCCTCCCACTCAAGCGAGAACCTATACCATCTCAGACAAGTGACTGTCTAGTCTCTTCTTAAAAACCTCCAGCGATGGAACACCCACGATTTCTGAAGGCAAGCTGTTCCACTGGTTAATTCTCCCCACTGTTAGGAACTTTCTCCTTAATTCTAGGTAGCTTCTCCCTTTGATCAGTTTCCAACCATTGTTTCTTGTCCTGCCCTCTGGTGCTTTGGAAAACAATTTGAACCCCTCTTCTTTGTGGCAGCCTTTCAAATACTGGAATACTGCTATGTCACCCCTATTTCTTCTTTTCTTTAACTAGCCAAACCCAAATCCCGCAGCCATTCTTCATATGTTCTAGTCTCCAGGCTTTGGATCATCTTAGTTGCTCTTCTCTGAACTTTTTCCAAGGTCTCAACATCTTTTTTGAAGTATGGTGACCAAAATTGTTGCGGTATTCCAGGTGTGGTCTCACTAGGGTTTTTATAAAGCAGTACTAATACTTCACAAGATCTTGATTTTATGCCTCTGTTTATGCAACCCAGGATTGTATTACATTTTTTGGCTGCTGCTGCACATTGCTAGCTCATAGTCAAGTGATCACGTACTAGGACTCTCACAGTTACTCCTTTTTGAGCCAGGTCTCACCTAATCTGTACTTATATCTTTGATTTTTCCTGCCTAAATGTAAAACTTTGCTTTTCTTCACATTAAAACTCATTTTATTGGATAGGGCCTTTTGTTCCAGTTTGTCAAGCTTGTCTTCTGGGGTGTTGGCTATTCCTGCCTGTTTAAGTGTCATCTGCAAATCTGATGAGTTAGAGATCATGTTGTAATAATACACGTGTTGTTTCCCTGTAGAATTAATCTTCTTTCTGGAGGTTTGGCATGTCATGGTTGACTCGCTTCATAGGCGCACTCAAAACCAGACAACAGTAATGGGAGGAAGGAAGAAAGGCACTGGAATGTAAGGGAGGTCTGGGAGGGAAATTTGGAATGCAAGTTTGTTGACTGGAAATCTGAGACAGACCCAAGATCACTGGCTGGGAACATCCGAGATGTCATGGTTCTGACAGATGAAATTCTTTAAAAGAACTTCGAGGCATTGTTTACCTTAAAGAATCTTTTATTTGAGAAGCATAGTATCGGTACTACATATCTGAAGCCAAAAATTGAATTCCCCTCCCCTAGGCACAAAGTACCAAAGCACAATTCCCTCCTCCAATTAACATAAATCACATTCCCCTATTAGCTTGAATCGCGGCCTTTCTTCCCAGATCTCCAGCCCACCAAATCTTTATCGGCTTTGGGCACAATAACCTTGATTCCCACGGCTGAATTATTATTGTTATGACTAACTGGACACTCATCCACATTCCTCCTCCCAGCATCATTTAACTCTAAAAGCGAAAGAGAAAAGATGGCTACATTTCCATCTGTTATCAAAGCAAGAACATCCAATGTTAGCAGTGATTGACATCCGACCTCCCTTAAAAAAAGGACAAATCCTGTAATGTAAACAAAAACACATTTTAGGGGTTGTCTCTTGGTTGACTCTGCTTCAGGTGGGGGTGACTTCTTATAGTGGGAGAGCTGAACGTCCACTCTTACTGCTGCCTGGTACAGGTACTGATCAGCTGATCAGGTACTGCTCGATAGATGCAAGCCTGGGAGAGGTGGTCGTCTAGTCCCTCCTTGAAGGTGGCCTCCTTGCTTGGGTCACCTTTCTATCCAACCAGCTATCTTACAAAACTCTCATACATATTTCAGTGCAGGCCTGCCGGCTTGCCTTGTGGACTCATTCTTCCACTTTGAGGGCAATGTACGCGTCCTCAAACCTTGCTCTCAGTCCTAGGAGGAAGAGATGGGGGTCCTCCAATTTGGGTGCTTGCTCATTATATAAGTTGTTCAGCTACTTGGATGTTTCCCCTTCCAAGTTGGACACAATCATGTCGACCATAGTGGCTCGGTTCAGATAAAAATAGGCACAGCCATTCAAATGAGAGCGCACCTGGTTGAGGAAAAAGATCAGCTTCTCTGGATCCCCATTGAAGGTTGCTCTAAGAGGTGGCACCATCAATGGTTGCTGCCCCCCACTGTGGATGTTGCATCCCTAACTGTTGCTGCCCACTCCCTGGTAATTGCCTCATGACCAGTTGCTGCAACACTCCCAATGGTTGCTGCACGCTCGGGGGCTGTTACCACCCGCATGGCTGTTGCTGCATTGCCGGTGGCTGGGCATCCCCAATTGATGTATGGCTCCCGCTGGTCTCAGCGGCAGCTCTAGTGGTACTCCCAGTTGCCATAGGCCTCCAAGTGGTTGCTGCATGGGCAGGGGCTGCTGCCATCCCCACTGCTGTTGGCTTGCGAGGGGTTGTGCTATCCTCATTTGTTGTAGCCCACCCCCTGCAGTCCTGGAGGGGATTGTTGCTGGATCGCCTTAGGTTGCAGGCCCCCCAGTGGTTGCTGCAGTTCAGGGGCGGCGTCCAGCCCCATGGCTGCTATTGTACTCCCAGCAGTTGCTGACCTCCTGGTGGCTTCATCACCCCCGGTTGTTGCAAGGCCATCTGCTGCTGCACATTCGGGGACTACGGCCACCCCCAGCTCGGCTGCTGCATCGCCAGAGGCTGCTGGGCCCCCACGTGTGGGGGCTGCAGCATCGCCCATTGCTGTAGTGGTCCCGAGCTCACTGGCTGGTAAGAGCATCGATCTGGAGTTTGGCTGCCCCAGTGATGGCTCAGGCTTTTATCTCATTGGCGGTGATCTGGGCTTTTGGAGGGGTGACAACTGGAGCTATCCCTCCCCACAGGGTTGGAGGCTCTGGTAGGTGGCTTTGATGACGGGAAGGCTGCCTGGTCTGCACAGGTGGGACTGGGGGTTCTCCTTGTCAGAAGTTGGTGGCTGCCTCACCGATCATTGTGATCACTCACGTATGGGCAACGGGAAGATTGCTCTCCACTTCCACTCACCCAAGTCCTCAGCGATAGTTGATTTTGCGGCTCTCCACCAATCTGGGGAACACAAAGTGTGGGAATCCTCTCTCTGCAGTTCAACCTTGTCCTCCTTTGAGGCACTTGATGCTGATAAGGCCGTCTTGAGGTGTCTGGTGTCTTTGCCGGGTAAGGTCCACTCCAATGATCAGATCAGCTGTCCTTGCGGCTTGGGCTTTGCCCCCGAGAGGCCTGGAAAAGTTACTTCTCCACTGGCACGCTACCCTGCACTCCCCACCCCCCGGGCAGCAACTGCAAGCGAGGTGCTGGTGTCAGGCACTCTTTCTTTCTCCATGCTGAAATCTTCCCTGAATCTTTGTCGGTTTATCCCTCAACTCTAGGGATAATGACTGGGGCTCGGGACCCCCAGATAGGTAAAAGTTGCAGTTTTGGGTTTAATGTCATGGTTGACATTAAATGAAAGATGAAACTCTTCAAAAGAACTTTGAGGCATTGTTTACCTTAAAGAATCTTTTATTCGAGAAGCATAGTATCAGTACTACATAGTTGAAGCCAAAAACTGAATTCCCCTCCCCTAGGCACAAAGTACCAAAGCACAATTCCATCCTCTAATTAACAGTCATAAATCACATTCCCCAATTAGCTTGAAGCGTGGCCTTTCTTTCCAGCTCTCCAAATCTTTATCAGCTCTGGGCGCAATAACCTTGATTCCCACGGCTGAATTATTATTGTTATGACTAACTGGACACTCATCCACATCCCCCCTCCCAGTATCATCTAACTCTAAAAGTGAAAGAGAAAAGATGGCTACGTTTCCATCTGTTGTCAAAGCAAGAACATCTGATGTTAGCAGCAATTGACATGAGGTAGACAGACTGTTCCCAAAATAAAGTGAGTGCAAATAATTCTTGGAAAATGGACAATGGGAGGTCCAGGAGGGGAAAGGGAAAGTCTTTCCATGGTGTTTGCACGCAAAATAGTTAGAACTCGCTTTTCTATTGTACCCATATAGAATTTTCAGTAAAGTTATACTCTTGGTAAAAAATGTCCCAGGAGTTTCTTTTGCTGTCTAACCCAGTGGGGTTAGATGTTGACAGTATGAATGTAAACTGAATTTTATTAATCCCTCATAGCATATAAAACTGAATATACTCATACTTTGATCTTAAAGTCCAGTTCCCAGACGGTTTAATTGCTACTATGCCTTTTGAGTAAGAACAATATAAAAGTTTTTTTTAATTGCAGACTTTAAATATATTTGTTGGATATATAGTTAAAATTTGTATTTTGGTTCTTTCTGCTTGATAATATATTAGTCTTCAGACACACCATTCTGAGATCACAAACCTACACTCTCGCACTCACAGACAAAAATGCAAAGATACATATAAAAATTCACAGTGTGATACCTGAAAAAGGGATTTTTCAGGTCAAGAAGGTTGCTGGATTTAGAGCCCGTTTGATCCACTTGAGCAACAATACTTATATCATAACTCTGTCTGAAAAAGAAGAGTAAGAGATATGGTGAATAGTCATCCTGTTATCCTTTATGACAATTAGAAAAGACCAATTCAAGCTAATGCAAATCCTAAATTTACTGGAAGATAAGAGAAAGCAATTGTGAACTTGATATAAAAAGAAAATATAAGAGGCATAGAACCAATTTCAGTCACTGCTCTTCTAAAATATTATAGAAAAGGCGAAACATTTTCTATTACACTATTTAATCTAGAAAGTGCAATAATTGTAAATAAATAACTAATTATATGTAGGCCTATGTTATTTTATTTTACAAATGCACAAGTATAGCTTGCTGCTTTTCAAGAACTGTTCTCAAATGTACCATATCAAAAATAATCAGTAACATTAGAGATAATAAAGGCAAGTTGACAATGAAATACTAATTGGAAAATGTTTACTTGAAAAAATAGTTTTTATATTAAATTGTACTTTGTAACTGATTTTGGAATCTGTGAAGTAGCAATCAACTCACAACATCTAAGAAACATATTTCAAATAATTTTTGCTATATTCAAGTTCACTACTGAATCCATTAGACCCTCGGCCATAGCAAACTTTGACAAGCTATTTTGAGGACACTTCCCCATCTTCTCAAGATGATTCCTCACATCTTACCTCTTGTTGGCAATGAGGAGGCATGTCCCTGAGAGGGTGTCACCAGCCTTAGCAAAAAGTGGAGACTGAAAAAGGCACCGAACTTGGTACCAATGGGTAAGAGGTTCTGTGGGAGCAGTTGAAAGCCAAACAGTCATTCTAATAGAAGGAGAGAGAAAAAAAACAGTAGAAACTTCATGAATCCATACTCTACCTTTGAAATATTTACAGTAGTTTTAAAAATAGATTCAGCTGTGCAATTGATTTGTGCAAGCCAATATAACATACATTAGAAATTCATATGGAACTTACTAGGTGCATAGATTCAGGGTCAAATAACCTGACTTTAGAACTAACTACCCTTTTTAATCAGTCTTGAGATAAATGTTAAGATTAGGAAACTCTTCATTTCCAAATAAGAACAATTTCTGTTTAAGAAAGAAAATGCAGAAGTACATTTTCTTTCAGAATTATTTTTCACATATTCAGCCACAGAAAACAAATCAAAACATAACTACCATTTATAGTTGTTACTGTAATCTGGCATGTTCAAGTTAATGTTGCACAATATTGATTTTCTTTTAAATATCCTGTAAACCGCCCTGAGTCCTTCAGGAAAGGGCGGTATATAAATCTAAATAATAAATAAATAAATAAATAAATAAATAAATATTATAATAACAATTAAAGTTAACAGCTGGTGGTAGGAAAGCACATCTTTGTCCTCACTTACACTGAACCAATGAAGGCTACATCAAACCAGAAAGCCAACCCATGGACTAATCCTGAATGTAGCATGTGGAATTTGAATGGAATTTCTATCCTGGAAAATAAAAGTCACAGTCAGTCAATGAAGCTAACTTCTTGTAGACACATTGGTCTATATACATGGACAATATACAGGCTTCCGGGTGGCAAGGCGTCGCCGGAGACAACCATTTCTAGGCTGTCAGCCCCGGGGCTCCGTAGAACCACCGAAAACAGCGTCGATCAGCTGTTTCGGCGGTTTGGAAGCCCCTTCCTCTGGAGAAGAGGAGGGGGCGAGTACTCAGGTAGGGGTAGAGCTCTCCGAGGCCGCCAGAATCTAAAGTTCTGGAGGTTGAAGGATTGAGCCCCCCCGAAGCCTGGGTTTGCTCCGGGCTGCGCGGCGTCTCTGCTCCGTTTTTTTAGGAGCAGAACAAGGCGTTCGCAACCATCCTGTCAGCAGGAAAGGATTTTGGAGAACGAGGATGCAGGCAGAGCGATACAGGAGATTCAGGTGAAAGGGACTTCTGATCTTTAGCTCAATGGACTTTGCAGACTTTGAAAGTGAAAGTGCGTAGAGGGTGAAAATGGCAGCTAAATCTTCCAGAGTTCTTAGAAGTGCGGGGGCTTCCCTGGTGCAGCAGTCTTCGTTACAAGCTTTATTGCCCTCTGCAACTGCACCCACGCCAGCTCTGACAGTTAGAGATTTGCAGAATGTGATGAAAGAAGCTTTGGAAAAGCAATCACAGCAAATAGCTGAGATCATAGATGAAAAGCTGGATGAGAAGTTAACAGAAAAATTAGTTGAGGTTATGGATGAAAAGTTGGATGAAAAGTTAACAGTAATAAAGGCGGACATCTTACTTGCATTTAAAGGCATGGCTATATGTATCGAGCGCCTGGATGAAAGAGTGGAAGATCTCAGCCAAAATAATATCAGATTAGATGCAAAAATGTCAGAGACTGAGAATGTGGTGGATAAAATTGATAGTGATTTAATCTTGGTGCAGTATCACCAGATGGAGTTTGCTGTGAGGATCAGAGGCTTAAAAGAGAACCCTAAAGAAAATTTGAAGGAAATAGCCTCTGAGGCTCTGGAAGGGGTGCTGGGGCGTCCAGCAAATGGAATTGTGGAAGATATATAAATTTTTCGTGTTAATTTGTGGATTGCAAGACAAAGGAAGCTACCCAGAGATGTGGTGGTTTATTTTACAAAGAGAGCAATTAGAAATGAGGTTATTCAAGCTTCTTACAACACTAAACTTGTGATTGCTGAGCAAGAGGTTCTGGTTCTAAAAGAGATCCCTCCAAGAATTTTAAGGAGAAGAAAGGAGTTTGCTTTTTTAGCACAGGAGTTAAGGCGATGTGATATTAAGTTTAGATGGGGGATACCAGTGGGTATGGTGGTGATGCATGAAGCTGCGAGATATCGTTTTACTACAGTGATGCAGGCACGTGATTTTTATAGTAATGTTTTAAAAGCAACCCCCATACCACTTTTGGAATCTACAAAGAAGAACGACGAGGGAGAGTCTCAAGGTGCTGAAGGGACAACGCAGACAGATGATAAAGCTACAGGAGTGGATCAAATTTCAGTACCATCGGAAGAAGTTAGAGACCAGAGGATGACGCGTGCTGCTTTGAGACGAATGAGAAGAGAGCAAGAACAAGAACAGCAGAAAGTTAAGGAACCTCCAAAACGTACCTATAGTGAAGCTGTGGGAGGGGCGCGACCTAAGAATGTCAAGGGGATTTTGGAAGAAGCGCTCCAAAAGCTTCGGGTCGCCAAGGATGGCGACTAAGCTTTTAACTTGGAATGTTAATGGCTTAAATTCACCACAGAAGAGAAAGAAAATTTTCCAATATTTAAAACAATTTAAGACTGATGTTATTTGTTTACAAGAAACACATATTAGAGTTACGGATCAAAAGTACTTATTAAATTCAAGACTGGGTACACAATTTGTTGCTTCTGCAATGAATAAGAAGAATGGTGTGGTTGTTTATATCAAGAATACTTTGACAGCAGAGTTAATTGAAGCAGATGAACAAGGAAGATACGTTATAATAGATTTGTTAATAGAAGGCAAAAAAAACGCTTCTGGTTGGATTATATGCGCCTAATCAACAACAAAACCTTTGCTAAGGTTTTAGCTAACAGATTAATGAGGGTACTGCAACAGGTAATTCATGGTGATCAAACTGGGTTTATAAGTGGTAGACAAATGAAAAATAATGTGAGGCATATAGTTGATCTGTTGGAATTTTTGGAAAGGAACAATCAGATCCCTGCAGCGTTGATCTTTTTGGATGTAGAAAAAGCCTTTGACCAATTGGATTGGCAATTTTTGATGAAAGTATTAGATAAAATGAATTTTGGGGATAAATTTTTACAGCCAATTAGGGCATTATATCAAAAGCAAACAGCCCGTATAATAGTAAATAATAGTTTGACTGAAGTATGTAATATTGAAAAGGGCACAAGGCAGGGGTGTCCGTTGTCACCTCTATTATTTGTTTTAACATTGGAAATATTATTGATTAAAATGCGGGATTCGGAAAAAATTAAGGGAATCCATATAAGAGATCAGGATTATAGATTGAGGGCGTTTGCAGACGATCTGGTTGTTACGGTGACCCAGCCTGTAAATTCTGTTATAGAATTGATGGAGATAATAATGCAATATGGGAAGGTTTCTGGATTCAAGGTTAATATACAAAAAACTAAAATGTTGTCTAAGAATATGACAGTATCACAAAAGGCTGTTTTAGAAGGATTAACTGGATTTGAAATAGTTAAAAAGGGTTAAATACTTGGGGGTATATTTGTCACCCTCAAATGTAAAGTTATATAAAAATAATTATGAAAAGTTATGGGTAAAAGTTCAAAAAGAATTGGATAGTTGGAAAAAATTACAATTGTCTTTATTGGGAAGAATTGCAGCAGTGAAAATGAATGTTTTGCCAAAATTTTTATTTTTATTTCAAATGATACCTATTCTTAAAAAGGATTCAAATCTGGAGGAATGGCAAAAGGGTATTAATAAATTTGTTTGGGCAGGGAAAAGGCCACGAGTTAAATTTAAGATTATGCAGGACACGCGTGAGAGAGGTGGTCTCAAAATGCCTAACCTTAAATTATACTATGAAGCTGCTGCTTTGTCAGCGATAAGTGATTGGATTAATTTATCACAAGGAAGACTATTAAATCTTGAAGGTTATGATTTACTATTTGGCTGGCATGCGTACCTATTGTATGATAAAAAGGTAGATAAGGTGTTTAAAGTGCATATTTTAAGATATGCTCTGTTGCGAGTTTGGAAAAAGTATAGATATAAGTTAAATTATAAGATACTTCTTTGGGCAATACCGAAACACGCAATAGAAAATATAAATGTTGGGTTTAAATATGATGCGATTACATATAAGGAAATTTTAAGTCTGAAAAGGAATGTATGGCATTTAAAGCCGTATAATCTCCTACGAGGAGAAAAGATTGTTCAAACCTGGTTTCAGTATGGGCAACTACAGGCCAGGTGGAAAGAAGATCAGAAAACTGGTTTCTTAATGACTGATGAAAATTTGGTAAAGCAAATTAGAAATCAGGGTCAAGCACATATTAAACGGATATATCTTGCACTGATAGAAATTGATTCAGAGACAGAACTTGTTAAAGATTGTATGATAAAATGGTCCCAGAATTTTCAAGAAGTTATTACAATGGATATTTGGGAAAAGATTTGGGTGAGAAATGTAAAATTTACGCAAGCTCAAAATTTAAGAGAGAATTTTTATAAAATGTTTTATAGGTGGCATTTAGATCCCAAAAAGTTAGCAAGTATGTATCCGAATTACCAGCCTAAATGTTGGAGGTGTGGTGGCGAAGACGCAACGTACTTTCACATATGGTGGACCTGTAAAAAGGTTAAAGCATTTTGGATTAAAATTTGGTGGAATATGCAGAAGATATTTAAGAGAAGGATAAAGTTTTGTCCGCAATTGTTTTTATTGGGCATTGTTACTGATACTACTGTTGTGGACACTAAGTTGATGTTGAATTTAATTACGGCAGCAAGACTTTTAGTAGGGCAATATTGGAAGAAGGAAGAACTGCCGACTATAGAAGAATGGACTCTAAAGGTTTCTAACCTGGCGGAAATGGCAAAGATCTCAGCGTATTTGAAAGACCATTCGCAACAGAGATATATCGTGGAGTAGAAAAAATGGATTGATTACATCCAGAATAAATATGGGACGAAAAAGTTTCATTTAGCATTTGAATAAGTATTGATGGGATATTTATATTGCTTGTAGTCATATTATATGAGTTAAAGTGCGATAGATTTAATAACCTATTGTTGATTGCTTAGGGTAGATTATGTTTGTTTATACTTTTATACCTTGTATTTAGCTCTGGGAAGTCGGGGAGGGGGGAAGGGGAGGGAGGGAAGATTGGGGTGGGTTGGGAAGGGAGGGGTGGGTTGGGGGGTTTGGAAGGGGTTTGTTTTGTTAAAGATAAAATGTACTCAAAAACTTTTCAATAAAAAAAATATATACAGTGCACATAACATACTATGAATATAAAATAGCCCCTTTCACACATTATATAAGGCACAATTACTCAAGTCAAACATTATAGTCTAGAGTCAGCATGGCTGGTTCAGGAATTCTGGGTATTGAAGTCCATAAGTCATAAAAGAGCCAAGGATGCCTACCGCTGGTCTAAAGCAATGATGAATTGTATTTAGAACTTTCCCAACACAGAAGAATTCTCACTGCAAACTTCAGAGACTCGGAATTGCTCATGTACTGACATTTTGACAAAAAGGGTCACAATTTTCCTTTAAGTATTATTTGATTAAGGCAGTGTTTCTTTAAAGCAGACCTTAAGATGTATGGATTTCAATTCTAAAATTTCCCACAGTCACACATCTTAAAGTTGCCAAAGTTGAGAAAAATCTGGATTAAAAAAATGTAATCATTCTTTTAAAAAAGACTGATTCTTAATTCCTATTTCAATTTAAATTTGCACATTCACATTTCAAGATAAAAAAAACTTCAAACAAATATAATATATAATAATTCAATGTTAGGCTTCTGGTTCTGTGCAGCTAGTGCACCAGCCGATGGATCGAGATGATCCGATCCCTAAGGCTGATTTCTCTCTGTTTGGGGAACCTAAATGGACCCAAAGCCACCCCAGAGAGGTGGCAAGGAAGGAGGGAAGCCCTGCCGATCCTGGGGAGATGGTGGTCGATCTGGACGTCTGGGGAAAGCTCTCCAAAAACCGACATAAGAAAGGCTAGCATCATTCATAAGTCTAGCCCAAGCTACATGCAGCTGAAGCCAAAAAGTACTAAACTAAGCGTGATGGTAAACAGTGTGACTGTTTCTTTTTCTCTTTTTCTTTTTCTCTCTCACATCTTTTCTTTTTCCATGTCTTTCTTTTGTGTCTTTTTCTTACTTATTTTTTAAGATATGAAAATATCAAATTAATAAGAATTGTATTAATTTAGGTTGCAAAGAGAATATATTGGAAGAAGAGATAATCAAGCAAAGTTATAATGTGGATTTTGGAATACAGAAATTAACCGTTAGTGATTACTATGTATGTATGTATGTATGTGTGATATATATATATATATAAATAAATATATAAATAATTAGATGTTAAATGTTTACCTATGGTGATAGCTCAGAATTATCAACTGGATTTCAATTTGACCTCAAAAGTAATCTACCTAGACTGAGAACAGGAATTAACTAAATGATACGGGTCTTCTTTAGGGGATTATTTTTTAAAGACATTGTAAGAAATGACAAAAATCAGCAGACAAGCATTGAAAAGTGAACCCACCAGCACTTAATGCACATCAGCAATTCTAACAATAACCCTAAAACTTATTTCCCCAAGATACTGAGCAAATAAGTTATCAACGCTGCTAACATCAGATGTTCTTGCTTTGACAACATGTGGAGAGGCAGCTTTGCTTCTTTAAAACTTGTGTTACTTTTAAAGTTAGAATTAGTTGATGCTGGGGGGGGAGTAGGAAGAATGTCTCTCAAGGCTGTTTTGAAATAAGAGAAGATAAGAATTTGGCGGGTTGTTTAACAAGAGGGAAAGCTTACAATTTAAAATAATTGGAGAATGTGATTTATGACGGTTAATCAGAGGAACTGTCCTTTGATACTGTGTGCTTAGGGGAGGGGAATCCAGATTTTGGCTTGACCATGTACATGCCGAAGCTATGCTCTTTTGATTAAAGACTCCTTAGGGTAAACAATGCCTCAAGGTTCTTTGAAGAATTGCATCTGTTGGAACTATGACATAAGTATTTACTTCCCACAAGTAAAGTACGCCTGATACAAACACTATAAGAGCTTTGTTCTTTCACCAGGGTAAAATGCACACCCCCAACATAAGCAAAGAGGCTAACCAGAAGCAAGGTCTATCTTGAGTCAGTTCTGGATCACCATGGAAAATATTTCAGGGAAAAGTTCTATCAACTCCAAAGTAATGAATGAACATTCCCAAAAGAGGAGGTTTGGACTACTCTTCATGCCAGTTTCCCAAACTATAAGCCCATGATGGCTCATTTGTATAGATTCCGAATGGGAAGTGCATGGAGGAAGGAGAGTTATATTGTCAAGTGTGGTCAAAAGATAGCTGCAACAGTTTGCCAATGTGCTATAGAAAATAATTGACCATAATTATGATGGTTGATATTTTGGTATCTTAAGTGCAAACAAGTCTTACTAATATAAAACAAATATAACATTTCTAAAGGAAATATAAGTTCTCCAACTTGGAATCACAGTGGGATCAGAGTCTTGAATTTTTTGGAGAAAAGATTACCTGTGCAAATCTGCTTCTTTGGCATCTAAGAAGTTTACGGTGTATTTTACAGATTTGGCCATTAGAATCCTAATATCAAAGGTATCCTAGGAACAAAAAAAAAAGTTAATGACCAGTTCTGTTTGGGGCAGGGTGACCAAAACCTTAGCTCCCAACTTGAGCTGACTGTAATAATGCCGCTTGGGGTATGTGTGAAAGCCCTAATAAACAGGCATATACATAGAATGAAGGCTACTGCTAAGCTTGTAAGCCGCCCTGAGTCTTCAGAAAAGGGTGGGATATAAATGGAATTAAAATAAAAAAAATAAATAAATAATGGAAGGATGGTAGTATATTTTCTTATGGACTGGAAAATGTCTGGAAAAAAATCTTCCAGTTTTGATTTTTCATCCAGCTCATCTGAGTTCACCAAATGGAGAAAGCTAGATTATATCAGAGTTGTGAACTTTCCACAAAAACTGAAAGCTGTCTGTCAGTACACACATACAGTACATGTCTGCAACTCCTTAAACCTGGTAGCTGCACAAACCTTGGAATAAATATAGCTATTTTAGAACTAAAGTATCACACAGTTCTATTATGCTACACTTTCCTTCTCAGTTTTCAGGCACACTGAGGCAGAAGCAGAGGCAGACAGTGGGCAATGGAACAAACTACCTTGTGATTTAAGCCCTCTTCTAGTTCTAACTCTCTCTAGCTAGCCAAGGTTTTGATCACAATTAATTCAAAAAATCTTAAAAGGAGGAAAACCAGCCATCCATGAATTAACACAAGCACCATGTTTGCATTCAGAATTCTTATTTTAAGTAGACTTCTTTTCAAGAAAAAAAACAAGGATGTTCTAACAGTGTGTCATAGCTGCCATTCTGCTGCTGCTTCACTTTGCATGTTGCCAGCCTGACATAGCAACAGTGAGAGGAATTGGAATGTGATTTGGAATTGGGTGATTTGGGAGGGATTGAGTCTGAAGGAGAGCCAGCCCTGATGTGAGGAGCACCAATCAAGCACAAGGTCAATGAAACGAATGCGGATAGGAAAAGCTCAAACATAGGGTCCATTTCCAAAACAATCTGAAAACTCTCAATTGGACAGTGACTGAGGGGTTGGCCAGGGCAAAAGAAAGTTAATTACAGTGTTTTGCGCCTAGCTGACAGATTAAGTTTGCTTTTTTCTGTTACTGCTTTATTGTCAGTAAAATACAATCTTGGAAAAATAAATAAACCAGTAGTCTTTCTTTGCTAATTAGTTTAAGTGGGATGGATGACACAGTGAATCTGTAAACACTGAACCAAAGGGCATGGAGTTCTTAACAGAAAAAAGTTCTCTCTCACACTGTCTGCTTCTTTGTAAAATCTTAAGGGGGAGGAGTTGTATCAAGTTTCTGTATGAGTCAGACTTAAGTTCTTCTCAAAGAACTTCCAAGATTCTATGAATGGGTTCAAAATCATAAAGCAGTACTTGAGATGATGAAGAATTCTCAGCCAACTTTTGCTTAGTGACAAAAGCACAAATACTAGTGAATTTAGTTATTCTGTGTGAGGGAAAGGTGCTATTTATTGAACATGGGCCAAGAATTACTGTCTGGTAATCGAACAACTATTTCTAGGATTAGAACCACCACAGATAATATTCATGCAAACATGGTCTTGAAGACATGTCAGCACAATTATCCGTGCTTAGCAGTATGGCTTCCATTCATGCCATCACAGGTTAATTATTTCAACTACTGCCAAACCTCCGAAGCATTATAAGAATAATCCAACTTACCACAACAGGCTGTCTGAAATATTCATCTACTGCTGCACCCCGGAGTGCTGACAAATCTACTCCATGAAAAGATGGCTGATACCTACAATATAAGATACCACCAACTGGTAAGATGAAAAATATAAAATAAAATATAAAATATTAAAGAAAAGAAATCCAAGAGGAAACTGATGCAAGATTTGAAAAGAAACGCATCTCACATATATTAGCTTCATCTGAAAGAACCCATTCTGGAAAGATAGCTATGGCACTGCAGAACACCCAGAAGAACCTGCCAGCTACTTAACTAGAGTAGGCAGAACAGGCAGCACTAAGTTCAAATGAAACCAGAGATTCTTCATGTAGTTCAACAATACAGCAACAAATTCCTCTTCATACGTATCAAATCTTATACATTTGGGGAGACAGTTCCCATTTTCTGTGGGATAAACTACAGTGGCAGAATCAGAGGAGAAAAGACGCACCAAAAGTTAGCTTTTGTGAACTGTTCCATGTATAGCTGTTCATCTGTAAATGGGGCTAGATGGACATCACCAATAGTTGGAAACATATTTCCTGAAATGGAGCAGAAAACAACACATATTTATAGTTTTATGTATTTATTTTGAATAGAAACTTTTTATCTTATTTTTCAATTTCAATAAAATCCCCAAAGTTTAATCAAATATGTTTTAAAAACCAAACAAAAGAGGTGGCCAATTTTCAAGACTGGTAAGGTATTAAAACAAAATAAAAGTAAGTTAACAAATTAAATCAAAATTCTGCCCCATCTCATTTTTGTTTTGGTTTTTTTTAACATACTGGCTGACAAATTCCAAAGAACTCAAAAATTTGCATATGATTTGTATCCTTGAATTCACCTAATAAAACTACCTCACACTATTAATGGTGCAAAATTACAAGCATGGAAAAACATTCAAGTTAAAGCCATTTCAACATTAAATGGGCTTTTCTACTTACTGAAAATGTTCAGAACTTACCAAGAGAATTCTATCCTTGAAATAATGTTTTTGGTAAAGTCTGAATAGCCTATTTGAAGAGGTTTGAAACCTCTGGTATATCTTTGCTTTGAACCCCAAATTCTCTTTGCATCCTGACCAAAGCACTTGAAAGACAGCCATAGGAACAGCCTCACAGAAGGGGACTGAAGTTTATTCAAACGTGTGCTTCAAAACTGATCCTGAAGCCATGGCTATTTCAAATGGGAATGGTCATTTTTCATGATGGATTGATGTTTCTTCCCATTACTCCATCGTTCTTCCTTTTCAAAAAGTATATATATATAGAATAAGATATAATTAGATGTGCATAAATAAAAGCACCACACAGAGGGAATGGTCATTACTCATAGTTTGCTATGAGGTGATTTCTCCTGTAAACCGAAATAAATGCCAATTTGCAGCAAAAACATTGTAAATCATAGTCATGTGATCATGGGGTGCTACAACCATAAATGTAGGCTAGTTGCCAATCACCCAAAATGCAGTTATGTGACTATGGGGTGGGAGGGTCATTGGAAGTTCAAATCTGGGTTGTAAGACCCATTTTTGGGATTTGCTATAACTCTGAATAGTCACTAAGTGACTGGTTGTATGTCGAGGACTACCTGTGCTTGGCTACAATCCAATCAATGACCAAGCAATATCAATTATACTTTGCAGACAACCCTTTAATATGACATTCAAATAACTATGCTCCAAGCACTTTTTCAAAAAAAGAGAATGAGTTTTATGATAAATTTAAAATACACAGAAAATGCAAGCAAAATGTACTACTTTGTGACTGGAATGCCAAATTTGGAAACATTAATAAGGAAAATGTATTTGGAATATAAGACTTAGGAAAACAAAATAAAGCAGAACAACTTATCAATTTCTGCTGCTCCAATGATTTCATCATAGTAAAGTCTGTCTTCAAACAAACAATAGGTAAGTATATAAACCAAGGGCATTTGCAGACACTTTGGTTTCAATTTTGGAAAAACCTATGGAATAATAGAGGTATTAATGGAAGAGTTCAAGGAATTTTGTACATTAGCTGGATTTAAAATTAACAAACCTGTCCTCTGAAGATGTTAACAAAATATGAAGATGGAAAATCAAAAAGAAGTGATAGCAAAAACTCATTTTCAGATTGAGAAAAAAGTAAAATATTCTAGATTTTTTTCCCCATTCAATCATGTCTGATTCTCAGAGACTACCTGGACAAAACACTGCAATTTTTTCATGGCAAGATTTTCAGAAGCCGTCTGCCATTGCCTTCTTCCTAGGGCTGAAAAAAACTGGCCAGTTCAAGGGCAATCAACTAGGTTTATGCCTAAGATGGGACTAGAACTCGCAGTCTCTTGCTTTTTAGCCTGATACCTTAACCACTACACTGAACTGGCTCTCTAAGTGAAAACCTTTAGAATTTCAGACTAATGCTCTCCCAATCAGCTATTTTGGCTTGTCCTAGCTGTAAACTCTGTTCTAAGAGCTATTCTGCCATACCTGTGAACAAATTAAACTCACTATTCAATAGCACACCAGATATGATTCACCATTTAAAAAAAGAGTCAATACAGGCAGTCCTTTTACTTACAGCTGGTCATTTAACAACTTGTTCCGTGATGGTGGCCTCAGACAATATCACACCATCCTAACCCATCACACAGTCACATGGCCAAGTTCAGGCATTTGGCAAATGGCTCACATTTACAACTGGCTGCAGCAACCCTTGGTCAGGTGAGTGCAATCTGCTATTTTTTTTGTCAGTTTCTGGCAAAAGATGGTCATTTGGGAAGAATGGATTCAGACTTATGATTGCATGATTCGTTTAATGATTTGCTTAATGACCACCATAAAAACAATTGTAAAATTGGGTCCAAGTGGATACCTCAGCCTATGACTGTAATGACTGAAATTCTAGTTCCAATTGTGGTTTTAAGTTGATAACTATTTATAGTAATACAGCAGGAGCATAGTGAATGATCAGAATATAACTAGTGTTACTGTCATATATATAATACTGATTTGATAAATGCTATCCTTGGAGGAGCCAACACGTAACCAAGTAGCAGCATATATCCAAACTCCTGACTTATGACCAGCCTTATCCCCTCTGGCCCAGATCCTCTGGTCTAGACACCATGCAGAACAAAGCAAAGAAACCAGACTGGTTTCAATAATGATACTGAGTGCCCAGAATGCAGAGAAACATTTCCCACCAAAGAGGCAGCCAAAACAGTGTGTAATAGATCTATGTTAACTAACCTATGTTAACTAATTGAACAATGCCTATTATCAAAATTCCCAACACCATCCTGAGCATGCCAGAAGAGAGTTCCTCTTTCTCCTCCCTCTATTTCATTATCATTGGGTGACCTTGGCCCAGTCACATTCTCTCAGCCATAGGAAGAAGACAACGGAAAACTACTTCTGGAAAACATTGCCAAGAAAATTGCAGCGATGTGTCCAGATAGTCTCCAAGAATCGAACACAAATGAACAGAAGAAAAAAAAAATTACTTACCACTAGGTTTTAAATACTTCTTGGCATGCAGGTAACTCTCCAGCATTCGTTCGTTGAAAAGCATGTAGCCCATTGGCTCAGAAATAATGATGTCCACCTGTTCTGGAAGTGAGATTTCCTCTACCTTCCCAGGAATGACCACAATTCGATCAGTAAGATTATTACTCTTCACTAAAACCTGGACAGAAAGAAGGAAAAATTAGAAAGCAGACATTACACAGATATTTACGAGAATTAGGTCTTCAGATAGCTGACAATTAGAAAGAAAGAGGTGTTTTAGATACAGGGGCATATTAATTTACCCCAAACCTCTATAAATGAAATCTAGTTTGGATATAAAAGTCTGCTGTTTGCCAGCCAAGTAAGACTACCGTATTTTCCGGCGTATAAGACGACTTTTTAACACATTAAAATCACCTCAAAAGTTGGGGGGTCGTCTTATACGCCCAGTCGCCTTATACGCCGGAAAATCAGCATCTGGCGTCTGGCGGGAGCCGGCAGGGCAGTCCTGCGCACGCGCGCACTCCCCGGCTGCTCCTTAGCAGCCGGGGAGTGAGTGCGTGCGTGCGCAGGACTTCCCTGCCGGCTCCCACCCGACGCTCTTCCCTCTTCAGGCAGCATCGCTCCCCGGCTCCTAAGGAGTCCTCGGGGATGCTGCCTGAAGAGGGAAGAGCTTCGGACGGGAGCCGGCAGGGAAGTCCTGC
>JAKJMR010016732.1:142864-160820 GCA_024449315.1 Daboia siamensis
CGTCTTATACGCCGGAAAATACGGTACTATGTTTACAATAAAATATTTGCTATTAGTAGTTACTGCATGTTCCTTTCTTCCACAAGCAGGTTATCAAATGCAGTTTCATGGATAAATTCGAAGAAGCCCCAAGCATATTAGTATGGTTGAAGTCTAAGTTTCTGTTCCTGGAACCTTTGAGAAGGATTGCCTTTATGGCCTTCAAGAAGTTTGCATTCACTAGCTTTCTAGCTGAGCCTCTCACCAGCTGACTGCACTTGTCAGTAGCTACAGGAAAAAAAAAAGTGAAGTGGACCCAGGCTTGGTGGGGGAGAGAGAAGGCCAGTGGTATGTTTGTGTGTGGGGGGGGGGGGAAGAGAAGGTCAGGTTTCTCAGAAGTGGGGACAGCCACTAGGCCCAGCGAGCTGAAGCCTTCCTGCACAAAGCACATTTTTGTGCGCCACTGGCTGAGGCCTTCCAATTCGTGGAAAGTTTCCATGTGCCAGTGGAGGCCAGATCTCTCAAGACCTCCCGCACCTTGAGATATCCCTGGTGTGGTCATTTAACAAACTCAACAGGACAGCTTGGATTGTAGTCGCTGAATGAGGTGGCCACGTGGGTGTCTCACACTAACCTCTGCATGTTGAGCCATCGTGCTTGCTTCCACTGCATAAATTTTTCTTGCTCCAGCTTGGGCTGCAAAAAATGACAGGATGCCAGAACCACAGCCAACATCTAATACAATCTGGAGGAAAAATTAAATCAATAAAATCATAAAAACTAAATATCAGTAAAATCTTTTCCATAAAATGGAGTCTTGATTGATTGATTAAATATTTATTAAATACTAAATATGTAAGATAAAACTAAGCCATCCTTACTGACAGCTACTGTCAGAACCCTAATGTATTTTGTATTTCTTTCCTATGCCTTCATTTTCACTATAGTTTGCTAAAACCTGAAATAAGTTCGCCTTTAAGGCCAGCAATAGCCCCTCCACCACAACCAATTATGGTGGAAGGGGAATAACATTTTGAAATCAGGGAAATCTTAAGACTCCAGGAAATACCATGGGTTTACCCAATACTTAGTGGCATGGAAAGACTTCCTGGCCTCCCAGAATGAGTGGATACACAAAAAGCAAGTGAGGGCCCCTAGACTGCTCAAACGTTTTCATGCTCATTACACCGATAAACCTGACTACCGCTATGTTTCATTTTCTCTTCCTGTTATTATTTTCTCTTCTCCAGGTGGATCGTTCTTTTTTTAAGGCAGGGTGGCATGTCAGAACCCCAATGTATTTTGTATTTCTTTCCTATACCCTCATCTTCAGATTTTGACATTCTATTGGGGAGAGGGGGTCCCAAGGGTGTTCTGCTGTATACTTCCTTTGCTTTGCTCTATCCCCTTTGAAGTATCTTTCTTGGGGTGTGAAAGGAATGTGCTTCTGGCCTTATCTCCACATGAAGGGAAAGAAGCCGCGGAAAAACCTGACAGCCTTGAGAACCAGATGGATGGACAGTTGGGATGGGGTTTGAAAGGGCTCTTTTAATGTAACATTTCACACGGGAAATCCTCAAATCCTGCTATCAATACCTTCCAATAAAAGTTCCTGTTGAGACAATGCAGATTTTAAGAGTTCTGCTTTCTTAGGAGGCTTAACTGAGGCAGGTCCTTATAGCTACAAAATTTGGAAAAGTAGATCCTATATCCAAGCTCTGGTTCCAATGCTCAGAGTTCTAAATTTGTTTATTACTGGGGTATTTATTAAGGATATGCAGTATTTGGATCCAAAGCAGAAAAACTGCTTTGAAGAAGACACAACTTGAATGCTTATGCACAATCTTTTGAGAGTTAAAAGTCCAATAAATATGGAGGGCACAAGATTAGATCTGCAGCAATTCAAAATATTTGTAATTAGGGCATTAATAATTATGGCATAGTTATCTCTAGAAAACAGTACAGTTGATGAACAAATGGAAGCTGATAATGCCTGCTCCTTGGCTATCAGCACTACCAGTAATTCAATTTATAGCAATGGATTATTACAAAACTCAAAATGTGCACCTTGCCTTTTGAGCTTCATCCAGGATTAGCTGAAGATCAAAATTTTCCTGTTCAATAGTATTTTATATGAGAGAAACTTGGGGGGGGTGTGCATCTCATTTATTGCACCATCCCTGTGTTACTAAATCAGACCACATCCTTCTTTTTCAAGCTCTTCAAAGTTCCATCATTTCCAGATAGACTATGCAAAATATTAGAACCTTGGTGGAGCAGTGGGCTAATGCCTCCTTAAGTAACACCAGCTGCCTGCAACTAGTGCAGGTTCGCATCCCACCAGGCTCAAGGTTGACTCAGCCTTCCATCCTTCCGAGGTAGGTAAAATGAGGACCCAGATTGTTGGGGGCAATAAGCTGACTTTGTAATAATGCCGCTTGGGGGGGGGGGGAAAGCCCTAATAAGCAGGCATATACATAGAATGAAGGCTATTGCTAAGCACAATGATTTGTGCTTTAAATTGTAAGCCGCCCTGAGTCTTCGGAGAAGGGCAGGATATAAATGGGATTAAAAAAAAATGTGACTTAGATATGATATTTGAATACATATTTACAATATGTAAATTCAGTCTTACCCTTTACCAACTATGCAATATTCAGAAGGAATCTTCATTGGTTGCACTTAAGGCGTAATTAAACTTTAGCCTTACCTTATCTTTGAAATCACTGTGGTTTTGCAGGATTGCTCTCTGATATGTGCCTGTTCGGACATAATCCTGCATCATATTTTGCTGTTGGGATAAGTATCCATAAAACTAAAAGAGGAAACAAAAAGTATCTGCTAAAACCAATGCGCTCACTCACAAAAAGGAATGCTACAATTTTAGAAAATGCTCATTAACATTTCCAATACCTAATGTTGGGTCCATGTCCGAGACCCTAGCACTTAAGAATCTGTAGTTTCTGTTCAAATCCCTGAGCTGTGTATTGGTAATTTTCCTGCATTTTAAGCATGTCAAAAATCTACATGATTTTCCAGCAGGAAAAGTCCTACTTAGTTTCTTCATTAGCTAGCCCTCTAGAGTTTGTTTTCAAGAACATGCAAGCAACAGATCTTCAGCAGTGGATCTAAGGAGCTGACGTAGTTCCTCCTTCCCTCCATCAGAAAAAAACAATTGTTGAAGTCACCTACCTGGAAGTACTGCACAGCAGATGATTCCTCTGTGCGCTCACTGAACACTGACTGCTCCATGCTATGGCCTCGGCAATTTTTCAAGATATTATAAAATGAGCAGAAGTCTAAAGATAAAGCCAAACATTGCTTTTCAGATTTCAAATTACATTGCTCCAATCACATCCAAAAAGGATATAAACAACTTGAGATGTAATCCAAAACCTGGTGGTACCTGATTTTTATGGGAACACTTGCCCAGGGCTTTTCTCTAGGAACATTTAATCAGGTTATGTGATATAGGTAGTCCTTGACTTACAACAGTTTGCTTGGTGCCCGTACAAAGTTACAACAGCAATGAAAAATGTGACTTATGACTGTTTTTCATAGTTATGACCTTTGCAGCATCCCCATGATCATGTGATCAAAATTCAGATGCTTGGTAACTGGTCCTTTGCTGTGTCCCAGGGTCATGTGATCACCTTTGGCAATCTTTTTTTTAAAAAAAATTTAATTAGTTTTAGAGAGTTAAAAAGGGGGGTAATGGGATGGGAATTTGGAATAGGGTACAGGAAAGGTTGGGGGTAAGGTTTGGGGTTTTCCCCAATAACATTCAATATTTGACAAATAGCATATTGTCTGGGTAAATATATATAAATAAAAGTAGTAAAGCTAATAATAATATGATAGGTATAACAGATTATCATAAACAATACTAATTTTTCAATGTATAGTATTTTTCTTACTCAAATTCAAAATTGCATATCACATAACTTTGTCTCTAACTTGCTTATTTAGCCGTTGATAAAATCTGTTCCAAGTTCTTTAGTAAACTGAAAGTTCTTTCTCTTTAATCTCTAAAGTTAATCTATCCATTTCTGCACAATCCAATATTTTCTTGATTAATACTTCTTCAGTTGGTAACTTTTCATTTTTCCAATATTGGGCATATATAATTCTCACTGCTGTCAATACATGTAACATTAAGTATCTGTCAGGACCTACCCCAATTCATATCTTAGGAAATAAAGAACTCTTGGAACCAGGCTTGTCCAAAAAGGAGATTTTACTAAGATGTAGTCGATTGTGGGAATACAAAACAGGATCTGGCATTGTCTTACATTTTGATACTATATAAAGGATTCCCGTTTCAACCCCCTCCCTTCAACCCCATTTGGTCAGACTCACATTAATTAAACTTAGGTGTCAGGCCCTTCCGTGGGAAAAGGTAATTTTCTCATGCTGTTTTTTGCTATTGCCTTCTTCCTTTCAGTTTCAAATGGAGATACAGACCAGATCCCTTCTTCCCTAACCCTCCCCCTTGTTGTCCCCAGTTCAAAAGGTTTTTCTTGGTCTTTGAAGATAGCCTACAGGCAGGCTGAATACACCTCTTCCATAGGGGTGATTGTTGTTCCCTCTTTATTAAACTGCAGCAAAAGATTGGGTGTATTCGTCTAAGATTTTTGGGTAATTCTAATTCAACTGTTACTGGGTTTATGATTTTTTTAATTGGAAAAGGTCCAATACATTTTGGTCCAAATTTTTTACAAGGTTGGAGTGATTTAAAGGTATTTTGTGGATAAATATACCATCTCTCCTACCCTGAATGGTGTGGGATAGGTTCTTTTTTTTTGTTTGCCTGTGTCTTGTATGCTTTTCTAGCTTCTTCTAACGCTTTCCTAACGATTGGCCAGGTGTTTTGTAATTGGGCAATCCATTCCTTCAGCTCGGGAATGACCGGTTCCTTTGGGGTTAGTTCTGGTATGGGGTTGAAACTCTGACCTGTAGCTACTTGAAAAGGAGTGTAACCTGTGCTTGAGTGGACTGCATTATTATATGCTACTTCTGCGAAAGGCAGTAGATCCGTCCAATTTGTTTGCTAGAAATTAATAAAGCAACTCAAATATTGCTCAAGTACTGAGTTTAAGCGTTCAACCAATCCATCTGTCTGAGGATGATGACTAGATTACAGTCCTTGGGTGTTTCCTAAAAGGGATAAAAATTCTTTCCAAAATGCCAACGTGAATTGCACCCCTCTATCAGATATGATACGTTGTGGTGCCCCATGCAATCTGTAAATATGCTGTACAAAAACTTTTGCTAATGCTTTTGCAGTTGGGATTTTTTGGCAAGGTAGGAAATGTACTTGCTTAGAGAACAGATCTGTGACAGTCCAGACTACGGTGTTTCCGTTGCTTTTTGGTAGTTCTACGATAAAGTCCATGGCTATTTCTTTCCATGGGGCTGAGGGGTTCGCCACCAGTTGTAACAGACCTGGCAATTTCCCTTGAAACCTCTTAGCCATTGCGCAAATTTGACAGCTGCCCACATAGCTTTCTATGTCCTTTTTCATGGATGGCCACCAAAATTGCCTTTTAGTTAAGTGTAAGGTTTTTACAAATCCGAAAGGACCTGCTGATTTTGTATCATGGCACAGTTGCATGAAATTGATTCTCTGGGTGGCAGGTATGTATAACTTCTCACCCACCCAAGGTAGTCCATCTTTAATTGTACACACGTCTATTTTTCTGGAACCATTCATCGCTTTACAAAGCCTTCTGGAAATCTATTCCAGTTTGGCTATCTACTTTCGGCTTCATTTTTGCTTGTGGCCTGGTGGTGACTGGTGCTGCCAGTTGTTGTTCAGACATCAGTGGTTTAAAGTCAGTCACCTGTGTGCTGTTATATTGGGGCATGCGGGATAATGCATCTGCCAGGAAGTTCTTTCCCCCCGGTAAGTGTTTGAGACTGAAATTGAATCAGTGAAAATGTTGGGACCAGCGGGCTTGATTAGGAGTGAGTTTCCTGGGCGTTTTTAGTGCTTCCAAATTTTTGTGTTCTGTCCAGACCTGGAAAAGTATTTTATTCCTTTCTAAAAATTGGTGCCATGTTAATAATGCCCATCTCAATGAGAAAGCTTCCTTTTCCCATATTGGCCAATGTTGTTCTGTTTCCGTGAATTTTCTGGATGTATATGCACATGGTTGCAACGTCCCCTCATAATTTTCCTGTAATAATACGGCTCCTACCGCTACATCACTCGCATCTGCCTGTATTACAAAAGGTTTGTCGGGATCTGGGTGTTTTAGTACAGGTTCAGCAGAAAAAAGTCTCTTTAGCCTCTCAAATGCTGCTTGACACTCCATTGTCCACTTTAGAGGCTGGTTGGATTTCACGGGGGACCCCCCTTTCATTTCCAACAAGTTTGTGAGGGGCATGGCTATTTGGCCAAATGTGGGGATGAACTGGCGGTAGAAATTTGCAAACCCCAGGAAACTTTGCAATTGCTTCCGTGTGCCCACTCTAATACTGCCCTGACTTTCTCAGGGTCCATTTTGATGCCCTCTGGGGATATGCGATATCCCAGGTAGTCATTTTTTTCCTGGTGGAATTCACACTTCAATAATTTAGCGTATAGGTTGGCAGCTTGCAACTTTTTCAGGACTGCTCTGACTAGGTTGATATGTTCCTCTTTAGTCTCAGTGAATATCAGGATGTCATCTAGGTAAACCAGGACCTCCTTATATAGGTGCGCTCTTAGCACGTCATTAATTAATTGCATGAAGACTGCGGGGGGGGGGGCCTTGCAGTCCAAATGGCAGTACTTTGACCTGGTAGCAACCCAATGGGCAGTTGAATGCAGTCTTCCATTCATCTCCTTCCTTAATCCTAATAAGGTAATATGCTTCCCTCAGGTCTAGTTTGGTAAAAATCCTTCCTTTCGATAGGTGGGATAGCATATCCTTCATTAGGGGTAAGGGGTACAGATTGCATTCACTAATTGTGTTCCGATTACTATAATCTGTACAACAGCAGTAAGAACCGTCCTTCTTCTCCCTGAGTAGAACTGGGGCGGCCACTTTGGTTCTGGCAGGCTCAATAAAACCTCTTTCTAAGTTTTTCTTTATGAATCTTTCCATTTCTGCCATTTCCCTTGGGCTCATGGCATACATCCTGGGTTTTGGGAGCTTTGAATTCTATAGCACAGTCTGTGGGGCAGTGGAGGGGAAGCTCATCTGCCTGCTCCTCACTGAAAACCTCAGCAAGGTCCCTGTATTCCTCTGGTATCTCTGGTAATCCCTTCTCTTTCCCCACTGATGCTGTCTCCTTCCTTCGGGTTGGGGGGGTGCTTTGGGGGTTTAAGCTTTTCTGCTCCCCTTTTGGGAAGTTGAGTTCTGCTGTCCTCCAATTTATCCCGGGGTTCCATTTCTTCAGCCATTCCAGTCCTAAACTCATTGGGCATTCCATGCCTGGGGCCACTATAAACGTTATGTCTTCCTCATGAGACCCCAGGGATAGGTGAATCGGTAAAGTGGCTAGGGTAGCTGGTCCCCCCCCCTGCTATTGATCCATCTAATTGACTAAAGGAGATTGGTTGTTTTAGCCTCCTCACTGGGATGCTCAGTCTCTCCACCAGCGTTGGGCTGATGAGGCAGCGGATGCAACCAGTGTCTATCAGAGCTTTTATTTCGACGGCTTTAGGTATAGAGGAAGCTAATCTGGTCACTGTCTTAAGTATGGGTGGAAGGGGTCCACTTACCACTGGTTCTCCCTCTGAGCTGTCTTCCATGGTGTCCACCACCCCAGTTCTTGGCAGGAGTTGTGGACTCTACCGCCTCTGTCCCCTTCATGGAAGATTCTTTTGGGTTGCCTTGGGGCTTCCCCAGCTTCTTGGAAGATGATGCCTCTGTTTTACGTGGAGGGGCTTTTGAGTGACATTCCGTGGCGTGGTGGCCCTCTTTCCCGCAATTGAAACATCCTGTTGTTTTTTTAGCTGTGGCCGGTGGTTTTTCCCCCTCGCGTGTTTGCTCGGGTGGCAGGCGGCCCCATGGTTTTCCTCTGCGGTGTCTCTTCAATAGGTCTATTTCCACTTCCTCCACCAGGACATACCAGTCATCGAGATGGTGTGGATCTCCTCGAGGCAGGCAAGCGTCATACAGGTCATAGTTTAGTCTGTTTTTGAAATGGCTAAGGAGGATGCCTTCTGGCCAGTTCAGCTTGCTGGCGATGGCTCGGAATTCTTGGGTATATTCGGCCACCACCCGCCTGCCCTGCCTCACTGTTTTGATTCTCTTCTGAGCCTTATGGTCAGCCAAAGGATCCTCGAACCGCCGCCTCAAGGATGACATGAATCGGTTGAAATCATTGAGTTCTGGGGTGTCGGAGTGATGCAGGTTCACCACCCTGTCTGCAGCCGATCCGTCCAAAGTGGATTGCACAATTCGGATGCGGGTTTTGTCACTGGGGATATCCGGTCCATATTCTTCCATATAGCTGATGACTTGGGTTAGGAAAAATCCTAGTCGTGATGGCTCCCCCTTGAATTTTACTTCCGGGGCGGGAATCTTTGACTGGAGCGTTGTCTGCGCCGCGGACGGTATCACTCTTCATCCTGATCCCCGTCTGTGGTTCTGGGGGGGGGGGGTACTGCTGAGGCAGCGACTCCTGTTCCATTGGACGGCCCTGGGGTTTCAGGTGCTGGATCCCCTCCGTTACCTCTCCCGCTGAGGCCCCAAGCGCTGCCTCGGCTGCGGTACTCAGCTCTCTCCTCTTGTAGTGAGCTAAGGGTTGTCTTCATCAGGTCAATCACTCTTTCTAGTATCCACTCCTCTTCACTGACGTGCAGGGAGCTCTCCATCTCTTGCCTCCATCCCAGTTGGTGGTCGCTCCGTCTCGGGGCCACTTCCCCCGATGCCTTTTCCCACTCACTTTTCCTTTCAACGCCCATCGACCACCGGGGTTTTCAGTTGTGCTGCTCCACTGCTTCTTCCCCGGGGGAATATGACACTTCAGCTTCCCATTGTTCCTGGGATTTCATTCAGGAGGAAGACTCCCTCTCCGTGGGGCTTCCCTCCTCTCTTGCTTCATCGCCAGATATTGTATTTGTTGCAAAGTCCCCTGGTAAGGGTTTTCCTTCCAGGCTGACTCTTATAGCAGATCCTGTCTACTGTCAGGACCCACCCCAATTCACATCTTAGGAAATAAAGAACTCTTGGAACCAGGCTTGTCCAAAAAGGAGATTTTACTAAGATGAAGTCGACTGTGGGAATACAAAACAGGATCTGGCATTGTCTTACATTTTGATACTATATAAAGGCACAATATTTTAAACATACATTTATGAATGTGATATAAATGGATTCTGACAGTATCCGCTCTCCTTGTCATAGTTGGGGCCTATCATTCCAAAGAGAAACAATTCTGGTTTAAATTCTATTTGTTTTTTAATCATCTTCTCCAATCATAGATGTACCTTAAGCCAAAACCTTTTTGCTTTAGGACATGACCACCATATATGATAATAAGTACCTGGTCTTTGATTACATTTCCAACAGACAATTGGAGTATTTTTAAACATTTTGTGTCATCTATAAAACATTTTATACAAATTTTCTTTATATGGTACAGTTTTGGTTAATCTAATATTGCTGTCCCATAACTTTTCCCATTCTTCAACCTCTATAGCATGTCGAACATTTTTTGGCTATATTATCATTGTTTCTTTAACTTGTTCCTCCTCCATCTTTAAGTTAAGCAGTAATCTATAAAGTTTTTTAATCAGCTTTTCATTTGTTTTTAGCAATGTAAGATCAAGTTCTGTCTGTTCCTTATACAGCCCCATCATTTTCACATCTTTTTCATATCTTGATTGGATTTGTAGGTATGGCCACGATAGGTCAATACCTTGTTGTTGTAAGTCTTGTCTTGATTTCAATCTTCCTTCATTGACCAGTAAGTCTTCATATGTTACATATGTTAATATAATTTTTTTTCTTTAATTTTTTCCCATTCTAAGAGAAGTGTTTCTTATAGCATGGTTCTGGAAATATCTATACGCTTTATTCTTACCATACCACAGAAGGGCATGCCAGCCAATCTGTAGGTCATGCCCCTCTAGGTATAGTAAGAGAAGAAAAAAAAAAACTTTTGCAATCTTGTGGCAAGCAACATTAGTGGGGAAGCCAGATTCACTTAACAACCAGATTACTAACTTATCAACTGCAGTGATTCACTAAACAACTGTGGCAAGAAAATTCATAAAATGGCTTTTACCAAACTTAACAACATAAATGTTGGGGTCAGTTGTGGTCGTAAGTTGAGGACTACCTATACATTTATAAATTACTTCATTTATTTACTGGATTTATGCCTTGCTTTTTTTGCTTACTCATGGCAGTTAGAACATTTCAAATAAAAATGCTAAATTTAAATGTAATATTCAGATCAACAGATTAAAAATCAGCTAATGTGGAAGTGATGTTTTCCATTTCACAAAATTTTCCTCTCAAGGGAGAACATTCATAGTCTGAAACAAGAGATGAGACAAACATCTTCATTGTAAAAGATGTGGTCCTGGAGAGACTCAAACCCTAAGCTGTGTGGGGCTTTAAAGGTCAACATCAACGTATCAACTATGCCCAGGAAGCAATCAGCAAGGAGTAGAGATCTTTCCAAACAGGAATCATACCATTCCTATACTTTCCACTGTTTAAGGAATAAATTTTGGCCCAACTGCATGCAATTCTTAGATGCCTCTCAAGCAATACCTAACATGCAACATGTTGCAGTAGTTAAACACAATGATGTAACTAAAGCATGGATAACTATTACTATGTCTTAATCAGACATGTCAAACTTGCGACGTCACATGATATCGCACAACATATTGGAGCGTTTTCGCCATTGCCGGCAATGGGGTGAGAGTGGCTTCCTGACGATGTGTCCGGCCCGTGGGTTGGCAGTTTGACACCCCTGGTCTAAATCATTGCTGCAAGGATCACAGCTAGCACTCTAGACACATCTATGCCAGTGTGGTCCAGGTCACAATAATCAACTATGAATCCAGTGATAATTGAGGATCCAGGAGCAACTTTAAACTGTGCATCACATTTTCATTATTTAAACTTTTCAATACTAGTTCATGCTTACAAATGACAGAACTGCTTGAAATTTCTTCTCTAATACTACACATATATTTAGTTAATTTTTGGACACAAAAAGAGAATGTACATTTTTATGTAACAAATACAGGTGAATAGTATCGAAAATCCTATATTTACATTTAAGTTAAATTAAAGTACAGATAACTGTCCATAAAAATGTTACAATTTAGCATGATAAACAAATTTTGTTTTTTTGTTTTTCTACCAAATATCCTTTCTCTTATATCTTAACTTTTCCAAATGTTCCAACAAATGTCCAACCTGTCCACTAAATACAGCATAAGTAGCAAAGGTTTAAATTAAAATCTAGACAGTTGGGCTAAACAATGCATGACTTTGCCACTTGATGGTCCAAAAATTCTATTAAGGAGAACAATCAATCCAGATGATGTCATAGGAGAGAATGTCAGACTGAATTATTTAACATGATGGATGTTATCCATCCTGAAAATGCTATGTGTTGGCAGCACATAGAATTATTTGCCAGTGCAATATTACTGTTTCCCAAAACTTCAAACACAACTCAAAATTGCTAGTACATACCACTTGGTGCTGCAAATTGTATAAGGACACTATTGCATCCCAATGTGATAATGAAGGACTGTTTTCCCACTCGGCTGCATTCTGTCTCCTTTGATACAGAACACTTGAATACACAAACATCATCTTCTAGGAAAGAAAAGAGAAAAAAAAACAATGATACAGATTTTGCTTTTTCTACATGGAGAAAGCCATTCTGGACCATTCCTACTTTCCAAACTGTCAGATGCAAAATCCACAAATAGAACAGGAGCAGATTATCTCATTCACATGCCCCTGTATGTTATCAATTGATATTCAGGGGCATGTTAGGCCTGCTTATAGGGATAGATCATGACCAGTAGAACTAGCACTAACAATACAACTATACTGCTTCGTAGTCCTTTACAGCACTCTCTGAGTGATTTACAAATGTCAGCATATTGCCCGCAACAATCTGGGTACTCATTTTACTGACCTTGGAAGGATGGAAGGCTGAATCAACCTTGAGCTGGTAAGGATCAAACTCCCTGGCTGTGGTCAGAGTTAGCCTGCAATACTGTATTGTAATCACTGTGCCATCATGATTATTTCAAAGTTGCCTTTAGCTTTTCTGTAGTTGCCTTTATTAATTCTTTAGCTTCTTATTTTCTATATCTGACAAGAAATTCCTATAGGCAGTTTCTAGAAATGTTCAGAAAAGTGAGCAGACATTTATCTAATAAAGGAGAATATTTGTAACTCATGGTTGAAATGAGTGCCCTCTGAGATTGGTTGTTTTCTTGTAGATGTTTCATTATCCAAACTAGGCACAGTGAGGGGAAAAAACTATTTGATCCCCTGCTGATTTTGTATATTTTCCCACTGACAAAGAAATGATGAGTTTATAATTTTAATGGTAGGTTTATTTTAACAGTGAAAGATAGAAAAACAACAAAAAAATCCAGAAAAATACATTTCAAAAAAGTTATAAATTGATTTGCATTTTAATGAGTGAAATAAGTATTTGATCCCCTATCAATCAGCAAGATTTCTGGCTCCCAGGTGTCTTTTATACAAGTAATGAGCTGAGATTAAGAACACTCTCTTAAAGGGAAGTGCTCTTAATCTCAGCTTTTACCTGTATAAAAGACACCTCTCCACAGAAGCAATCAATCAATCAGATTCCAAACTCTCCAGCATGGCCAAGACCAAAGAGCTGTCCAAGGATGTCAGGGACAACATTGTAGACCTACACAAGATTGGAATGGGCTGCAATACAATCGCCAAACAGCTTGATGAAAAGGTGACAACAGTTAGTGTGTGGCAGAACACAGTATTGGGGAAGGGGGTCATTTCTTTATTCTTTATTCCTGCAGGTTCTGCTATACTCCTTGGGGGAGGGGGGAAGTCGTAGGTGTTACAATTTATCCCCTTTGCTTGACTATAGCCACTATCTGCTTGGTCTTTGAACTATTCTCCCCTTAATGCCAACCTGGGGTGAGAAAGGAATGTGCCTCCAACCATCTGGCTTATCTCTTGCTGCGGAAGAAGAGGCATGAAGACCTAATGGTCTAACAACCTTGGGAATGGTGTCTTATCATCCCTGTTCCCACAGCGGATTCACACCTGGAGATTGGCTTGTTTGAACTGACCGGATGGACTATTGGGTGTGATTTGCCAGCTGCTCTTTTAACCTATTTATTCACACAGGAACCTGTCAGATCCTGCCTTCTATACCTGCTGTCAACTTCTCCTAATAAAAGTTCCTTTTGAAATGAAGTCGTTCCAGGAGTTCTGCTTTCTTGGGAAGAGGATCTGAGCCGCGTCCTTACATTACACAGGATCTGAGGGGTCCAAGAGCATCTTTATAAGGGGGTACTTGTCTACTTAGATGATATCCTGATATTCACAGAGACTAAAGAAGAACATGTCAAAGTGGTTAGAGTGCCATTAAATAAGTTACGGGCAGCCTGTTTGTATGCCAAACTGTCTAGGTATAAATTCCACAAGGAGAGAATTGATTACCTGGTGTATTGTATATCCCCGAATGGCATAGAGAGGAAGCCAGAAAGGGTCCAAGCAGTGTTAGAATGAGCTCTGCCTTGCACCTGGAAACAACTGCAAAGCTTTCTTGGGTTCGCAAATTTTTACTGCCAATTCATCCCCTCTTTCGCTCAAATTGCACTACCCATCACGAATCAATTAAAAACCAAATGGGAGGGGAAGCCGAAACCCAGCCACTCCACTATGGAGTGTCAAACCGCTCTTGAGAAATTAAAAAGACTATTCTTAGCAGAACCGGTCTTAAAACAACTGAACACTGAAAGACCTTTCAATATTCAGGCAGATTTATTTATTTATTTATTTATTTAGTTTTCTATACTGCCCTATTCCCGAAGGACTCAGGGCAGTTTACAGGGCAATATTTAAAAGACAATATAAAATAAAAATAAAAATAGAATTAAAAGAATTAAATTAACATTAGCCCAACAATAAAACAATGTTAAAAACTTAACACTAAAAACCCCCTCAGTCCAGGCCAGATAGATCGAAAAGCCAGGTTTTCAGGTCCCGGCGAAACGAGCACAGGTCGGGGGCAGTCCGGAGTTCCACAGGTAAATCATTCCAAAGGGCAGGCTCGCCCACAGAGATGCCAGTGATGTGGTGGTGGTGAGGGGCGGTACTGCTTCAAAAGAATAACAAGAGGAAGTTGCAACCCTGTGCCTACACATTGAGGAAACTGACGGAAACCAAGCAAAGATGGGCAGTCTGGGAAAAGGAAGCTTATGCAGTTTGATGGGCTCTCCTAAACTGGCAACATTTCCTGGAAGGGAACAAAAATCCTCTTTGAAGTATGGATTGACCATAAAAACGTAGGCTCAAAAAATGCCCAGGAAATTTCCCCTAAGAAAGCAAGGTGGTCCCAGCATTTCCATCATTTCAATTTCACCATTAAGCATTTGCCGGGGGGGGGGGGGGGGAATTCCTTGGCAGACGCGCTGTCCTGATTATCGGAATACAATAGCACTAGAACCGAAATAACAAACCCGCTCATGCCGTTGAAAGAGTTAGCAGCACTGGTCACTACGCAAGTGCAAGCAAAAAATCCCAAACCGTTAGCAAGCACAGGAGGATTGGAGTTCAGACAAGCATTAGAAAAAGACGAGTGGTTCCTAAGCCATAGGAACTTGTGCACAATGAACGACGGACTACTATGGGTGGGGGGGGAAAGAGCTAGAGACTAATCTTCATGCAGCTGTAACACGATTCCAAAGCAGCTGGACACTTTGGGTTTGTGAAAACCCTTCACCTAGTGAAGCGGCAATTTTGGTGGCTGTCAATAAAAAAGGACATTGAAATCTATGTAGCCAGCTGTCCCATTTGCGCAGTGGCCAAACGGAGGAAGAGGAAAACTCCAGGGTTATTGCAAATGGTAGTCACCCTGTCACCATCCTGGAGGGAGATAACTATGGACTTTATCGTGAAGCTGCCAGAAAGTGGGGGAAATACGGTCCTTTGGGTCATGACAGACTTGTTTTCAAAGCAAGTGCATTTCATCCCATGTCAGAAAATCCCCACAGCAGAAACACTAGAAAGAACGTTTGTACAACATATATACCGGCTGCATGGAGCCCCATAACAGATCGTATCTATGGGGGTGCAGTTCACATCGGAGTTTTGGAAAGCTTTCTTGGACCTTTTGGGGATGACCCAAGGACTGTCATCTAGTCATTATCCACAAACAAATGGTGGGACAGAATGTTCGAACTCAGTACTGAAGCAATATCTGAGATGTTTTATAAATTGCCAGCAAGACACTGGACCGACCTCATTCCTTTTGCAGATGTCGCCTACAATAACGCTGTGCACTACAGCACCGGCTTCACTCTGTTCCAAGTCATGACAGGACAAAGCTTCAATCCAATGCCTGAACTACCATCTAACAAACCAACCATCCCCTCCTTGAAGGAATGGATCGCACAACTTCAGAATACCTGGCCAGTTGTGAGAAAGGCTTTAGATGAGGCTAGGGAAGCATACAAAATTCAGGCAAATAAAAAACGAACAGAGCCCAAGCCTTTCCAAGTAGGAGAGAAAGTATACCTGTCCACTAAATACCTAAAATGCTTAAAACCATCCAAAAAACTAGGGCCAAAATTTGTGTGGCCTTTCCTCATAAAATGGATAATAAATCTAGTGACAGTAGAACTGGAACTTCCTAAAACCCTTAGATAGGTTCACCGGTCCTTCACTGCAGCCTGTTAAAATGAGAATTGAATTTGCCCTTAAGACCAGCTGCAATCCCTCTTCCTCCTCCAATCATGGTAGAGGGAGAACAGCATTTTGAAGTCAAAGAAATCCTAGTATCTAGTAGCTTGGAGAAACCTCCCTCCCTCTCAAAATAAATGGGTCCATAAACGCCATGTCAGAGCCCCAAGATTACTTAGTAAATTTCATGCTAAATATCCTGACAAACCTGACTAACCCATGTGTATGTTTTTGTCCCTTTTTGTTTCCTCTACAGGTGGATCTCTAATTTTAAGGGCGGGGGGCGGCATGTCAGACTCCAGTTTTGGGGGAGGGGGTCATTCATTTTTTTTTACAATTTTTATTGATTTTCTAATATAACATTCACATATTTGAAAAACAATGTGGCAGCTGGGTTGTAATAATTCAATTACATACAGATATCATTAGTACAAATTTCAAACTACTACCGTAAACATTTCCTCTCTCTTCCCCTTAATATATACCCATGATGGCGAACCTATGGGCATGCGTGTCATCGCCCCAGTCCTAGGCATTCAGCTGGGTTTTATAAAACCTTTTCACTTTAGGCCTCTGCTTCTGCGTGCAAAAAAAAAAAAGGTTCAATCAATCAATTTCAAATTCTTGCGGGAAAAAAAAGTTCTTGTAAAGTTGGAATTGATTGGTTGAACTTTTTAAGTCCCACACAGTCTGCTGTTAGCCCTGCAGCCATGCCCACCCAATGGGCCATACCCACCCAATTGGCTACACCCACCCAAAGGGCCACACCCATCTGGCACTTGATGATACATAAGTGGGTTTTGGGTTGTAGTTTGGGCACTCGGTTTCTAAAAGGCTCGCCATCACTGATATATACTGTTCATATAAAAATTAAAACAATTCTTATTCTATCATTCACATAAAACATAATTTTTTTACATATATCAATAGTTTTAGTTTATATATATTCTAATTGTTTTAACATACAATCTTTTAGACAATGACCTAATAATTTTTTCAATTTTAATTTCCACTAATATTTAAATTTAATGTTTGATATTTATCATTCCCAAGATTTTGAATATTCCCAATTCCTCTATCACCATTCCTCACAAAATGTAATATTTAGAATGCACATATTATCTATTTAACTTCACTCTCTATATCGAGAAATAATACAATGTTGTTGTTAGCTGCGAAGTCGTGTCCGACCCATCGCGACCCTATGGACAACATTGCTCCAGGCCTTCCTGCCCACTACCATCTTCTGGAGTCCATCTAAGCTCACGCCTACTGCTTCAGTGACTCCATCCAGCCACCTCATTCTCTGTTGACCCCTTCTTCTATTGCCCTCGATCTTTCCCAGCATTAGGCTCTTCTCCAGTGAGTCCTTCCTTCTCATTAGGTGGCCAAAGTATTTGAGTTTTAGCTTCAGGATCTGGCCTTCTAAAGAGTAGTCAGGATTGATCTCCTCTAGGACTGACCGGTTTGATTGCCTTGCACTCCAACGGACTCGCAGGAGTCTTTTCCAGCACCATAGTTCAAAGGCCTCAACTCTTTGGCACTCAGCCTTTTTTATGGTCCAACTTTCACTGCCATACATTGCAACTGGGAAGACCATAGCCTTGACTATACGTACTTTTGTTGACAGGGTGATGTCTCTGCTTTTTAGTGTGCTGTCTAGATTTGCCATGGCTTTCCTCCCAAAGAGCAAGAGTCTTTTAATTTCTTGGCTACAGTCCCCATCTGCAGTGATCTCGGAGCCCAGAAAAATAAAATCTGTCACTACCTCCATTTCTTCCCCATCTATTTGCCAGGAATTGAGAGGGCCAGATGCCATGATCTTGGTTTTCTTAATATTAAGTTTCAACCCAAGTTTTGCACTCTCCTTCTTCACCCGCAACAAGAAGCTCTTTAGTTCTTCTTCACTTTCTGCCATTAGAGTGATATCATCTGCGTATCTAAGGTTGTTGATATTTCTTCCAGCAATCTTAATTCCAACTTTTGATTCATCTAGCCCTGCCTTTCTCATGATGTGCTCTTCATATAAGTTAAATATGCAGGGCAACAGTATACAGCCTTGCCGGACTCCTTTCCCAATTTTGAACCAATCA
>JAKJMR010016734.1:7183-22407 GCA_024449315.1 Daboia siamensis
CTCTCTCTCTCTCTCTCTCTCTCTCTCTCTCTCTCTCTCTCTCTCTCTCTCTCTCTCTCACACACACACACACACACACACACACACACCACATTCTGTGTCTGTATGTTGTTTTTTTAAGGTGCATTTTGGCACAAGATTAATTCACAGGATCCACTGTCAACATTTTGAGGTATTGCTGTAAATCTCTGTATCCCTCTATCACATAAATTCTATGCCCATCTAACATTTAGTTCCCCATGATAATTAGGACTTCTGAAACAACATTTTGATAAACAGTAGAATTTATAATTTAAGCTGCCATTCCAGAGGAAATAAAGTGAAGATTGTTTTGCTGCATTTCCTCGTAGCTGGAGGTCATATGGTTTCCCATTGTTGCCTTATTACACTTCCTGGTTTTACACTCTTCTTGAAAGATTGTCACTGTAACATCTTGCCAGCTTTCCCCCATGGTATGAATGCCTTACATTTCACAACAAGATTCAAGATCACATGAAATGTTAATACCATTTATAGTGACTTGGTAAGACCACACTTGGAATATTGCATCCAGATTTGGATGCCACAACATAACAATAAAGATGTTGAGACTTTAGAAAGAGTGCAGAGAAGAGCAACAGAGATAATTAGGGTACTAGAGGCTAAAAGATACAAAGTACTGTTGCAAGAATTGGGTATGTCTAGTTTAATGAAAAGGAGGACTAGAGATGATATGATAGCAGTGTTCCAATATCTAAAGGGCTGTCACAAAGAAGAGTGGGGATCAGCCTATTCTCCAAAGCACCTGAAGGCAGGAAAAGAAGTAATAGTTGGAAACTAAGCAAAGAGAGAATCAACTTAGAACTAAGGAGGAATTTCCTGACAAAGAAGACAATTAATGAATGGAAAATGTTGCCTTCAAAAGTTGTGGGTACTTCATCACTGGAGGGTTGTTTTTTTTTTTTTAAAAAAAAGATTGTACAACTATTTGTTCTGGAAAGATAATAGAGCTTCCTCCTTGAGCTTGGACTAGAAGATCTCCAAGGTCTCTTCCAACTCTGTCATTATTCTATTCTTATCAAAAGTTTGTCATAATGAGAACTAGGTTACTTAGAAAATCTTGAAAGCTGAATGTAATCTCTTTTAGCAGTAAGTATATTAAGGCGTGGACTTTGATCTTCTAATTTTATTTCACGGGGAAGGTGCTAATCATTTATTTGATAGCATGATGCCTCCAGTTATTGTGGACTACTTTTTCCTACCCCTTGCACAATGACATCAGATTCGAAGCGGAAGCTTTTTTATTTCTTTTTGGGGAAAAAAAAAGAAAGCAAATCTAGCTAGGCCCCCATTTGTTTTAGATAGGCCAGTTGGAAAGAATATTGGCTAGCTCAAGGAGAGAAAGATGAGAGCAGTTAGGATCAGCATGCCACAGCATGAAAACATTGCCAAGTTTTTTGGGAGCAAAGCTACTGACAATATGGAAGAAACTTATGTTCCAATGCAAACAATGTAATATCTAAGCCATTGGCTATCCTAGCTGTTTGTGTTATGGAGTCAGTCCCAACATAAAGCTCCTCTCATAGATGGCAAACTGCAGGAAACAGATGTCCATATTGAGCTTTTATGTCTGTGGTCAACTCTGGAAAAAGATACATATGATTATATATATAAACGTAGCTTTAAAGCCAAGAAATTAAAAGACGCTTGCTCCTGGGAAGGAAAGCCATGGCGAATCTAGACAGCACATTAAAAAGCAGAGACATCACCCTGTCAACAAAAGTGTGTATAGTCAAGGCTATGGTCTTCCAGTTGCAATGTATGGCAGTGGAAGCTGGACCATAAGAAAGGCTGAGCGCCAAAGAATTGAGGCCTTTGAACTGTGGTGCTGGAGAAGACTCCTGCGAGTCCCTTGGACTGCAAGGCGATCAAACTGGTCAGTCCTAGAGGAGATCAACCCTGACTGCTCTTTAGAAGGCCAGATCCTGAAACGAAAACTCAAATACTTTGGCCACCTAATGAGAAGGAAGGACTCACTGGAGAAGAACCTCATGCTGGGAAAGATTGAGGGCAAGAGAATAAGGGGACGACAGAGAATGAGGTGGCTGGATGGAGTCACTGAAGCAGTAGGCATGAGCTTAAATGGACTCCAGAAGATGGTAGAGGACAGGAAGGCCTGGAGGAACATTGTCCATAGGGTCGCGATGAGTCGGACACGACTTCGCAGCTAACAACAACAGCTTTAAAGCAAAAATAAGCTGTTGTTCTTTTGTTAACAAACTAGCATGCAAAGACACTGTTCTTAATATTCATGTTTACCTTAATTGTGTACCAAAGAATCATGTTTCTTTTACTTTTTATGTCTATGGAGATTCTCAAGTCATCCAGGTTATCGTTATCCCAAAGATGCTTTTTCACAAGGCATCTGGACTTCCTTGTTTTTAATTTGAAGATGTTTTGCTTCTCATCAAAGACGCTTCTTCAGCTCTTAACTTCCATTCCCTGCCATCCAGTCAGAGCTGAAAAAGCTTCTTGGATGAGAAGCAAAACGTCTTCAAAGAAAAACAAGAAGGTCCAGTTGCCTTGTGAAAAAGCATCTTTGACTTTTTACTTTTTATTATTATTATTATTATTATTATTATTATTATTAGTAGTAGTAGTAGTAGTAGTAGTAGTAGGAGGAGGAGGAGGAGGAGGAGGAGGAGTAAGTTGGAAGGTACCTTGGAGGTCATCTAGTCCAACGCCCTGCTCAGGCAGGAAACCATATACCATTTCAGACAAATGGCCATCCAGTCTCTTCTTAAAACCTTCCAGTGTTGGAGCATTCACCACCTCTGGAGGCAGGTTGTTCCACTGGTTAATTGTTCTAACTGTCAGGAAGTTTCTCCTTAGTTCTAGGTTGCTTCTCTCCTTGACTAGTTTCCATCCGTTGCTTCTTGTCCTGCTTTCAGGTGCTTTGGAGAATAGCTTGACTCCCTCTTCTTTGTGGCAGCCCCTGAGATATTGGAACACTGCTATCATGTCACCCCTCACTCTTCTCTTCGTTAAACTACACATACCCAATTCCAGCAACCGTTCCCTATATGTTTTGGCCTCCAGTCCCCCAGTCATCTTTGTTGCTCTTCTCTGTACTCTTTCTAGAGTCTCGACATCTTTTTTACATTGTGGTGACCAAAACTGGATGCAGTATTCTTGCTGATTTGCAGGCTACTTCTTTATCTCTCTGTGTTTATTTTCTTTCAGTGATTAGCTGGGATGCACTGATATCCCCATCAAAGAAGCTTTAGATCACAGGTGTTATGACTGTGTCCCTGGAGATCTGTCACTGTTGATCAGAATAGGAAAAACATGTTAGTCTGACATGTTATAAGCAGAATCTTAGCTTTCTGTAGGAAGAATTGGCCAAGAATTGCTATGTGATGGCTGGGTCTTCCTAATCTAAATCTCACACATTATTCAAAATATACCACCAGATCATTTAGATGTAAGAAGATCCAAATAACTCACCTTGGATCAAATGAAGGCTGATTAATCTTTCAAACTGATGTTCAGCAAGCAGAAACTCAGATGACCTGGGCAAGTGATGTGAGGAGATGGTGAAGTAGAACAATAAGGTTGAGGAAATAGATGGAGAAGACAATGGACAAAGTGGAGGGGCAAGACCAAAGAGCTGATTGAAATGGCCTTGAAAGTAATTATTGAGATGGGTTGAGATAAATAAGCTCCGTCTGAAACTTAGTTTCTTCTATTACAAATAGGATGTCAATGCTGCTAACATTGGATGTTTTTGTATTAACAGATGGAAGTATAGCCATCTTTTTCCTTTCGCTTTTAAAGTTAGATGATGTTGGGAGGGGACGGAATGTGAATGAGACTCCAGCTAGACATAACAACACTAAACCTAGCATGAGAATCAAGGTTACTGAGCCCAGAGCTGACAAAGAATTGATGGGCTGGAAAGCTGGAGAGTCAGCCTATGCTTCAAGCTAATTGGGGGATGTGATTTATGACTGTTAATTGGAGGAGGGAATTGTGCTTTGATACTAGGTGTTCAGGGGAGGGGAATTTAGTTTTTGGCTTCGATTGTGTAGTGCCGATGTTATGCTACCCAAACAAAAGATTCCTTAAGGTAAACAATGCCTCGAAGTTCTTTTGAAGAGTTTCATCTGTCAGAACCATGACACAGAACTCTATAGAACAACGTGTACTTAGCCCATTTCAGCAACATTAAGTCCATTTTAATTATTGCATTATTAGTACATTTTCATATTAGTCGACAACTGAAAGTGTTTAGGACTGCACTGATTTCTAAAGTACACAATTGGGCGATTTAGCTTTTGAGTCTACAGGGAAACCACTAAATCTAAAACCAGTGGAATTCAAAAGATAATCCTCTTCTAATTCTTAGAGTTGCTTAAGAAGTGATAAACTGAGCATTCCCAGTTCTACCTTATTAATGCAAGACTGCTTTATGCAGTACTGTTCATCCTTGCTGTTCTCTGAGCTTGATTGTTTTCTTCCAGATGTTTCATTAACCACCTACGTAACATCAGTTCACTGATGATGTTACCGAGTTGGGTAATGATGCCTCTGCAAAACAATCACAACAACAACAACAACAAAATAAGCTCAAAGAGCACCAAAGGACCACACAAATATTCTCTTCTATTGCTACAGGGTTTGGTACTTGCATTCATGAAAACATTTTTTTCTCCTTTCTCTTGAAATTTAGAGGTAAAGCTCTCCCAAGCCTACAAATTTGTCTTGTGGGAAAACAAGAAAACTTACGTTTTGATTAAGATGCCTCATGCAACAGATTGGCCCATGATAGAAATACACTAAAGTTGGTAAATAAATGTTCTTATTGAACCCTTTTCTCACTCACTTTTTGAAACCAGACCAGATAGATCACCTGTTGATACTGGTTCAGTAACTAAAGGAATCCTAAAACTGTTGATTTGGGGTTTCAAAATCAATAGTATCTGTATTTAATGGCGTTTGTAAAGCAATGGGACAGTGGGTTAGGACGCTGAGCTTGTTGATCAGAAGATCGGCAGTTTGGTGGATCGAATCCCGAGTGCTGCATAACAGAGTGAGCGCCTGTTACTCGTCCCAGCTTCTGCCAACCTAGCAGTTCAAAAGCACATAAAAATGCAAGTAGAAAAATAGGGACCACTATGGTGGGAAGGTAACAGTGTTCCATGCGCCTTTGGCGTCTAGTCATGCCGGCTACATGACCACGGAGACATCCTCGGACAAGCGCTGGCTCTTCAGCTTTGAAATGGAGATGAGCGCCGGCCCCTAGAGTCGGAAACAACTAGCACGCATGTGCGGGGGAACCTTTACCTTTACCTTTTAAAGCAACGGGAAGCACACTTTTATTTAAACCATCGCATCAGAGGGAATTGTCAATTTTACCTAAGAAGCATAACAGCTCCTCTTGAATCATACTTTTAAAAAAACAAAAACAAATACCTTATGCAAGAGATGGCATCTGAAATTTAATTATCACATTGGTGTGATGTAGAGCCCTGATGCAAGTCAAATTATGCAAAACACCACTGTTTTAATTCAATTCCAAACTCAGTGTCTGAAGCAAAAAATTCTCATATCCATCATTCCATTTGCCTCTCTGTTTATTTCAAGAGCAAAGGCTGTTAATTGAATTCACTTTTCCTGGGATGCATTTTCTATCACTCATCGAATAGCAGGTAAACTCAATTTGTGAACCCATTGTCCCTGATGCTCCTGAGTAGACATCTCAGCTGGAAAGGAGTTTGCTTAATCTTTCTTGTGTTATCCATGGTTACAATAATAACAATAATTCAAAGGCACGTGTAAATCATTGCTGCCCTCTTTTTTCTTAACATTCCAACTCAAACGCAGATCAACAGTGGAAGATCAGCTGAAGGGTTCAAATGTGAGGTTTTTTTTATTTGTGAGAACAGGCACATTGACTAGGGGAAGGGACAACTTGCCACAGCCAACTCACTGTGGCCAACTCATCATGGCCAACTCACCGTGGCCAACTCCCCATGGCCAACTCACTGTGGTCAACTCATTGTGGCTGGCTCACCATGGCCAGCTTGCTGTGGTCAACTCAATGCAGTCAAATCAGCATGGTCAGCCAACTTGCCATGGCCAGCTCCCCATGGGTCTACAGAGTTTAAATGTATCTCAAAGAAATGAACGTGGAATGTTAGTTGCAAAATAGTATCTATTTAGTCCCATGTTTTAAGGAAATTACATCTTCCTATTGATTTTTAAGGGACATGGTGACTCAGTGGGTTAGGATGCTGAGCTTGTCAGTCAGATGGTCGGCAGTTTGGTGGGTCGAATCCCGAGTGCCGCATAACAGAGTGAGTGCCTGTTACTCATCCCAGCTTCTGCCAACCTAGCAGTTCGAAAGCACGTAAAAATGCAAGTAGAAAAATAGGGACCACTACGGTGGGAAGGTAACAGTGTTCCGTGCACCTTTGGTGTCTAGTCATGCCGGCCACATGACCACGGAGATGTCTTCGGACAAGCGCTGGCTCTTTGGCTTTGAAACGGAGATGAGCACCGGCCCCTAGAGTTGGAAACGACTAGCACGCATGTGCGGAGGAACTTTTACCTTTACCTTTATTGATTTTACAGTTAATGAATGTTATTTATGGAAATCTGTAAAAAAAAATGTGGTTTTGTACTAGGTTTATTTGGTTGTTTTTTTTAAGATTCTCTGAAATATCGTAGAATAAGTATCCAAGTAGATGGAAGGGAGGTAACATCTTTATCAGAAGGAGTACATGCTTCAGAATATTTCATCTCAGATTAACATTATCAAAAGATAATTAGGAATTCAAATTAGTTGAGGGAAAAGGTGACCACTCTTTGAAAAATAAATATTAGTTCAAGATGTGCTCAGGTTAATAAATGCTCTTACGGCTTGCATGAAAGAGTCTCATGAAGAAGTCTAGATTTATTTACTTAAAAGCATCCCTACCATGGTCATGGTGTCTGTATGCATGTGTGTTAGCTTTTCCTGACTTTCAGATTGGCCATTGGCCATATTGTCTTAATTCCATTTCTTTTTGGAATTTGAGTCCTGTAGTTTCTTTGAAGCTTGACAAGCTTCATTGGTTAATGTTCTCCCTAGGATTTGGATCCTCAGGGGTGTCAAACTCAATTTCATTGAGGGCTGCATCAGCATTGCGGTTGCCCTCAGGGGGCCGGGTGAGTGTGGCCTGGGTGGGCGTGGCTAGAGTGCATATGGCCTACTGGGTGGGCGTGGCCAGCTCTACATAGTTCACATCAAGGGTGCCTATGGGGGCCTGGGCAGGAGTGGGACAGATCTGAGGGTCTCTGGCAGAAGGAGGGTCTCTGGGCCAGGGCCAAAGCAGTGGGGGCTGTTCCCTCACTGTTTCCAGGATGGCTTCGTGGGCCGCATGGAACCACTTTGCGGGCCGGATCCGGCCCCTGGGCCTTGTGTTTGACATGTCTTCTCTACTACTAGTAGTTAGTGCACCTTTCACTGCAGTTTCAAGAATTTAATTTTCCTGCTTGAGTATACTTTAGATATTAATATTTCTGTTATTTTTAGCTTCCTTTAACCACCTATATAAATGCATTAAATCCATTCTCAGTCTTGGAACTTAACCATTTTTTTTTTTCTTTCTCACTGAAATCGATGAAGAATTTGTAAAAGCTAATATCCACACAGAAATGGGGAAGATTCTTGCCCCATCTTTAAATGACGCGTAACATTCACCAAGAGCCTTGGTGGAGCAGTGGGCTAATGCCTCCTTAAGTAACACCAGCTGCCTGCAATTAGTGCAGGTTCGCATCCCACCAGGCTCAAGGTTGACTCAGCCTTCCATCCTTTCGAGGTAGGTAAAATGAGGACCCAGACTGTTGGGGGCAATAAGCTGACTTTGTAATAATGCCGCTTGTGGGGGGGCCTGAAAGCCCTAATAAGCAGGCATATACATAGAATGAAGGCTACTGCTAAGCTTGTAAGCCGCCCTGAGTCTTCGGAGAAGGGCGGGATATAAATGGAATTAAAATAAATAAAATTAAAATAAATTCTCATAGGAGAATTGGATTGGATGTCCTACCTATACCCTCATGGGTTTCTCAGAGTAGGATTCTTTCTTTTTAAATAAGAAAATAACAACGGTGAAATGATGTTAATTTTTTTTAAAAAAAATGCATGTGATAAGATCACCAGATTCAGACAGAAAAAAAATTCAGAATACTTCTAGATGTCAACAAATAAACCTAATTGTTTGCTGACGTCTCTTGATGATCCAGATTTTTGCCACTCAGATCCAGTAGCTCTATCGCATGCTCACTCTATCTGCACATTCTTTTCATTTTTAGTGCATTTGGTATTATGTGTGCTGCTAAAGATGGAGAGCATTGATAAACCATTGATCTATCTTCACCCAGCCCGGTTGACAAGTTTGTAGTTTTCCTGGAGGAAAACTATTCTCAATATGCCTTACGCTTAAGCACAGTGTTCAAACTATGTGCTATATAAAGTCAAGTATGTTGTTTTCATTGGACATGCTATGAATACTTTTGCCATTTCAGAAAGCTAAATGTCTAGCTGATGTCTACCCCTCATAATAAGTCCTGTTTACACAGCTCTAGCTGCTCTCTATACAGTGTATGGAACATACACTGTATCTCTTGTATTTAGTCCAATTGTGTCAAAAAATGAGATTAGACTTCTGAGACATGGACAATTAACATTCCTAGATGTCTAAGGCTACAATCTAATGGAAACTAAGGGCATTGGAGTCTCTCCAACTTCCTGTTCAGTTGCAACCTGGTTTGAGGGAGTTCTGAAATTATTTTATGGAGAGACCAACTATATATACTGAACATGTATATTTCATCAGCTCCTCATTTATACTAGAGTTGGATCACTAAACATACAATAAAATAGGATCTTCCAATACCCTTTTCATATGAAGCAGAAACCACTTGATTTGGTCACTGGGACCAGAGATTTTTGTCTTCCAAGCTTTCAGACTTATCTTCAAGGAACTTCTCACTAACAGTGTTTGGTATTCCATCTGTGGTATTTATAGTGCCTGTTGTATGTGGGGTTTTTCAGATATTGATTGGGATGTGCTGATGGCTGACTTTTAAGTCGTTGGCTGTCATTTGCTTGTGCTGCCCACCCCTTGCCTTCTAAGTACTTGATAGGCTGGTGGTATATCAATATATATTTTTATATAATACTTGTTGTTTTACTACTTTTGTTCTCATTCCTGGCATCTCTTTCTCTTTTTCTCTCCAAGTCTTTTCTTCAGAATTGTTTGTCACCCTTGTGTCCTACTCTAATGTTTGTCATCTTCCTTCAGACACAATCAGGTCAATTGTGCTTCCCAATTAATTCTTTTTTCCACCCATATGCATGAACAGACTTTTGCTTAAAGCCCAGATTAATACACTCATTCCTTTTTTTAGCTCTTTTACCCAAAATTCACTTTCTGGAGATGCATTCTTCAGCTCCCTACTCCCAGAGGAGACCACTTGTATTTTTATCCATTATCCTTCTTTTATTTTCTCTTAGTTTTTCAAGCATACATCTATTTCACGTGTTACTTTGTGCTCTTTTCCATTTGCTTTTTTTTAATCTTCCAAGTTGTGTTCATCCATATGCCATGGTTTTCTCCAGATGGGCCTGCAGAAAATACTCTTTACTATGCCTTATATTTTGGTCAATTAAGCCTATCAGATAATGATATATATAGGCGCACGGAACGCTGTTACCTTCCCACCGTAGTGCTCCCTATTTTTCTACTTGCATTTTTACATGCTTTCTAACTGCTAGGTTGGCAGAAGCTGGGACAAGTAACAGGCGCTCACTCTGCTACACGGCACTCGGGATTCGACCCGCCAAACTGCCGACCTTCTGATCGACAAGCTCAGCTCAGCGTCCTAATATATATCATTATCTATACATACAGACATACATACATATATATATATATATATACACACACACACATAACAGGGACGTGGTGGGTCAGTGGGTTAGGATGCTGAGCTTGTCGATCAGAAGGTCAGGCAGTTTGGCGGGTCAAATCCTGAGTGCCGCATAGCAGAGTGAGTGCCTATTACTCATCCCAGCTTCTGCCAACCTAGCAGTTCGAAAGCACGTAAAAATGCAAGTAGAAAAATAGGGACCACTATGGTGGGAAGGTAACAGCGTTCCGTACGCCTTTGGCATCTAGTCATGCTGGCCACATGACCACGGAGACGTCCTCGGATAAGCGCTGGCTCTTCGGCTTTGAAACGGAGATGAGCACCGGCCCCTAGAATCGGAAACGACTCCACGCATGTGTGGGGGAACCTTTACCTTACCTTTACACACACACACACACACACACACACACACACACACACTCATATATATATATGTGTGTGTGTGTGTGTGTGTGTGTGTGTGTATGTATATATATATATGTTTATATATATATATGTATATATATATGTGTGTGTGTGTATATGTGTGTATTATACACATATATATATGTATGTATATATGTGTGTGTATATATATGTGTGTGTGTGTGTGTGTGTGTGTGTATGTATATATGTATATATGTATATATGTATATATGTATATATATATATATGTTTGTGTGTGTATAAAGCTAATGTTATATGTTACATTTCCTGAAAACTGTGAGAATGGTACTGAACAGTTTTGACAGTTTGATAAATACAGTCCATAACTCAATCAATATCATGTTCTTCTAAGCAGGTTAGCATCTCATATTTAAAGGGTAGCTAGCAAGCCAATAATGTGTTATCTACAACTCATCATTGTTGAGCTGCTGAGAACCACTTTGCAGAGTGAGATGGGTGGCATATAAATTTAATAAATCAATAAATATACATTATACTTACATATATTCAGTAATCATAAACAGACAGAAATACCCTACCTTTTGAAGAATTGAATCAACATTATTACCAGAAAGTAATTGACTCTGCTTAAAATCAGTTGAATGTAAGGGTGAGTTGTTGTTGATTGGCTTGCAAAACATCTGTATTTCATTTTTTTTCCCCAAGTCAACCTAGCCTCCTTGATGACTTCATCTATTTCCTTTTTTAAAAAAAAAATGCTTAATACTGTGTCTGTGATATTTTGGGTGCCAAATAAGTACATTTCTGCCTGCTCAGACTTTATAAATAATGTATACGGAGCCTCTTAGGTTAAAAAGCAATACATTTATTTTGGACTTTCATGTTTACATAAGGTCAAATTATATAATATGAGTTTGCTGAAAGTATAATGAAACTGTTCAGTGTGTATTTGATTTTAAAAAAACAAAAACAAAATACTTATGTAAGATAAAATCCAAGAATTTGATAAGGTGAAACCCCGTTAAATCTCTTATACAGACAGTATAGAAATAATAAATGAAGTCAGCATTTCACAATCCTCTCTCTTTCTCTCTCTTTTTTTCCCCTCTCACTCTCTCTTTCTACATATACACAAACATATATACACATACTTGTGTATACTTGGCATTACAAAGAAGTAGAAGCTTGTCTTAAAATACTGAATGTTAAAACAGACATATTCTGAACTGTCCCTTATATCCTGTATGCTAATATAAAATAAGGACAACTCTGTCATTGCAACAATATCAATTTTAAAGACATGTGTTGTTAGCCTAGTCTTAGCCCAAGAAGTAAAGCTTCTCACCGCTTGTTTTTAACATTCAATTTGCTATAACAAACCATCTTCTCTTGATCTCATTTTCATCACTGTAGTACCTCTCTTGCTCCTGGACAAGTCACTGTGCATGACAGGTCATTAACACACCCAGCTTAATCTGCACAAGACCACGGCTGTCCTTATCTACGGGGAGAAATTGATTAGTTGCAGATGATGGCTGATGGCAATCTGTCAAACTAAATTAGTGCTGGGAAACAGCTTAACACCTGCTGAGGGTGTGATGGCAAAAGCTGATTTCAGCAACGGAGTTGTGGAAAGGGCTTCTCAAAGAAATCTATGCTCTTTGTGTACCTTTGCAAAATTACCTTTGCTAAAAATAGCTCACAGAGAAAGAACCATTGAACAGGTGTCTAAACAGGACAAAGAAACCAGTGTGCCCCATTAATGAATGTTCTCTTGGAAAAGGCACCTATCAGATTTCCAAGGATCTTTCAGCTTTCTAGCAGAGACCATATGGTCTGATCACTGTGATGAATTCCAGCACATATAAGAGATGCCATTATATTAATATATCTTGCTTTTTTTTTTAAAAAAAAAAGTATCTTGTAAATAGGAAACATGTCAAAACATTCATCAAACCTTCTATAGTCCCATCATGTTTCCTGTAAATCACCCCTCTGTGACTCGTGACGTTCTAAGACCTTCTTAGATGAAGTCAAGTGATGAAAAATGTTCTGAAAGACTGCTCCAGCTGATAAATCATATAAGTAAAGCTGTCCATGAGATTCTGACTGAGTATTAGCCATTAATATGCCACTGTTCTCTAAAATCCCTACCCTGCTCAGATTGTAAACCAAATATACGATGTATTTAGAATTTGTCCCCAGGAAGTCTACATCCATCACACCAGACATGTTGATGTAAACATTGTGGACAGAATAGGATGGAATTGTGGGATAATAATTCCATACAGGATGGCAAGAAAGTCATATATTAGGGACAACATTTTTATTTAATATTGTTCAGTCTGTCAAGGTAGAATTGCTAAGATGCTTGCTAACCTCTGTTGCTACTCAACTTGCCATAGAAACAGGTGAGGGGTGGGGGAAGAGCCTTCAAAAAGAAACAAGAGTTTCAAGAAGTTGTCCACAGATCATGAGACCCAAGGTCATCAAAAGCAGGTGTCTGATGGAGTGGTGAACTATTCCCGTAACAAACCGAAGGGATGTGATTTGGCAACGTGAACAATTGGTGGCTGGGGTTATGTAAAGCTATTGTTAACTAGCCAGATTTTCAACAGGAGAAAAACTAGAGTTGATTTTGCTTCTTCAGTGCTGGGATGTGTAATCAAAAAAAGACGATCTCTTATTGCACCTCAAGACCGTACAGCTTCTTCAGTTTTGAATTCACCAGCCGGTTGGTTGATACAGTCTCTTTACATTTTGATTCTATTTTCAGAAAAGAGCTGCTAATTATGTTTCAGATAAAGAGTTTCATTTCAGAAAGCATTGGGCCACAGTGGCATTTGCAGCTTAGATTTTAATAAGACTATATTTTCCTATTCTTTTTTTTTTCCTAGATAACATTCTATAAATAGGACATCAAATAAAGATGGTTTTAATTTTGAAATTTCCCCAAAAAAGGTGCAGTGGGCTTCCAGGAGGAAAAAAAATTCTTTCTTTCTTTCTTTCTTTCTTTCTTTCTTTCTTTCTTTCTTTCTAGCTGGAATGAAACAAGCCATACTTCATAAAGATGCCTGTAAGCAAGAAAGCTCTCACATTACATAAGGATCGGTACAATGACTACCAAATTACAATGAATGTTATTCAGTCGGCACCAAGGTCAAGGAAAAAATAGTAAGGATAAAGAAGAAGAAAGAAGAAGAAAAATGCACAGGCGGGTCTTAATGGTGAACATTTATGAACAATATCCACTTCTGCCAGAGTCCACAAATGATTCCAAAACTCTCTTAGCTGCCATAACATCTGGGGAATGACATATCAAAAACTGATAAATATCCTTCAGTATTTGGCCAGTACACTGTGTTCTTCAAAAGTTTGATTGAAAAGCCATTTTAAAATGCCTCCTGTAACTAAAAATGGGGGCCATAAACTATCCCTGTCTCCTCCATGAGTTCCTTGATACTGACGTATTCCAGAAGAAGAGTGTCATTTTAATAGAAACCCTTTTTTTGTTTTGTTTTTCTGCATTGTAACTCTGTGACAAGGCTGTCTTCTCCAGAGTTCAACTTTTAGTAGAGACGTCACCTGAATATTTCCAAAAGAATATGTACTATTTGAGAGTTGGACATTTCCAAACCCCACCTTCTTTTAACCTCTCCTAAAATTCTTCACATCCAACTCAAATTATTGGAAAAGGGGGAAAAAATACAAAGTTGAATTAATTCTACTCATAGAAGACCAGTATAATCATTTCCTTTCTCCTAAAGTACAGGAGACCAGTTATCTAATTAGTTAGCAGCATCTATTTATTAAAAAAAATGTGAAATTTGAAAACTAGTGATGCCAAGAGAAAGGAAAGAAGGCAACATGAATCCTTGGGATGTCTGAACTATGTAATACCATTTTCTCTCTTTGGATCCCCTCCAGATATATGGATTTAAGACTCAGTAACTATTGATATGGATTAATCATAGTCATAATCATATTGGGAAAGCACTGAGTTCAGAAGACAGTGGTTTTGCATGGCATCCCGAATAGTCCCAAGTTGGCTGCATACCAACGTAGTTGCCAGTTTAGACAAAATTCACAGCTATGGTGTTAGCTTAGATAATGTAAGCAACCCTGTGAAATTAATTTTGATCCTCAGTATTTGCATTCTGTTCTTCCCCAACTTTCAGAATGCAGATAAGAAAAGAAAGCTCATAATAGCATCACTCTAATTTTCAAAATGAAAATGAAGCAAGGAAAATGCATGACCAAATGTCACAGGGATGGCAAGGGTGAAAATACAAAACATCTGCAATTCTGTCAGTGTCTAAAAGGAGCAGCAGAATGGCTGGCTACATACTGCCAGCTTGCTCACTATGTTGATTATTTTTTTCATATATATGGAAACCTCTGCCTGCCTGCCTACTATCTATCTATCTATCTATCTATCTATCTATCTATCTATCTATCTATCTATCTATCTATCTATCTATCTATCTATCTATCTATCTATCTATCTATCTATCTATTATCATCTATCAACAATACATCCATCCATCCTTCCAACCACAAATACTTGCTGATTTCCATGCAGCTGCATCCCCATAAATGTATTACTTATTTAATATTTGGTTGACCATTGGCTGAACAAGCACCTTAATTTTCGTGCAGAGAAAATGCCTGGAAACTTATAATGACTCTCAAACTCTTGCTGATTTTTTTTTTTAATCCCAGGCAACAGTGCCTTTATAACATGACATGTAGTCACATTTTTTTCTCCTTCTATAGAGACATTGTTAATTTATTGCTTTCCCTCCAAAAGTGTCAGATTACTTTTTATTTATTTTTTATTTCCCACTGTGCTGATCACTATATGCTTTTAGACTGATTGA
>JAKJMR010016734.1:23218-36208 GCA_024449315.1 Daboia siamensis
TAGATAGATAGATAGATAGATAGATAGATAGATAGATAGATAGATAGATTTTATTAGCTTTTATAGGGTTTAGGGATAAGGTGGGGTTGGGATTAGGGTTGGGATTTGGGTTAGGGTTAGGGTTGGGTTGGGTTTTAGGTTTTTCCAAATAACATTTTCAATATTTAGCAAACAGCATAATGTCTGAGTACATGTATTTAACTAACAATAATAGATATAGTTAATTATTATAAACAATATGTTAATTAATGCTAATATATATTCAAAATTACATATCATGTTCCTTTCTCTCTGACTCATTTTTCAAGCCATTGATAGAAATTATCCCATGTTCTAAAATACACTGATTATTCTTTCTCTTTAATCTTTAAAGTCAATCTATCCATTTCTGCACACTATAGAATTTTCTTAATTAATACTTCTTCAGTTGGTAACTTTTCATTTTTCCAATGTTAGGCAAATACAATTCTTGCTTTCTGTTAATATGTGTAGCATTAGATATCTGCAATCTTTCTCATAATTAGCTCCTATTATTCCTAACAAAAATAATTCTGGTTTGAAGCCTATTTGTTTTTTAGTCATTTTCTCCAACCATGAATGTATTTTAACCCCAAATCTTCTTGCTTTGGGGCATGTCCACCAGATATGATAATAAGTACCTGGTCTTTGTTTGCATTTCCAACAGTTGTTTGAAGTATTTTTAAACATTTTTAAAAATGTTTTCACTGGTGTCATACACCATCTAGTTTCCAGACTGTTTTTACACATAAGATGACATTTTTGATACTTTCTGGAACCACCAATTTGAATCCAATAAACTTATTTGGGATATTATTCCAATAATATAAAGCTTTGGAAGGAACAATTTTTGCTAAATGTGTGTTTGTTGACTTTATACAAGCTTGGATATAAAATTTGTGAATATATGCACACATATATACACAAATATATGAAAGCTGACATTATTAATAAACGATAATGCAACAAAATGTTGTTTTACTGTAATATTTATCTATATTCCTAAATATGGAATGAAATAGAAGTTACAATGGTTGCACTACAGTTAGTAATTCAAGAGCATTACAAACAACATTGATATCTTTAACTGATGTCAAAAACCATATACCTTTGCATCTTCAGAAACAGATATTAGTTGAAATAGGATCATATATTTAAATATTAATGTAAATTTAGGAAGTTGGCTTTTCTTCTGTTAGCTTGAGATACTTATTGTTGACTATTATAGTGGTTAACAATTCTAAATCAGTCTCCACTTACACTATTTAAATAATATAATTAAATAATTATAAACCTATTAAGAAAAAATCTCTGATATTTCTTCCAAAATGGTAATCATCTCTATCTCTATCTCTATCTTTATCTCTATTTATCTCTATATTTCTATCTATCTATCTATCTATCTCTATCTCTATCTTCCCCAAGGCTGATGGAATTCACCAGAGAGTGCTAGGGACTAAGCCACTTTTGATTTAGGAATATGCTAGAAGTCTTTTGGTTTGAAAGAAGGGGGAAAATATATCCCCATCCCCATATCTATCCATCCATCCATCCTTGCATCCATCCATCCATCCATCCTTCCATCCTTCCATCCTTCCATCTATCTCTATCTCCATATCCATCTTCCCTTAATCTACCCAACCTCTTCAAAATATTTCTGCTTAGATGATAGGATGGGAGTCTCCTGATACTCCCATGTAACACCTCTTCTCCGCAAGCTGCATTGGCTTCCATTTGCCCTCCGGGTGAGATTCAAGGTGCTGGTGATGACCTATAAAGCCCTAAATGGCATGGGCCCGGATTATCTGAGGGAGCACCTGCTGCCACTGTCAATTTCCCATCGTCCTGTGCGCTCCCACAGGGACGGCCTCCTCAGGGTACTGCCAGTCAAGGATTGCCAACGGGCAATCCCCAAGGGGAGGGCGTTCTCTGTGGGTGCGCCTGCCCTATGGAATCAACTGCCAATGGAACTCCAGACTGCCCCCGACCTTTGTTCGTTTCGCCGGGACCTAAAAACCTGGCTCTTTGAGCTATCTGGCCTGGACTGAGGGGTTTTAATGATTTTAAATTGTGATTTTAACTTTTTGGGGCTAGACTTAATTTAATTTAATTTTAATTTTATATTGTATTGTTTTTAAATTCTTCCCTGTAAACCTCCCTGAGTCCTTTAGGAATAGGGTGGTATATAAACCGAATAAATAAATAAATAAATAAATAAATAAATTGCCATGTCATTCAAGTGGTCTGACTCACAACTGTGCCCCACAGAGTTCTTAAGAAGCGCTTCAGAAAAGAACCAAAGACATTTTAATAAGAGCAAGTGCATTATCTTGCATGTGAATCTTTGCACAGATAAATGGTTTTCGATCATGATTCTCTGATCACATCTTCTCCTAACAAGCAGATGTTATTATGACATTGCTGCTTATATTCAAATTTTGGTATATCGCGCTACTGCCTCTCTGCAGATTAGAATATGGCATTAGGTAACAGCTATAATGAATGTTGTGAATTACAAAAAAAGAAACACAAAGGAAGGATTGTCCATTGCCACAATATAATATGAGCTCCTCTAAGAACTTCTGAAATAAATATGCACGCAATTTTCTACTTTGCTAGAAAATAGTGTGAAAAAAATTTATCTCTTAAAATACCCAGTTCTCCTTCAGCATAATTGCAAACTATTAATAACTCCTCAATGAACTTATAGACTTCTTCCTTAGTTTTGGAAATTAATATTGTAGATAGAAATGTTTTTTTTTCACAGCTTTGGCCCTGGTGAGCTGAAACAGCAGGCATTCTGTGTTGAGGTTTAGAATTTTGTCATCACTACTGAAATAACAGAAATACAGAGATGAAAGGGACATTACCTTGGGGTCTTCTAATCCAGGGCTTTTCAACCAGTGGTATGGGTACCACCTGTGGTACATTGGCACCTGGCAGGTGGTATACAGCCGTCCTAGAAAAGTGGTAGTGGGGGAGGGGAATTAGCTGAACCAGTGGCAGCAGCACACAAGCCTGAGCAAGAGATGGCTGGAGCTGCAGGGCTGTCAGGGCTCAGCAAAAGCAGCAGGATCAGTGCTGCTTTCCTGCTGATTGGTGCTTCTTCGGGGCTGTCAGGGCTCAGCAGAAGCGCCACGATCAGTTCCAGGCTCCAGCTGGAGCTCAGTGCTGAACCCAGTGCTTCTGCAGAGCCCAGAAGAAGCGCCGATCAGCTGGAATGTTGCAGCATCTCCAGGGTCTTGTGATTTACATTCAGATGCTTGGCAACTGATTCATATTTATGATGGTCACAGTGTCCCAGGGTCATCTGAAGTGACCAAAATCTGCTGCAACCACCCAGCAGATGGGGGGGGGGCAAATAAAAACCAAACACCCCCCACCCCCTCCACCCCATTGCAAATCTTCAACAGAAATGCTCACAACAATGACAACCTCAGACAGGAGGAAGAGCGCCACCGGGCGGGCAGGCAGGTGTCTTGTCTGGCTGTGGCTTGGAGGGCACTTTTTAAGTGCCATTGTAACGTCGAAGAGTCACTAAGCAAACTGTTGTAAGTCAAGGACTACCTGTACTTTATCACTTTTTTCCTTTTTTTTTTTTTTGCTCATTTACAGTAGTTTTTGACACCTTGCTAGGCGACTGGTGGTACGTGGAGGTTGCCATATCCTACAAGTGGTACAATGGGTGAAAAGTTTGAAAAGCCCTGTTCTAATCCACCCCAACACACACACAAGCAGGAGACCATATACTATTTCAAACAACTGGCTGTCCAATCTCTTCTTAAAAGCTTCCACTGATGGAGCACCCACAACTTCTGAAGGCAAGCCATTCCACTGATTAATTGTTCTCACTGTTAGGAAATTTCTCTTTAGTTCTAGGTTGCTTCTCTCCTTGATTCATTTCCATCCATTGTTTCTTTGTCTTGCCTTCTGATGCTCTGGAAATTAGCTTGATCCCCCTTTTCTTTGAATTTGAAAATAAATAAATAAATCAGAAAATTGAAGTCTCATCATCTGCGCTATTAGAAGAGTCTGTTGATAAGGAATGTTATGTAGTGAGTTCTTTGGAGACAGTAAACAAGACGAGAGGTTGCAAACAGGAACATTGCTTTATTGAGGCAAACAGGAACAGAACTGAATCAGAGGCTTCTGCGCAGCTACCTATATGGTTGGCCACTAGGCGGCAGCCAATAGGTTTAAAGGAACCCATTCCCGCCCCAAATCATCCAATGATCTTCTTAGAGACAGCAAGTCTGGCTAGTCAGTGACCATTACACAAACACACCAATTGAGCAACCTTAAGCAGCATTCAAACAGTCATGTGAAACAGTTCAGGTAAAATCTCAATACATTACAAGGAATGTGTTCTTTTTCATTATCTGACGCTAACTCTTCTTACCTTTTTCAGGAAGCAATCAGTATTATGGTTCATAACTGACTGCACCAGAAAAAGGGGTCAGTTTCCTGAAAGTCTTGATGTATGGTGTGAGAGAGAGTCCAAAATCCATTGTATATCGTATATCCCCATTATTTATTTCTGATTACATACATGTTTTGCACAGTAGAAAATACAAGCTTGCATGCCCCCAAAAATGTTTTGTTAATACAGATCACTCTGTAATAGTGTTAATTCTCCCCCCCCCCCCCAATGCACATGCTTAGACTGAATTGCTGGGCTACTAAGTTCAAATGAGGTATAAGGAGGCATTTGACCTGCCTTAAGAAAAAACCTTTGCCACCTGATGCCACTGCCTGCTGCAACACAACTCAGTTTGTATAAAACAACCACTGCCAAGGGTAACATATTCAGTAGTCTTTGATGGAACTGTGCTTCTCCCATTAAGATGTGCCTCAGTAGCTGGTAGCATGCTGTAAACTTTCACTGCTCAGAAGATATGTGAGGTTAAATATTTGATTGGGGAATCAGCTAGGAGTTCCAGAAACTAAGATGTTGAAAAGCATCCTGGAAAATTTATCTCCTCCTCCTCCTCCTCCTCCTCCTCCTCCTCCTCCTCCTCCTCCTCCTCCTCCTTCTCCTCCTCCTCCTCCTCCTCCTCCTCCTCCTCCTCCTCCTCCTCCTCCCAGAAAATGATATGCATGTCATCACCAGGAGTGGGACTCAACTGAACAGAGATTTTAATTTTCACTTGGAATAAGATTCTCTCTCCCCATTAATGGGGCTCCTTAATCAGAATGACTTCCCCACACCCCAGTTTAAAATTTGAACTATTCTAGAAACTTTGCCTCAGCTGTAAGATCTTAGCAGGGCAAATCTTATCATTTTCCAGCTCCGTTGCTGCCTGTCCACCCTGTCATTTTCCTTTAATAAGAAACACTTTGACCCCTGGGAAACTGTCTCCAGAGCTCTCTCTCTCTCTCTCTTATCTATTCCAGACTTCCTTCATACCGAGATCAGCCATCAATTTTAATTGAAAGGAAACAGGGTTTTTCAGCCCATGTGTCATGCCGCTGCATTTCAATCCTGGTTTCTCCGGGACTCGCCCGTTGCTACTGATCTGCCAAGGCCACCTTTTCTAGCTCTATCAGCACTGTTTACCTTGGGAGGCAGTTGGTCTCTTCTCTGATTAAGCTGACAAGATTTTGGCTTTTGTGTTCCTGTAGTCATTTTCTGTTGACAGCCTGGTGTAATGGTGACAGACCCACTGTCCTTGCAAAAGGGGCGGCCGCCATTGATTGGTTAGCTGCATTCATACAGGTCCTTCCAATGTCACCCAAGCTTGGCTTTGTGCTAACTGGCAGCTGAATGGCTGCTAGTGGGAAAGGTCATAAATCACTGATAACAGGCCTCACCCTTTGTACGCCGCCAATGTCACTTCACATCACGTGAGGAGAAGCAGTAGAAGGGAAGAATCTCTTGAAGCAATTAATTTCCTCCCCGCTGCAGACAATGCCTCTTTAATTCACAGCCACTAGCGCCTTGTACTCAATACGCTCTCCAGCGAGAAAGGGATCAGAGGCACACTTGGGGAGAAACATAAAAGGAGGTTCTTTCCTTCCCCACAATGCACTGAAACCTCTGGGGAACTGCTTGGAGAGGTTCCCTGGTGACATGTAGATAGCCTCTGAAGCTTCTGTTTTCCTGCTCCCCAAAAAAACAGATGATTAAAAAATGGTCATAAGAAGAAGACTGTAAGTCAGGTCTCCAGCAGCATAAGATGGAGAAGCAAAGGCCGACATGTCCAGCAAGGCAAGCTTTAAGGGGATAGTTCTGCCTGATGATAGGCATCTGGAAGAAGCTGTGAATTAGACCCCAGAGGTTTCGACAACCATCATTCATTGATCAACATCAAAGCCTTCTCCTTCCCCCCCCCCCCATGTCCTAAAACAAGCACAGTCGTGGTGGTGCTGGACCCTAGTTTTAGAACACAAAGAGTAGAAGAAAGCTGACCCAAAGGATCCTTAAGAAATAAAGTAAGAGGGACGTCAGCCACTAGACTGAAACTGCAAAAAAAGTTGTCTGTCAACGTGTGAGGGCCAAGCTGATCCTTTGTCCCTCAAAATTTCTGAGAATGATGACCCACCTTATGAAGAAGTGAAGGCTAGTTCTCATTAGATTCTACTTCACTTGGCTAAGGAATGGAAGACCTCATGGAGTATAATTCATTCCTCTTGGTCTGGATTTATTAAAAAAGAAAAAAAGAAGAAACAAATTGGATCGTTGATATTGATTCGTTGATATTTTGGATATAGTCTGAAATAACTTCTGTAACTTCTCTGCCCTGTTCTGTCTGCAGGTGGTCCAAATTAACTTTGTCAAAAAAGTAATGGGTTAATTTAAGTCCTTCCTTTATTTTATTGAATGGGTGGGAATGTATTACCAACAACATTTGTGCAATTTTTTTTTTTAAAAAAAAAAACAATTTCAGAAGCATTTCAGTTATGGTATAAAACCGATAAGGATTCCTCACTAAATCTATATCTATATCTATATCATCTATCTATATCTATATCTATATCTATATCTATATCTATATCTATATCTATATCTATATCTATATCTATATCTATCTATCTATCTATCTATCTATCTATCTATCTATCTATCTATCTATCTATCTATCTATCTATCTATCTATCTATCTATCTAGTGTAGTTGAAGCCAATATGGGACATTTATTAACTATAACAAGAGAAGCAAATTGAATTAAATCAGATTTTTAGCTGCTCCTAACAGGTACCAGGTAGTTCAAACCACAGCACAAGCCTGCAAGAGCAAACCAACAGGAAGGTCAATGCTAAAAGGCAGATTCGTGTTTTTAGTTCTGGTAAAAAAATTAGCTGGATGACTTTTGGCTTGATGGTTTCATAAAAAGGGATTTCAACCCGCTAGGAGGCAAAACTTAAATGAGTCAAATATTGTACTTTTTTTTTTTAAAAAAAGTGCACAGATGGTTTGCAAGTTTAATTACAGCCTCCAAATTCAACATACATATTAGCAAGCACACCACATTGTTCTTTCAACAACTTGGAAATCTGTAACCAAAAATGTTTGTTAGGAAATAAGCCTTTGCTGTAAAAAAAGAAAGAAAAGGGAAATAAGAAATGTATTTTTTACTGAAACCTATTAGGAATCAAGTTTTTAATGCTTATTATGGAATATACTGGGAGGGGGGAAGGGGATAATATATGGATCTTGGCCCCAATGTGGTTCCTTGTGTTGTTGTTTTTTAGGAGGAGAGGTAGTTTGCCTTGTTTCTTGTCGTTTTAGGCCAAGAAGTACACATGGTAACTTCAACATAAGCGATACTTGCATGAGCTCCTGATTATATAAGCCACTCACACATTATACGTGGAGGTAGAGTCTGACTTATAACTACTTAACAGGAGTTAGTAAGCAAGGTACCCACGTGGCCACTTTAGTGAATGATCACAAACTCAACTCTCCCAGTTGCAATCATTCAACAACCATATGGGTCGTTAAGCAGATGGAGTGAAGGACCTCTTGATGAAGGAAGACAAGCAGCTGTCCTTCATACGTAGAAGGAACCCCTGTGGAGGACTGCAGAAACAAAGCTCAGATCTTCATGAGAAAAGATTGGTTTCTACACGCCACCGCGTTCAGCTCCCCTCTGTGCATAGTAAGGGATTTCTTCAGTGGGCTGCAGGATCTGACTTGTTTTTTTCCAGCCCTTCAGAGTTCCCTTTCCCTCATCAGGCAGCTCTTCTGCTCTCAAAGAACTGCCTGCCAGCAGGACATCTCAGTTTTCTGCAAATAGCAGCAGCTTGTGACCTTTCCTGCCGGCTTCCCCATTGACTTTCTGGGGAAGCCAGCAGATAAAATTGCAAATGGGAATTACATGATTGCAGGGTGCTTGGCAAGGGTCTTAAGTGAGAACAGGTTGCCAAGCACCCAGATCACAATCATGTGTGTATATGGGTGCACAATGTTTTATGAGAGCTGGAAGTGCTTTATGAGCCATAAAACACCCTTTCTCAGGCTTTGTACTTTCAAACAATCATTAAACAACCAGTCACAAGTTGAGGACTATCTGTACTCAGCTAGACAAGCTGCACAATCATATCATATGGATAGTGTTTATTGTGTGCTACATTCTCCTACAAGAAATAGATTCTTCTTCAACCATAATAAGCATAGCTTGCTTAAAACTATGCTTTGTTATACTTAGCAAATGTCTTCCCTTTGTTAACATAGGTTAAGGATCTGCATCCTCATATAGTCCAGGTATTATTTATCTTCACATCCAAGGCTTTCTAGTCATTTTTCTTGCTAGGTAATAATGCTAGCATGGGTATAATTGTCATAATATGGAACTAACAAGAGAAAAACAAAACAACAACAACAACAAAACCAAAGAAAAAGAAAAGCTGAATTTATTTGAATTCTACCTTTACAGAACCAACTATTCGAATTATTATTAACTCTGACAAATTATTTGGTGCATCTTCCACTCCTGCATTGTATTTAGCAGCACTCCTGTAGCAAACTGAAATTTTGAAGAAAGAGGGAAGGGAACTGTTGCAAACCAGCCATCAGTTGGTTATACTTTTAGATTCACTGAGTTGCATGAGAGGGAAAGATGTCCGAGAAGCTACACTGAGACTTCAGTGTTAGCCTTTATAATCATGCTAAACGCACGTATTTGCTTATCTAGATAGCAAAAATATATTCACTATATATTCATCAAGTTCTGTCTACATAGCAGGCAAGTTTGAAACCTTCTAAAGGGAGATACTTCGCTGCATCTGGGGAGGGAGGGTGTATATGTACCAAGGGCACCTTCTCAGAAAGCGCCCTATGAAATATAAATGAGGACAAGACCAGGAACATAATTATGTAGGTTTTCAGCCAAGAAATGAGGTGAGGATCCCAAGGTGATACATCTTAGTTGATAGAACTGAGAAATTAGGATCCAAGCAGAAGGAACATTTGGAAGTCATGACTTGCAATGAAAGCTGATCCCTACAGGCCTTTTCCAATGGTACACTTATGAGCTATAAAGGTAAAGGTAAAGGTTCCCCCGCACATGCATGCTAGTCGTTTCCAACTCTAGGGGCCAGTGCTCATCTCCATTTCAAAGCCGAAGAGCCAGCGCTTGTCCGAGGACGTCTCCGTGGTCATGTGGCCGGCATGACTAGACGCCAAAGGCGCACGGAACGCTGTTACCTTCCCACCGTAGGGGTCCCTATTTTTTTACTTGCATTTTTACGTGCTTTAAAACTGCTAGGTTGGCAGAAGCTCGGATGAGTAACAGGCACTCACTCTGTTAGGTGGCACTCGGGATTCGACCCGCCAAACTGCCGACCTTCTGATCAACAAGCTCAGCATCCTAACCCACTGAGCCACTGCGTCCCTTTATGAGCTATAGCTTACATTTATATATTTATTGGTTAGATTTAAATTCTGTCATTCCTCTAAGAGCTCAGGACTGCCCACCTAACACAGGTAGTCCTCAACCTGCCACCAGAATTGACTCTAAAATTTCCGTTGCTAAGTGAAACATTTGCTAAGTGAGTTTTGCTCCATTTTATGACTTTTAAACATTTGTTAAGTGAGTTACAGGATTGATAAGTGAATCTGGCTTCCCCATTGACTTTGCATGTCAGGGGGGTCACAAAAGGAGATCACCTCATGCCAGGACATTGTAACCATCATAAATATGAGTCAGTTGCCAAGCATCTGAATTTGGACCTCATGACTTTAGGGATGCCACAACAGTCATAAGTGTGAATAACAGTCATACGTCATTTTTTCAGTGACGTTCTAACTTCAAATGGTCATTAAATGAGGCTGTTGTAACACAAGGAGTACCTGTACTCCCTCCTCCAGTTTTTACCCACAACAAGCCTTCCAGGAAGTAGATTGGGAACAGAGAGTTGTAACCAGCCTGAAATCACCCAGCTTCCATGCTTCTCTCCTCAGGACTAGTCTAACACCTTCGTTTTCCTCCTCAAATTGGTGATCCCTGAATGTAAATAGGGATGTAATACATTCTAGAATTTTCTAGAGGGCAACTCTAATCAGACGGAGGTGCAACTAGCCAGCTCAAGATAGTTCTTGACGTAGACTTTTCACATATCGCAGTCAGAGAGTTTCTATAACAAGGATTTTAGATACCCTTGTGATTTTGTTCTATTTATGCGACCATGTAAAGTAAGGTCTCTTTCAGGTGGAGAACATCTCCTGATGACTTAAGGGACACTCCATGGCGATTTCCAGGAAATAATACAGAATTAATTTGGCCATGCCATCTTCAAGGATGTTTTCTGATCCAGCCCACACTCCTGATATTCCCTGATAGGTGTTCTTGCAAGAAGGAACCAGGCCTGACAGTATTTAGCTTCTGACACCAGAAAACTTTCACCTAATATTTTTACCGATAGCAACAGCACTTAGACTTACAGTATATAAGTGCTTTACATAGTGCTTTACATCTCTCTCTAAGTGGTTTACAGAATCAGCCTATCCCCCCCCCCCCCAACAATCTGGGTCGTCATTTTACTGACCTCAGAAGGCTGGAAGGCCGAGTCAACCTTGAGCTGGTGAGAATCAAACTCCTGGCTGTGGGCAGAGTTACCCTGCAATAGCAATAGTAACAGCACTTATATGTCACTTCACAGTGCTTTACAGCCCTCTCTAAGCGGGATACAGAGTCAGCCTCTAACCCCCAGCCATCTGGGTCCTCATTTTACTGACTTCAGAAGGCTGGAAGGCAACCTTGAGATGGTCAAGATTGAACTCCTGGCAGTGGGCATAGTCAGCCTGTAATATTGCATTTACAGATACCAACCATATACAGATACAGTAAAAAGCTGATCTGAAGCAAGAGACCTGATTTTTTTTTTTTTGCCCAGGCTCTTTATTTTCATTATTTATTTTTTTCTCTACAGCAGGGGTGTCAAACTCAATTTCACTGAGGGCCGCATCAGCATTGCGGTTACCCTCAGGGGGCCAGGGTGGGCGTGGCCAGGGTGCATCTGGCCTACTGGGTGGGCGTGGCCAGCTCTGCATCGTTCGCATCAAGGGTGCCTATGGGGGCCTGGGCAGGAGTGGGACAGATCTGAGGGTCTCTGGCAGAAGGAGGGTCTCTGGGCCAGGGCCAAGGCAGTGGGGGGCCATTCCCTCACTGTTTCCAGGATGGCTTTGCGGGCCACATGAAACCACTTTGCGGGCCGGATCCGGCCCCCGGGCCTTGTGTTTGACATGTCTGCTCTACAGTATCATTATATGTAGGCTTCCTACAAGGGTGTAAGAACAGAACTTCTAACCACAGATGTCTCCCAGCTGGTTGTGAGATTTACAACCGGAAGGTGGTAATTCCTGGGATGTTTTTTTGTTGTTGTTGTTTACTTGTTTGTTTGTTCTATCTTGGTCCTGACATTCTCCTTCCCAGATGGATCGTTGATATCTGGTTTGCATTCCTAGTAAATAACGCCTTGATTTGCCCCAGCAACTTGGTCAGCTGTGTGCCACGTCCAGTGGAATGCAAACATTCATTCGAGCTGAGAACCAGACATTGTCCAATATTATTTTTAAAGCATCCAGCTGTGGTTGTCGCAACAGATTCTTCTTCTTTTCTTTATTTTTGCAGGGAGGTAAGACTTCTGTAGAAGCACCGCTGGGGGCTTATTTGCACAAAGCTGAAGGGAAAAAAAAAACAGACTGAGTAGTCTGGATGTAGTTTGTACATGCTGAGAATTGCTGCATCCTCACAGCTTGTATATTCTAGTAGCTTCTTTGTCTCTGGAGTACTCACACTAAGCTCTCGCTTCCAATAGATGGGAAAAAGCAGAAATCTGCTCTCTTGTATCAGATGTGTTGCTTATGCTTATCATATTTTAATCAGGGCGCTTCCTTTATTTCTCTCTGTCTCATTCTCCATCCTGGTCCTGACTGAGAAACATCCCAAAATCTGTTTTCCAGGAAGAGTTGTAGAACATGATTTTGGGTATGAGTCCACCTGTCTCCACTATCACCTGGAGGCTCCGCTCCACACATTTCTATGCCTATTTGCTTCCCAGTTTCCAAAATGTAAACTGCTATCATCTTAAAATGCTGATTTGGATCTGATCTGGTTATAATATACTGTAGATCAGACATGTCAAACACAAGGCCCGGGGGCCGGATCCGGCCTGCAAAATGGTTTCATGTGGCCCGCGAAGGGATCCTGGAAACAGTGAGGGAATGGCCCCCACTGCCTTGGCCCTAGCCCAGAGACCCTCCTGCCAGAGACCCTCAGATCTGTCCCACTCCTTCCCAGGCCCCCATAGGCACCCTTGATGCGAACGATGTAGAGCTGGCCATGCCCACCCTGTAGGCCATATGCACTCTAGCCATGCCCACCCAGTAGGCCACGCCCACCCTGGCCATACCTACCTGGCCCCTTGAGGATAACCGCAATATTGATGCGGCCCTCAATGAGATTGAGTTTGACACCTCTGCTGTAGATAGATAGATAGATAGATAGATAGATAGATAGATAGATAGATAGA